>OY998180.1:124600378-125066012 GCA_963921935.1 Galeruca laticollis
GTTCACAACCAACTCCGTATGGCCATGCAGCCCTCGGCACGATTTCTTCCACCTTGGCTTACGTAGAGCAGATTAGATTCCAGATTTTTTATCGCTGGTTTACTCCATCGGGACTCTTCTGTATGGGTTACCATACCATAGCCGAGGGTTCCAGTTTTTCGGCGCCGGAAACTCGCCGCTCGTCTCCCATGTCTGGTCAGGACTTGCCAGTGTGTTCGGATGTAACTTGGGCATGTTGGATCTTCTACTGGCATTTGTTGGTGCTATCACATCGGCATAGATAGCCCCACCAGTGCCCACTGACCATTTCTGAGCTGTTTTTTAGTTTCACTCCTCCCGTCCCGTCCTTGCGGCTCGAGAAGGGAGGAAGTTACTCAGCCACTCCACCAACGACAAGGTCTTACAGCTCCTAGCTTGTAAGCTGAACTTCGCCTTTTGCTTTCAGCCTTATGTGTATGTTATTTTTTTTCTTGTATTCATATATGGAAGCAATAAAGTCGTTTATTATTATTATTATTATTATTATCTTCTTCAATACCCAGATTTTAATGAAAAATTTATATTAACGACAGACGCCTCAAATGTGGCTTTAGGCGCTATTTTATCTCAAGGACCTATTGGTTCAGACAAACATATTGCTTATGCTTCGCGTACCTTAAATGATTCAGAGCAAAAATATAGCACGATAGAAAAGGAACTATTAGCAATAGTATGGGCATGTAAGTACTTCCGTCCTTATTTATATGGTCGAAAATTTACAATAGTAACTGATCACCGACCTTTAGTATGGCTTTTTAAATTACGCGAACCCAATTCCAATTTAGTACGATGGAGACTTAAACTAGAAGAATTTAATTATGACGTACAATATAAAAAAAATCCCAATGGCACAGGACCAATTGGACAGGCTTATTTCAGTAACATGTTTGCATAAAACCCAAAATAAAAAATTAGATACAAAAGTAATAGAATGTTTTGAGATGCACAAAAAATCAAAGTAACATTCTGGCATCAAATCAAAAACATAAAAATAAATTTTGGTAAATTTGTGAATTTTCTTAAATAAATGTTTTAATGTACGATTTAGAGAAAAATGTTCAACACAAAAGTTGTAGAACGTGTTAAGGTCTATGAAAAAGCTCAGTAACTTTTTTGCGTCAAATGAAAAACAAAGGAAATACGATTTTTTTTCAGCTTTGGCAGGCCGCCATTTTGTTTTCACTGGGCCGATTTGGCTCATTAACGAACTCGTCCAAGATTTTGGCATAACCGATTTTTGTAGCGAGTTTGGTATCGATCCGTCAAAAAATACGCCCTCTATCGTGCTTACAAATTCCGTTATAACACACACATATATATATATATATATATATATATATATATATATATATATATATATATATATATATATATATATATATATATATTCAATTTAAAGAAAGATATTTGCCAACTTATTTGTAATGGATATTTTTGTGGGGATGTGGCAATAAGACTCCAGAGTAAATTCTCTCAGATATTTATTCCCGAGCTTTCGAATAATTTTTATTCATTATCAAGGGCTATAAATAATTGGTCAATGTTATCATTATTAATAATTAAATGAAATAATAAATACTTACATAAAATCTATAACGAATTTTGGAATAATTGTAACTTTTTATAATAAATTCTTTTAAACATAAATCAATGAAAAACTCAAAAAACATATGACAATAAACAAAATATTTGATCTTGAACTACTACAATTTTTATTTTTTTATCATAAAATTAAAGATTGTTATGAATCTTCTGTTCTTTTTTCATAATCTAAAAGATATGCATAGATAACACTAAAGTTATTTAAATCTGTTTTTTTATTTATTACATAATTTTGTTCTGCAATATATGTTGTTTCCAAAAAAAGGTGTTTTCTATAATTACTTTCTATTGCTAAGACTTTGGCAGATTGATAATCCATAGAATGGCCTTCATAAAACACGTGTTCCGCTAAAGCATATCTATCAGGATATAATCTACTGTCACTTTTATGAGAGGCGATTGGATTGGTTAGCGATCTTTTACTGTGACCAATGTATTTCTTATTAGATATTGCAAGGAATCTCATAAACTATATTAGTTAATTTAGTATTAGAAGTCTTGTCTTTGATCTTACTGAAAATTGATTTTATTGTAACACATTGTTTATTCGCAATTTTTATATTATGTGGTTTGAATACTCCAGAAATTTTAGGTGTGAAAGATTTTATATATGGAAATGAAATATAAGTTGGAGTTGTAATATTAGTAGTTAAAATGTCACTGTTTTCTTCGTTTCGTATTATGTCAACAGTAATGTCATTTCTATTGTCAGAAGTATTATATAAAACATGTTTCAAAAGATATGAAGGATATGAGTTATTATAGAAAAGTTTGTAGAGTATTTTTAGATTTTTATTATGAAATATTGGATTGGAAATTTTTAGGACTCTGGTTTTCATCTGTTTAATCAAGTTAATTTTTGTACTACGTCGATGATATGAATGGTAATTTATATATCTCCCAGAATTGATAGGTTTCCTATACCAGTCAATTAAGATTCTATTATCATTATTTCTAATAAATTTGGTATCAAGAAAAGGTAAAGATTGTTCTGTTTTTCCCTTTCCATTGTAAATTGTATATGCGGATCGAAGCTAGAAGTAAAAGAGTATATTATTTATTTCATCACATGGAAGAGATAATATTATATCATCTACATATTTTTTGATGAAGAACAAATTAAAGGGTAAAACAGAAATAACATAGTCCAAAATATAATTCATGACATAGTCTGCTAATATAGGAGATATTGAAGAGCCCATAGGTGTTCCAAAGGTTTGGTGGTAATTTTTGTTATTATAAGAGAAAAATGTATTACTAAAAATAAATGTAATTAATTCTAAAAAAGTTTCTTTTCCCAATTTGCAATTTTTACTTATATCATTCCATTTATGTTTGTCTTTAACATAATATTCATTGTTATAGTCGTAAGATTTTGTCAATATTTCAGTTAACCAAAGAGTAAGAGGTTCAATTGGAGTATTAATTGATGCTACAATTGGTCTAGCTGATAATGTTGGTTTATGAATTTTAGGTAAGTAATAAAATTTTGCGGAAATACCGTTATAAGTAGTTAACTCTTTTTTTGTATTTTCATCAATTAGTTTTTTATTACATAATTTTTTTATTAGTTTGTTACAATTATTAGTGGTTTTAAGAGTTGAATCATTATTCAGTTCTTTATATGATGAGTTATTATCAATTAATTCACTACATAAATCTAAATAATGTTGTTTTTCCATGATAACTGTAATGTTACCTTTGTCTGATGGTATGACTATTAAATTTGGATTCTCTTTTAGAAATTTTTTTGTTTTATATAACAGTTCTCGGAATATAGAAGATTTTTTAGGTTCATGAATATAATTAGTTAATATATTTAATATTTGTTGTTTTAGCAATAACGATATTTCAAGATCAAATATTTTGTTTATTGTCATATTGTTTTTTGGGTTTTTCATTGATTTATGTTTAAAATAATTTATTATAAAAATTTACAACTATTCCAAAATTCGCTATAGATTTTATGTAAGTATTTATTATTTCATTTAATTATTAATAATGATAACATTGACCAATTATTTATAGCCCTTGATAATGAATAAAAATTATTCGAAAGCTCGGGAATAAATATCTGCGAGAATTGACTCTGGAGTCTTATTGCTACATCCCCACAAAAATATCCATTACAAATAAGTTGGCAAATATCTTTCTTCAAATTAAATACTATTATGGGGTATTACCAAACCATTTCAAGAACTTATGGTCGATCCGCAGTAATAAATGTAAAAACATGGTCAAAAGTTAAACTCAAATTGGAGAGAGAATACAATAGAAGATGCTTCCTCCTACAATGCAGAAAAAAGAACATTATTCCAACAAATATATTAACTAATTATATTCATGAACCTAAAAAATCTTCTATATTCCGAGAACTGTTATATAAAACAAAAACATTTCTAGAAGAAAATCCAAATTTAATAGTCATACCATCAGACAAAGGTAACATTACAGTTATCATGGAAAAACAACATTATTTAGATTAATGTAATGAATCAATTGATAACAACTCATCATATAAAGAACTGAATAATGATCCAACTCTTAAAACCACTAATAATTGTAACAAACTAATAAAAAAATTATTTAATAAAGAACTAATCGATGAAAATACAAAAAAAAAGAGTTAACTACTTATAACGGTATTTCCGCAAAATTTTATTGCTTACCTAAAATTCATAAACCAACATTATCAGCTAGACCAATTGTAGCATCAATTAATACTCCAATTGAACCTCTTACTCTTTGGTTAACTGAAATATTGACAAAATCTTACGACTATAACAATGAATATTATGTTAAAGACTCCTTTGAAATTAGTAAATCATTCAATAACTAATAAGAAATACATTGGTCACAGTAAAAGATCGCTAACCAATCGAATCGCCTCTCATAAAAGTGACAGTAGATTATACCCTGATAGATGTGCTTTAGCGGAACACGTGTTTTATGAAGGCCATTCTATGGATTATCAATCTGCCAAAGTCTGAGCAATAGAAAGTAATTATAGAAAACGCCTTTTTTTGGAAACAACATATATTGCAGAACAAAATTATGTAATAAATAAAAAAACAGATTTAAATAACCTTAGTGTTATCTATGCATATCTTTTAGATTATGAAAAAAGAACAGAAGATTCATAACAATCATTAATTTTATGATAAAAAAATAAAAATTGTAGTAGTTCAAGATCAAATATTTTGTTTATTGTCATATTGTTTTTTGAGTTTTTCATTGATTTATGTTTAAAAGAATTTATTATAAAAATTTACAACTATTCCAAAATTCGCTATAGATTTTATGTAAGTATTTATTATTTCATTTAATTATTAATAATGATAACATTGACCAATTATTTATAGCCCTTGATAATGAATAAAAATTATTCGAAAGCTCGGGAATAAATATCTGAGAGAATTTACTCTGGAGTCTTATTGCCGCATCCCCACAAAAATATCCATTATATATATATATATATATATATATATATATATATATATATATATATATATGGAACGGAGGGTGATTTTGGCATCTAGGAACACCAAAACGAAAAACTGCATTGAAATTTTTCCGAAGTCGCGTCATGCGACTCTCTACAATAGCCCTATTTCATTCTGAAATAAGCCTAAAAAGGGAAAACAAACAATAATGCAGACGCACTCTCATGAATAACCTTAAACGCACTAGATAATGAGTAACAATCTCGGAGATATCAATAGTGACACATTACAATATCTTAAACAAATAGCTAAGAATCCTTTGGACGACGTTAATATTCAAAATCAATCAAATATTAATATAATTTCTGATATACAAATTAGACCCCCTGAGTACGACACTGGTAGTAGTACACAACATACAACAGCTAATGAAACTACTAACGAAGGAATTAAAATCCTTGACGAAATTATTAATAATAAGGTAAATCAAATTTTAGTTTTTGGACAAATATATCATAAGTTAGACGTTAAACAAGAAAATTATGAGCACCAAAAAATCATAACTATAGAAATTCCCACAGAAAATAATCACGATTTAATTTTTGCGGGATTACACTATACAAAATAAAACATTTTGTATGTATTTCCATACAGAAGGTTTATATAGAAATTTCAATGAAGTGTATTTAAACAAATTTTCAGAGAAAGGTTCTAAATTAATTAGATGCACGCAATTAGTTAATACAGTAAAAGATAAAGATGAACAGATTTTCTTAATAAAAAATCATCATGAAAGTAAAAGTAACCACTGAGATATTTCTGAAACGAAACTATTGAACATTTAAAAAACTATTATTGGATAGGCTTAAGAGACTCAGTCACAAACTATATAAATTCATGCGATATTTGCCAAAAAACCAAATACGCTAGGAAAAATCCATACTCACCGTTAATGCTTACAGAGACAGCTTCAAAACCAGTTCAAATCATTCATATTGATCTATTCTTTTTTGATAACAAAATATTTTTAACATTAGTTGACTATTTTACAAAATTTGCTCAAGCATACGAGATAATAGCTAAAACCGCGATTCACATTAGTAACGCTTTGATTAAATATTTTTCTTCATTTGGCGTACCAGAAAAATTAATTTGGCTACGGTACGGAATTTAATAACGAAGTAGTTCAAGAAATTTTAAAATTGCATAAAAAAAGTACATTTTACCACTATAGGCCATCATAAAGGAAATGCTATCGTTGAACGTTTTCACTCTTCAATAATAGAACACCTTAGAATACTTAGAGAAATGTATCCTAAAGAAAATGATAATCTGAACGGTGCTATTCCAGGTTATAACAGTAGTATACATAGTGCTACTAACTACACACCTTTCGAGCTAACTTTTGGGCACACGAACTACGAAAATCATAAAAATAAGTTAGAACATGTATATGATAAAGTTAAAGAAGCACTTGAATCAAAAAAAGCAAAAGTAGTTTCAAAGCATAACGTTAATGGAGACAAAAATGAACAATTTCAAGTAGATCAAATAGTTTATAAGAGAAATCCTCAATATAGATGTAAGAAAGACAATACATTTTTAGGTCCATTTAAGATAATTAGTTTATTAGATAGGAATAGAGTAGAGATAAAGAGATAATGAACACTAGAAATAATAAGAAAGAAATAATTCATATAAAAGAATTAAGAAAAATTTTCATTGCTGGTTCTTCGCAGCCATCAACTTCGGAAGTTACGGACTAATATATCCTACTTTCCATAATGTAAACGATAACCCTGGTATATTACCGCTCAAATTCGAGACCAGTCAAAATATCGTTGACTTTTCGTCATTTGTAAAAACTTTTGACACCTCAAAAATAATCAGTGAATTTAAATCATTACAAGATAAGCATACTAAACTGCAAAGCATGTTAAACCCCGGATTCTCCTCTAAGTGTGGAGGAGTTATAAACTTGGATTTCATAGAAAAGAGCCGACGTTGCTGAATCTAAGAAGCGTTCCCCCATTTAGGACAACGGGAACAAAACCAGTTGCGAGCCGGCATTTTCGTCTCTTTAACTTATACTTTACAACTATAATATTCAATTGTTTATTAAGTTAATAAAGTTCCATTTTCTTAAATTGTTCGATTATTTTTTTAAAAACGACTTTTACGCGAGTGAACATAAAATGTTGATGCGTATTATTTGATTATTACTTAATTTATTACAATTGGTTAGATCTTAGAGTTGCATGAGTTTCTAGTGTCAGACAGAACTGAAAATTCAAAAGCGGGTAGAATGAAGATATTGTGATTCACATTATGGTGGGTTGAGGGATTAATTTACACAGGTCGAAATTGTTAGGGTAATTAAGAGAAATTTAAGGGCAAAAATTATGCTATTATCAGATATATATATATACATATATATATATATATATATATATATATATATATATATATATACATATATATATATATATATATATACACTACTCCAAGAATTTAACGCACCACCAAAAAATAACCAAAAGTTTAAAGTAAATTTTTGTCTAAACTGCTTGTCGGATTTGAATGAATTTTTTTTTGAATGACAGGTTGACACTTCCAGAGAGTTAGTGTACTACTGTATTTGCATACAAACTTATTTTTGTAAAAATACGGGGTGTTGCAATGACAACCTGATTTTTTCATAAAATTTGTAACACCTTGTGGAGTTCAATAGTAACAATATCAACTTAAAATTAAAATCAAACTGTAGCTTTATCTTTTTGTAACATTTTGTTTTTTGATTTACTCTATTATCTTGGCCACAACAATAGAAAATCAATTTTATAGCATAACATGTTTTTTATTAAAATTTATTATTCAACTTTAACAACGAAAAACAAAGAAACAAAACGTAAACAAAAGTCAGTAGCGAGTATTTCCGCCTCTGGCAGAAATAACTGCTTGGCACCGACGGCCCATACTTAAAATAAGCGACCGTATATCATTTTGGTCAATTTCTGCCCATATTTCAATCAGTCGCCTCCCCACGTCTTCCAAGGTGTTCAAGTTCCGTTCCTCTCGTAACCTCCTCCCAAGAGTTTCCCAAAGATTCTCTATGGGATTTAAATCAGGGCTTCTAGCTGGCCATGCCATGATATCGATGCCAACTTCCTCTAGATAATTCCTCACAACTCCAGCAACATGAGGCCTGGCATTATCGTGCATCAACATAAATCCTTGCCCTATATATGGCGCATATGGCATTACATGTTGGTCTAAAACCTCCAATATGTACCTTTCAGCTGTAAGGCTTCCATTATTTATGACCACAAGTTCTGTGCGACCAGTCGAAGAAATACCTCCCCAGACCATCACAGATCCTCCTCCAAATAATGTGTTATTTGAGAAATTACACTGAGCATATCGTTCGTTAGGGCGTCGATATACACGTATGCGCCTGTCATTATTGTACAAACAAAATCTTGACTCATCCGTAAATAATACCTGTTGCCATTCCGCTTCTAACCAGTTACGATGTTCCATGGCAAAATTCAGCCTCGTTCTTCGATGATCTCTAGTTAGAGCTGGCCCCCGAGCAGCAATTCTAGGTCTCAAATTGTGTTCTCGTAGTCGCTGACGAGCTGTTTCACCACAAATTTGTACACCAGTAGCATCTCGAAGCCGGGTTTGAAGGGTCCGGGCTGTTACAAAACGTTTTCTTAATGCCTATAATCTTAAAAACGGTCCTGATTAGGGGTTGTTATTCGATTCCTTCCTTGTCCCGGTCTACGACCATGACTTCCAGTGTCTCTATATCTTTGTATAACTCGTGAAACGGTTGTATGGGATACATTAAATCGTCTACCAATTCTTCGGTAATTCCAGCCTTCCTCGAACAATATTAATGCTTGAGCACATTCTTCGCCAGTAAGATTTCGTGTTTCACGTTGCATATTAATTAAAATAAAGGTTTTCATAAAAAAACGTAAGGGCTAACACTAAAAATACACTTCTATGAAATACTTTTTGACACCTGTATTTAGCTAATGACAATTTACTGTAACTTATCGTTTTTCATAGCCTGCTACTCACTTTTATTATTAAAAATTTTAATAAAAAACATGTTATGCTATAAAATTGATTTTCTCATGTCGTGGCCAAGATAATAGAGTAAAACAAAAAACAAAATGTTACAAAAAGATAAAGCTACAGTTTGATTTTAATTTTAAGTTGATATTGTTACTGTTGAACTCCACAGGGTGTTACAAATTTAATGAAAAAATCAGGTTATCATTGCAACACCCCGTATTTATACAAAAATAAGTTTGTTTGCAAATACAGTAGTACACTAACTCTCTGGAAGTGTCAACCTGTCATTCAAAAAAAAATTCATTCAAATCGGACAAGCAGTTTAGACAAAAATTTACTTTAAATTTTTGGTTATTTTTTGGTGGTGCGTTAAATTCTTGGAGTAGTGTATATATATATATATATATATATATATATATACAAAATCGAAAAAACAAAAGCCTTCAATACTCACAACGTTTAAGCTAATCCATCGAACCAGTCATCGCGATGAATTTATTTTAAAATTAAAACAGAAACAAACACAAACTAAGACTAAACGGAGCTAAATGATAAAAGATTAACTCATTTTATGGAAAAACCAACAAGGCAATAAAAACTTGTCAAACATTAAAAACAAATTAAAACAGGCCGGCACCAAACAATTAGTACCGACTACTGAAATTTAAAATGTTACAATAAACGTTGCTAAGTTCATTCATGTCAGTCTTAAAATTAATTGATTGCTTGTTGTCATAAATATGACACATCTCCAAGAACAAACGTTTTATATAATTAGTTTCTTGTTCCAAAATTCTCACACTATTAAAATCAAAATTGTGATCTAAATTTTGGAAATGCAACGATAAGGCACATGAATTCTTCCCGATGCGACTATCACTTTTATGTTGAGTTTTTCCATAAAATGAGTTCATCTTTTATCATTTAGTTCCATTTCGTCTTACTTTGTATCTGTTTCTGTTTTAATTCTAAAATAAATTCATCGCGATGACCAGTTCGATGCATTAGCTTAAATGTTGTGAGTATTGAAGGCTATTTATAGAAATATGTTTTTGCTTGGTACTATTGTTTCGTTTCCTTCTATTGTAGAAAGTCCTCCTGAGGAAGTTATAAATAAATAACGAAAATTTAACATTTAACAATTGCTTTTACCTCTACAGACCGCTTCCCATTAGATTAATTCCACTTTTATATATATATATATATATATATATATATATATATATATATACACAACAACAAAGAGATTCATGGGTAATTCACGCAAAATAAGGGCTACTGAAATAGAGTGGTAACCGTGGACATGCATGTTTCTGGCTCATTTTGCCTTTTCAGCTCTGGCTCTTCATTTTGCCGTGACAGACTCATAGTTCATTGAATGACCTGTTTTATTGACATGTTCTGCTAGAGCACATCTTTCGGGGTGCAATCTACAGTCACTTTTATGGCTAGTGATTCTATCTTTTAAGTATCTTGAGGTTTGGCCAATGTATTTGGCATTACAATTTGAACAATCTATACTGTAGATCACATCTGACTTCAGTTTCTGTGGGATTTTATCTTTTTTTTGTGAAAACAGGTTTCCTACGGTGAGTGCAGGTTTGAACGCTAGTTTTATGTTTGTTGTATTACGAAACAGACGATTAAACTTTCTTGCTATGTCTCTATGCAATGGTAAAGTTATATATTGGGTTAAGTGGGTGTTGGTTTCATTTATACCTACATCGCTACGTGGAGCCATCGTAGCTCCTCCAACTGATGTGTTGATTGTTTCGTTAATATTTATTGTGTTGAATAGGATCTTCTTAAGAAGTGGTTCTGGATATGAGTTGTCCTTGAAAAGGTGAAATAAATTTTTTTTATTATTCTGATGAAATGTTATGTCACTAATGGCTAAGACCCTTTGTTTCATTTGTTTGACAAGTTGATTTTTTTCATTCGATTGTGGTATGACCAATAGTTGATATATCTACCAGAGCTAATTGGTTTTCTATACCAATCGATCACAATGTTATTATTTTGTCTTATAATCAACGTGTCTAAAAAAGGGATGGGATTATTATGGTTTTCCCTTTCTAGGGTAAATTGTATATGTGGATCGAATGAGTTAAAATAATATAATAGCTCATCCAGATTAGTGCCTGGTAAAGCCAGTATGATGTCGTCCACATATTTCTTAATAAAGTGGAGTTTGAAGGGAAGAACCTGGATAACAAAGTCCAAAACCATGTCCATAACATAATTAGCAATTATGGGAGAAATTTTACTGCCCATTGGTGCTCCAAAGGTTTGTTTGTAGAATGTAGTGTTGAAAACAAAAAAATTATTGTTGAACACAAAAGTCAGAAGTGAGACGAAAGACTCCAAATCAATGGAGCAATGTGGCGCTATTGAAGGCCATTTTCTTGTGATTGCCGTTATGGCAATGTTCAGATATACATTACTGAAAAGGGAGATTACATCGAGACTCGCAATAATATAACCATCCGGTAATGTTGTTCTGTTAAGAAGTTGATTGACTCCAAAGGAGTCTTTAATATAGTAATCATTCTCAAAATCATATGAGTCCGTCAATACCTTGGTAAGAAACTTTGTAATAAGTTCAGTTGGTGTTCCAATCGAGGCAAGAATTGGTCGAACAGTTAATGGTTGTTTATGTATTTTTGGTAACGTGTAAAATTTTCCCGAGACCCCCCTATAACTCATCAACGATTTTTTTAGTTCTGAGGAAATTATGTTGTGATTAGCAAGAGTTTGTATTAATTTATTGCAATTTTGTTGAATAGTGGATGCAGGATCACTTTTGATTTCTATGTAGGAGTTATCGTCACGTATAACATCTTCTGAAAGTTGAAAGTATTGAACTCTATCCATAATTACAGTTACATTACCCTTATCGGATCTAGTAACTACAATTTGTGGATTTTGTTTAAGAAAGATTTTTGTTTTGTTAAATAATTTTCTAAAAAATCCACAACTAGTATATGTTGATTTTTGATAAATGTTCGTAACGATATTTGTTAGTTGAGCTAAAAGAGTGTCTCTGCGATCTTGTATTGAAACTTTGGACGTAAGAAAATCAATGTCCGCCAGTAACCTCCGTATTGGAACATCTCACCTATAATAGGTTCGATACTAAACTTCGGTCCAAGTGAGAGAAACCTGAGAACGTCAGCAGGGATATCATGGTTCGAAATGTTTCGAATCCAATTTTCTTTGGTGTTAAGTTTTAGTCTGAACTGTTCTTCTGTTAGTCTGTCGAACTTTCTCATATTTCTCTCCCTTGTTTTGTAAAATAAGTGATTATATGATCTAATCTGTTTGCTTTTAAAGTTTTCAAAAATTATGTTACTTGTACACTCTGTAATCAAATCTTTGAATTTTGCTTTTTTATTTTCTAAAAATTTTATTTGTCTGTGACAATCTGAGATCTCAAGATTAAGAAGTTTGTATTCTAACCTGCAAGTCCTTTGTGTAATGTTGTTATTATGTAGCAGGTTGGTGACCGATAATGTACAATTTGTGATGTGTTTAGGCATAATGCCTTGTTGTCTGCATCGGAGAAGGAAACATTTCCGATTATATTCTTTAGCAAGTTTTCTGTTCAATTTAGACCAGTTCTTCAGTGCCGTAACTGCCTCATTACCAAAAGTAGCTTTGATGTTCTCATAGAACCCCATACTTGAAGATGAAATGTGAAGGTATGTCTTTGCTGATCAGTTACAATGTAACTTCTGTGTAGATTTTTTTAGGGAAATTGCAGCAATAAAACGTATCCGTGTACTCTTTTAAGTATTTAATCCAAGCTTTCGAGTGAATTTTCACCCATCATCAGGGAAGCTACATAAAAATATACTTTGTTAAAATGATCTAAAATGTTATACAAAACACTATTTACTTACAAACTTACTGAGATTGAAACGTGATTAGCAGTGGTAAAAATGGAATGACCATCGACAGCACCAACAACTACGTCTATCATTAACTCACACTATATCACATTTCATTACAAAATAAAATTATTATACATTTTTAAATTTTTTTAAAATTCATTTTTGTTGAAGTCTGGTTATCGACCACGTGCTTGAAATCTCAATCCCACACTGACAGCAAATTTACAAGTTTATACATTATAGGTTATACAGCCAACTGGCCTATACATATTCAAACTATTAAATTTTCAGTTTTATACATTATGGGTTATACAGCCAATTGGCCTGTACCTATTCAATATACTGATATTTCTGATTTAAAATTTAACCATTGAGCCCACTCTATATAAATATGAAGAAAACTTTCAGGAGATGCACCTTTAAAATACATTTGTATGCCTGTTTTATCGAGAGAACAACCTGATTGTCAAACAAAACTCTCCGACACAATGCGACCACAGCAGTGCGCACACCCCACAGCCATTTGACTGATGAGATCAACGGCTGTGTGCGCCCCCAATGCATGATCATAAGGACTATTCAGCTAATGAGACTGAGAGCCCCTCAATGCGCATAGAGAGGTCCACGACCCCATGATGACCTCTGTCTTGAGCATCCAAATGTAGTAAATAAGCAAAAATATCACTGAGATGTCTAGTATCAGTTCTATGATTTATGTTGTCCGGATTTCTTTTTTTATATGCACCATTTCAAGAAAATTTCTTTTTGATTTGATATGTTCCGTATCCAATACCCTGACAGACTCATAGTTCATTGAATGACCTGTTTTATTGACATGTTCTGCTAGAGCACGTCTTTCGGGGTGCAATCTACAGTCACTTTTATGGCTAGTGATTCTATCTTTTAAGTATCTTGAGGTTTGGCCAATGTATTTGGCATTACAATTTGAAAAATCTATACTGTAGATCACATCTGACTTCAGTTTCTGTGGGATTTTATCTTTTGTTTGTGAAAACAGGTTTCCTACGGTGAGTGCAGGTTTGAACGCTAGTTTTATGTTTCATGTATTACGAAACAGGCGATTAAACTTTCTTGCTATGTCTCTATGCAATGGTTATATATTGGGTTAAGTGGGTGTTGGTTTCATTTATACCTACATCGCTACGTGGAGCCATCGTAGCTCCTCCAACTGATGTGTTGATTGTTTCGTTAATATTTATTGTGTTGAATAGGATCTTTTTAAGAAGTGGTTCTGGATATAAGTTGTCCTTGAAAAGGTGAAATAATTTTTTTTTATTTTTCTGATGAGCCATTTGACTGATGAGATCAACGGCTGTGTGCGCCCCCAATGCATGATCATAAGGACTATTCAGCTAATGAGACTGAGAGCCCCTCAATGCGCATAGAGAGGTCCACGACCCCATGATGACCTCTGTCTTGAGCATCCAAATGTAGTAAATAAGCAAAAATATCACTGAGATGTCTAGTATCAGTTCTATGATTTATGTTGTCCGGATTTCTTTTTATATGCACCATTTCAAGAAAATTTCTTTTTGATTTGATATGTTCCGTATCCAATACCCTGACAGACTCATAGTTCATTGAATGACCTGTTTGACTAAGTTGATTTTCATCTTTTGATTGTGGTATGACCAATAGTTGATATATCTACCAGAGCTAATTGGTTTTCTATACGAATCGATCACAATGTTATTATTTTGTCTTATAATCAACGTGTCTATACAATTTACCCTAGAAAGGGAAAACCATAATAATTCCATCCCTTTTTTAGATACGTTGATTATAAGACAAAATAATAACATTGTGATCGATTGGTATAGAAAACCAATAAGCTCTGGTAGATATATCAACTATTGGTCATACCACAATCAAAAGATGAAAATCAACTTAGTCAAACAGGTCATTCAATGAACTATGAGTCTGTCAGGGTATTGGATACGGAACATATCAAATCAAAAAGAAATTTTCTTGAAATGGTGCATATAAAAAGAAATCCGGACAACATAAATCATAGAACTGATACTAGACATCTCAGTGATATTTTTGCTTATTTACTACATTTGGATGCTCAAGACAGAGGTCATCATGGGGTCGTGGACCTCTCTATGCGCATTGAGGGGCTCTCAGTCTCATTAGCTGAATAGTCCTTATGATCATGCATTGGGGGCGCACACAGCCGTTGATCTCATCAGTCAAATGGCTGTGGGGTGTGCGCACTGCGGTGGTCGCATTGTGTCGGAGAGTTTTGTTTGACAATCAGGTTGTTCTCTCGATAAAACAGGCATACAAATGTATTTTAAAGGTGCATCTCCAGAAAGTTTTCTTCATATTTATATAGAGTGGGCTCAATGGTTAAATTTTAAATCAGAAATATTAGTATATTGAATAGGTACAGGCCAATTGGCTGTATAACCCATAATGTATAAAACTGAAAATTTAATAGTTTGAATATGTATAGGCCAGTTGGCTGTATAACCTATAATGTATAAACTTGTAAATTTGCTGTCAGTGTGGGATTGAGATTTCAAGCACGTTGTCGATAACCAGACTTCAACAAAAATGAATTTTAAAAAAATTTAAAAATGTATAATAATTTTATTTTGTAATGAAATGTGATATAGTGTGAGTTAATGATAGACGTAGTTGTTGGTGCTGTCGATGGCCATTCCATTTGTTACCACTGCTAATCACGTTTCAATCTCAGTAAGTTTGTAAGTAAATAGTGTTTTGTATAACATTTTAGATCATTTTAACAAAGTATATTTTTATGTAGCTTCCCTGATGATGGGTGAAAATTCACTCGAAAGC
This sequence comes from Galeruca laticollis, assembly GCA_963921935.1. Taxonomy (NCBI): domain Eukaryota; kingdom Metazoa; phylum Arthropoda; class Insecta; order Coleoptera; family Chrysomelidae; genus Galeruca; species Galeruca laticollis. The sequence continues at coordinate 124,616,271 of OY998180.1, forward strand.
TTGGATTAAATACTTAAAAGAGTACACGTGTAATGATATAAATTCATTACTAGAAATATCGATCCAAGTAACCAGTTAATGCAGCGATGACGAGGTAACCCACCAGAACAACAAAGTTCCCCACGCCAAGATGCACACGAAGAATCGACAGTAGAAGGGAAGGAGACTTCCACCACCACCGCTAAAATGTATATAAAAATTCAAGCCAACAGACAAGACGACCGTGAGTAGTCAGCGCCAGTCCATCGCCTGAGGAAGGTGATACAGCAAGAGCGGGTCACTGATTCAAACCTGTTCACCGCGATTTCGCCGGCAACGTGGACGCCTCCATCAGAAGACAACCAACCCCATGTTCTACCGAACTTTTTAGTTCGACAGTTCATTCAACACACTTGGAAGTGCAAATTGTTTCTTTTGAAACAACTCTATTTATGAAAATAATAAACACTGTTTAACCTTGTTTTATTTTCAGCCAACACACAAGTAAGCCATACCATCCAAAGAGGGAAGGACATTTAGCTTCCAGGTAAATATAAAACTCCTGAAAGCTAATAAGTCAGGAAACCTTTAACTGGGGAGGAAACTCCCTCCGGCAGTGAATCCGCTGTCGGTATTAGCTTTCGATACCACTCCTTAACATACTTTATCCCAAAATGTCCTCCAGACACCGTCGCAGCAGGAGAACTGCAAAAACACCCTCAACACCAACCAGAACCGAATCAATTGAAAAATTCCTAGAAGAAACCAGACAACTCCTTAACGAATCCCTGACTCGTCACCAACAATTCCCTCCCCTTCTCTCACCCGTCACATCCAGCACCTCCTCTACACACACTTCCAACAAAACACACCACTCCTCAACACCCTCCCATCAAGCTACACCACCCCACTTACAAAACATAACTCACGATAACACTCTACAACACACACAAACCCCAAACACATCCTCAAGAAGGTCTTACGCTTCCTCCGTAAGATCCCAATCCCCTACACCAACGCTCACACGACAACCACCTGTCCCCGACGAGGATGGCTTCACCCTCGTCGGTAATACCAAATCCCGTCCTACAACACCTACACCTATCAATAATCCCACATCAACCCACACCATCAATAATACTCCGACACAAACACTTATCCTCCGAAATCTTCCTCTCCAATATTCCACACAAAAAGCCCTCTACATACTCCTAAACACCCTCGAGCTCCTCAACGGTCACATCACCTACCTAAAAGTCAACTTCAACAGAACCGCGCTTCTGAAAACCACCTCCACCATGTCAGTCTCAACACTTCTGAGACGAATCCATAACTCCACTGGGGACAACAACATCACCATCAACATTCTAAATTCCACAGAACGCCCACCACGCCAAGTTAATAGAACCCTAATACCCACCTACTCTTTCGTCTGCAGGAATGTAGACACCACCATTAGCCCAGAAGAATTTGAAGAAATTCTTCGCAACAAGCAAGTTCCGTTCCTCAAAACTTGGCGAATCGTGGCCAAAGCCACTAACAAACCCACTTCGATGTTTCGCATCGTTACCACCTCCGAAACTCACTACCACCAAGCCCTAACCTCCGGCCTCTCATTTCACGGCCTTCCACACCGATGCGAGCCATCAAACACCAATCCACTTCCCCCAGTGCCCAAGTATTGCAGTCGATGCACTCAAACCGGACACTCCTCCGAATCTTGTCGGTCTAAACCGATATGCCCCGCTTGCGGCCAAACAGGCCACAAAACCAAAAATTGTCCCAAGTCCGACACTCCGAAATGCACAAACTGCGGTGGTCCTCACCCCGCCTTCAGCCCTCGCTGCCCCCACCGGCTATCGACTCCCAAAACCCCTCAAGAGACCGCCCCAGTCACTCTTGAAAAACCACCAGCCCCCTACGATTTACCAACTGACACCAAAATTCTCATAGAAATCATCACCGTCACGCTCATGAACGCCATCCCCAACTCCAGGGACGTCATAGCCGAAACTCTTCGTCACTTAATACCTTCCTTTTATCGACACAACTGCTCTATAACAAATATAGGCAGGCGTGCTCACTTTGCTTTCACTCCCATCAGGAGCGAAAGCGATTCAACTTGATCCGCGAGCCCCAACCACCCCGTCGGTGCTGCAGGTTTTTCACGTTTTTCCTGTAGCATAGTGAATTTATTCGCTAGCCAAATGGGCCGACGTACGACGCAGTTTTTGGATTTAAAGATTGTTATTCGTACCAGCTCACTCATTATAATATTAAACAACCATCTCAAAATCTTAAATTTCAATATTTTAATAAACAAATAGAAAATTTACTCGATATACAAAAACTTTTGATTTTTTCAGAATTTCATATTCAAGGTTCCACACCACACATAAACACACCTTTTAACAATTCCTCACCTCGAACTCGAGAAAAGCCAGCCGCCACCGCCCGACTTCATCCACACATCTTTCAACGTCTCCTAGTCACTTTTCCAACAAATTTCAACAAACTCAAATCCCAAAAAATTCTCATAATTCCAATATCTCCCCACGCTTCTATTAACATTCATGACGCAGGAGACACAAAATCCCCAAAAATTATATTTTCACTTTCCAACAACACCATCACCCAGCCCGCAACGCAACGTGGTTCGTCTTATTCATTTTCGACCTTTTCCAGACACTATTAAAATCCCCGTTCCCTCATCTCAAAACCACGTTCGCTTAAAAATCACCCAATTTCGACGCTGATTGTTTCCGCTTCTCCCTCCGGTTGATTTCTGGCAAACACACACAACCCACCCACAAAAACAAACACAACTTCAATTTTCTATACACCTTTTTTCTCAAACTTCCTAGACACTTTTTCTAAAACTGAATTTTCAGCCCTACCCAAATCTCAAGCCAAGTCAATACGCGCACACAAACCACCCACAAAAACACCCCCAACCAGCCCTGAAGAGGAAACGAATCCTATAACAGGGCCTACCCCCAAACAAAAATATACCCAAATAAAAATACTACAAGTCCAAACTCCAAAAATCCACGAACATCTCTCTCTCTCTGACAAGACGACAACTTGGTTCACGGACTCCAGCTCCTACAAGTTCAGCCGCCTCCATTGCGAAGCGTAGGTCGAAGGTATTGACTTTGACCTTATACGCTTTTCACATTTCACCGTGGAGTGTTGTACTAAGTCGAAGTATTGATTCGACTTTTATACATCATTCACTTGAACGGCCGTTGGTTTCTGGTATTGACGGAAACGAAAACGATTGTTCAAACTGTTAGAATAATTTCGGTGCGGTATTGACGCATCGAAAACTCTGCAGTATCTCTATAGGGTTTGCAAACGTTGAGATGGGTATTGACCGTCTGTAAACGATCGCTCCAAATGTTAGTATAATTCTGGTGTGGTACTGACGCGTCAGAATAACTACATCCCTATAAAACCGAGAGAGTCGTTAAGTTGGGAATTGACTAACTACAAACGATATACTCACATCTAGAGACTATAACCGAAAGAGTATTGATCTATCGGCTGTTCTCAACTTTGGCTGTCTGAACAATTCATAGGACAGAGAGAATCCCGTATACCACAGTGGAAATTTCGCGTCGTTATACCTACCTACCTACAGTTCGTCAGTACACATCGATCGACAGAGGAGTACGGACCGTCGGAACGTGATCTTCAATATAATTACGTACCACAGTAATATATATAGAATATTGTATTTTAGTTTAATTTTATCTTTGTAAATAATATTTTTTATAGCAATAAATCAGTTAATTTAATCGAACTCTGTCTCCTTTGGGCTTACCTGGGCAATACGCATTACAGAATGGCGCCCGAGCAGAAAGATTAAATTGCGTAGCCCAGTATCAACATTTAGTTGATACTGGGCAGAGATTATCGAAACAAAAGAATTTTTATAACCAGAATATTAATACAAATTGGAAAGATAGAGTTTTTTTTTAAGACATCATAAGAAACACTGACAATGGCATCCGAAAGCGATGATGGATCGTATGGATTAGAAGTTGCAGACGAAAAAGTGGGTTGGGTTTATAGACTACGACAACCAGATATCCGCGCAGAATTAGAAGCCAGAGGGTTAGTTTCGACGGGAAAAATGTCAGAACTAAGAACCAGGTTAGTGGACCACTTACGGACGGCCGTCGCACAGACACCAAATATCCAGGACAACAGTAACGTTACTCTTGAACCAATAATGCATACTCAACCACAGGAGGACAAGGATTTGCAGGCTCTAGAGGTAATTAGGAAATGGGGTATACATTATGATGGATCCAGAGACCCAATAGAATTCCTGGAATCGGTGAATGAACTAAAAGACTGCTACAACATACAAAACAAACATCTATTTCGGGCACTTCCTATCATTCTGAAGGGAAAGGCAACGTTGTGGTACAGAAACAATAAAAACCAATGGACAGGATGGACAGATTTTATAAGGGACATCAAAACATTTTTCAACCGAGATAATAACATACAACAACTTGAAGATATTATACGTAACCGCCGACAACAGACACACGAAAGATTCAAAGAAATCCTGTTAGACATCCAGACATCCATCAGAAGACACAACGGTTTTTCCGAAACCCAAGCCATAGATAGAATATATTCATACATGCTCCCCAACCATCGCTTATACGTAAGAAGAGGGGAATGCAAGACGATGGCAGAACTGACAAAATTGGTCATGGATCAAGAAGATATCCAAAAGGAAATTCAGAATCACGTCCAACCGATACCGAAATCCCGTCACGAGCTACAGGTTAACTCCATACATCCCACATATACCGGACAGAATACAGAACACAGAATACAGAATTTCAATAGGAATACAAGCTGTTGGAGATGCGGGAAAAGAGGACATAACCGTCGGGTATGCCGTTCACGCCCAATACTATTCTGCAGTCATTGCAGATCGATAGGAATTTCGTCAACAGATTGCATTTGCAAAAGACAACCGGGAAACGGCAATGAATCTGAACAAACCAGGGGCACTCCAGTTTCCCCAATACAGACCCCCACGGTCAACGAGACAATAAACCGATCCCCAGACAGAAGACCACACGCCGTAATGACCATCCAGGGAGGGAAAACACTCCATGCATTACTCGATACAGGGTCAGTAAAATCGTACATAGGAAACAGATGTTTACAGTTCGTACAAGAACAAGGACTACGTCCATGCAAAGAAGAAGTCTACGTAACACTCGCAAACGGAAAACAGACACACATACAACACAGTTATACAATACATTGTGCAATACAGAATACGTGGAGAACAGCACAATTTTACTTCCTACCAGATCTCACTTCTGAAGCCATAATTGGAATAAACGAGCTGGAAGCATGAAACTTCAAGCTGAACTACCCGAGTAGTCATCAGCAAACCCAGACGAACAGCGAATACACCCCAGTCAACGTAGTTAATTCAGAAAATCCGCCCAGTTACAGCCCAGACATGTACCCGACAACCAATCCAGATATAGACACGCCGCACAACCCAGATACAGATACCGATTTCAACGGAACCGACAGACCGACAAACCGACAAAGCGACACACCGACAAAGACACAAACCGACAGATCGACAGACCGACCAGACCGACAAACCGACAGACCGAAAAGTCCAACCAGACCGACAGACAGACAGACCGACAAAAGACAGACCGACCAGACCGACCAGACCGACCAGACCGACCAGACCGACCAGACCGACCAGACCGACCAGACCGACCAGACCGACCAGACCGACCAGACCGACCAGACCGACCAGACCGACCAGACCGACCAGACCGACCAGACCGACCAGACCGACCAGACCGACCAGACCGACCAGACCGACCAGACCGACCAGACCGACCAGACCGACCAGACCGACCAGACCGACCAGACCGACCAGACCGACCAGACCGACCAGACCGACCAGACCGACCAGACCGACCAGACCGACCAGACCGACCAGACCGACCAGACCGACCAGACCGACCAGACCGACCAGACCGACCAGACCGACCAGACCGACCAGACCGACCAGACCGACCAGACCGACCAGACCGACCAGACCGACCAGACCGACCAGACCGACCAGACCGACCAGACCGACCAGACCGACCAGACCGACCAGACCGACCAGACCGACCAGACCGACCAGACCGACCAGACCGACCAGACCGACCAGACCGACCAGACCGACCAGACCGACCAGACCGACCAGACCGACCAGACCGACCAGACCGACCAGACCGACCAGACCGACCAGACCTTTCATTGTTCTTGGGCATCAGGTTAATCATTAATAATGTATCAAATTAAATTTGTATTTAACGTTTCGCTCCCAAGTTCGGAGCATTTTCAAAAATGTTTACATTGATGTTAAAATAATAAATTGAAAACGATTGAACTATTAAAATTAAATGTACACACAGAGACGACAAAAACTGGTAACTAATAAAACAATTTCAAAAATAATAAAATCGAAAGTACCTGCTTTAGAAACAACGGTTTACAATATACCAGGGATATTCAAGAAGTTGATGTTATTATTATAATAAATTATAATATATCTGGCTTAGATTTTTGATATCTTGTTTATCGTTTACTGCATTGTTCTCCTTTTTTATATGTATCATTTCTATTATTGTTACTTTTTTATAATTAGAATCTTGGTTTATAATTTTAGTAATATTAAAGTCAAATTTATGTTTTTCATTTTTCACATGTTTATGAAGCGCAGTGGAGGCGTTTTTTGTATATTTATGGCCATTAAGTCTATTTTCAAGATGTTGGGTTCATACCTATATATTTTTTGGGACAGTCTAAACATGGTATAGAATATATGACGTTAGATTTTTTTGAATAATTTATTTGACTTTTTAATTTGGAGAACAATGGTGATAGAGTACTTTGTGCCCTATGACAAACTTTTATGTTATGTTTAGATAGTATATAGTTTAGTTTTTCGGAGAGTTGATTTGTGTATGGCATTGCGATGTATGTAAGAGGGGCTAGTGTATTGGTTTATATTGATTGGATTTGACTATTGTAAAATTTATGTGTGCGTTGTTTAATAATTCTGTCAATATGTTTGGAAGGATAGTGATTGTTTTGTAATATTGTTTTTGTTTGATATAAAATTTCTGGACGATATTCAGGTGATGTGAGTGTGATGGCTCTATCTACTAATCCTATGATTACGCTGTTTTTTGGGGAATTAGGATGGTGGGAGTGGTAATTCAAGTAGCGACCTGATGATGTTTCTTTATTAAAATGTCTTGTTGTAATTTTATTTTCTCTAGTTTTAATAAGTGTCATGTCCAGAAAGTTTATGGTATTGTTTTGTTCTGTTTCTATTGTGAACTGAAGCTTTGGATGAAAATTATTGAAAGCAGTTAATATATGATTTATTTGATTGGATGGAACGGCAGCTAAGCAATCATCAACGTATCTTTCAAAAAATAATATATCGAAATTTATTTGATTAAGCACATTTTCTTCAAGGTATTCCATTACAATTTGTGCAAGGGTTGATGAAATTGGTGAACCCATAGTGCACCCGTTGAGTTGTTCAAAAAAATCTTTCTTATATTGAAAAAAATTATTTTTCTTGTTGCCGTTAGTTATGTTGTTATGTAAACTATACAAAAGAAACAATAATTATACACATAACAATAATAATTACGATAGAAAACGTTTTAGTCTAACCCTGGCTTTTTTAGATCTACAGTTAACTACGCATGATGAATTTATTCACCAGCCAAATGGACCGATAACTGGGAATAATACAGCCGCAGCTGTACCCGCCTCCATATGCTTTTATTTACGTGCAAAGTGCGCCCTTCCATATTGATTGCCAAACTTACGCTATTACAAATATTGTTATGTACGGAGAAATTTAAAACATTGTTTATAATTACTTTTCAAATCGTTTTCCGTATAAATTTAATAAAGAAAAGGTAATGGTAGTTTCTTAAGTCAAATTAAACATATCTTTAAGCTCTGTATTGGAATTTAGGGTTTGAAAAAATATTTATTTTCTTCTATAACTTTAAAACAACTGAAGCGCGGCAACTCCGCAATAAAGGATTCCACGCAATGATCCAATAAACCAATCATTGTTCTTATAGTAAATGCAACGTAATCCCCACTCGGCTCCACCCACGTCTTACCTGTAAGCAATCTTAGCTACAAAATTCATTACGGTTCATGAATGAATGCACCTTTCTGACAGTCTCCTAGTCACTTTTTAAATAAAAATTAAAAATTCTAAAATCCAAACACAAAATTCTTCCCATTGATTTTCGAGACATCCCAAATCACGCCAACGTTTATTTTCAGAATTTCCAACACCTACCTCATCTGTTCACTAGCTATCAACAACACAGCGTAGTTCGTCGTCTTTCAAATCCATCCAATTCCAGATAGTTTTCAAACCACGCTTCTCTTCCAACACAAACCCTCGTTGCTAATCGAGTCTGCGTTCTCTCCAGTCATTTTCTATCGAAGAACCACTCACACGCTCTCAATTCTTAATAAAAATCAATTCCAGACACCTTTTCTTCGCCCTTCTAGACACCTTTTTTACCACGTACTATACTTTACCTACGACCCACTTGTACTTGTGTTTATAATCTTATTAAGGTATTTAAAGTACAAGTAAAAACGTACATCCTCTATGCCCAACCAAGTTGTATAAAAGTCGCTCCTCGATGCCCAGCCAAGCATGTTAGAAGTTCACCCTCGATGCCCAGCCAAGTTTCGTGAAAGTCCGTCCTAAGTAGTATTTATTTTTATTAAGAATGTATGTAGAATTACCGGAATTGCATAAAATAGCGTATACACCTCTCGACTAAAGTGACATTAATCCCTTAGGTGGATTACTTCCCTCAGGAATCAAACACTACCAGCGGAATTAAATGGGCCACTTTAGTCGCTTGGTGTAAAATATACTATTGTTTACTAATATGAGATACATTCAGACAGCTAAAAGATGCGGATTGTATGAAACGGAACCAATTATCATATAATTCCAAATAACTCTTAGTATTAAATGCAATCTCATATCTAATAAATGTTATCTACCATTTATATATAGAATAAAATTCAACGTCAAATAATAAAGTAATACATTTTAAATAAAATGGCTACGTCTATTGACAGTTGCTAAGTGGTTGCTATGGAAGCCTTGCGATTTACTTTACAGCCGTGCGTTTTGTTTTACCGTGCGTAATAGACGTCTTACATTGATTGCCGACTGCGTGTTTTTGACTACTTACAGGGGTGGTCGTAGGTAAAACATTTTTTATAATTCGCATATAAAAGAGACTTCATTATAACATTGTGTTCAGTGTCATAATGAAATCTCTTTGAACACTTTTTTAGTAATTTTTAGTGCCATACGGTGGGTTATTGTACGTAGCATATAGTTTTATTTGACATTTAACTTTAACCTTGAAACAAATTATAAAACGATCTAGCGTTGCTCTAGCTAGCAAATTATTATATTAAATGGTCTTAAAGGTAAATTTGAATAAATCATATATTAAAAATATTAATAACGGACGCTAACGTTTATTCATCAATGATTTGTCAATTGTTTATTTTTATATTATATATGATCAATATATAGGTATACATAACGTTCGATTTTTGGGATAAATTACCAGATATCTATGTGAATATGTATTATAGAAATAATTCTGTTCATGATATAATATAAATAGATTGCAAGCAAATACGATGAAGCTCATTTTTAAACAAATAATCATCCTCTGTTTGCTTAAATGAAAGTTTGTTTACAATTTACACAATCATTCGGTCATAATCTGTCAAAAGTACTGAATAAAAACATCTGTGATCTGACCAATCAGGAATCTACAGAATTGCCAACTTAAATTCAAACCATTCCTCCTAGTTGAAAAACAGGGATTATATGTAATTCTATATTATTTAAAGAATTAAATATTGTGTAAAACTTGTTTCACAATGACTTTCTGTAGTACTCGTAAACTTCACTCGTACTACAAAACGAGTCATGGTGACACTTGTTTTACAAATAACTATTTTGAACGTCATTTGTCTCACTTTCGCCCGTTACCCTATCCTTTATTTTTAAGCAATCTGAAAAACCTATTTTAGAATTCTGAACATTATCTTTACATTTGTTGTTAGAGAACGCCTCCTCCCCCAGAGCAGCAGACTCAGGAATAATTTGGTCGACATGACGTCGCCACATTGGATGACTACCATCCATCAGCTCGCAACGATATAATTTCTGGCCCAGAACCTCAGCAACTTGTGCTGGTAGCAATGATTTTTTATTAACGTCATTTATTATTATTTATTAACTATTACAGGATCATTGTTTTGAAAATTTCTAGACTCTACTTGTTTATTATACAGTTTTTGAATTTTATCTAATACGGATGATCTGAGAGAGTCGAAAACAGTGTTTAATTTTCTGTTAAAAATAATTTGGCAGCTGTTTCACCTGTTGTACAATGGAGTGCATTTCTATAATATAAATATTATCAGTCTATTATTGTAGGTATATAAATGTTTTTATTTTTAGGATCGGAGAGTGTTTTTTTAACGCATCTTTTGAATTATTTTACAGCATTTTCAGCAGCACCAATTGTTGCTGGATTAAAAGGTGCAATTGTTTTATATTGTATATTGAATTTTAGAAGGGAACTCTCAAATTTTGCAGAAATCAATTGCTAGGCGTTATTGGATACCAACACCCCGCGCATAAGTCTCACGTAGCTTCTCTATAGTCGGTTATGAGGTATATTTTTCATTGGGAAAACTTCGATAAACTTTGAAAATGCATCAACAATAATTGAATATTGTTTATTTCTTAAAGGACCCAGAAAATCAATATGAATCCTTTGACAGTCTTTAGAGGGTGATTTCCAAGGGATAAAATTTGATTTGGGTGGAGACTCGTGATTTTTGAGACATGTTAAACAATTATTTGACAGATTTTCAATTGTTTTGTTTAGATATGGCCACCAAAAGGAAGATCGTGCAACGTTTCATCTTTGCTATCCTTGAATGACTGCTACGTAGCTGTTCAAGCAGGCGCTTTCGCAAGGACTCTGGTACTATTGCTCTGTAACCCCACATAACAAATCCTTGTTCTATGGTTAATTGATGTTTCCTTTGGTAAAAAGTTCTAAATTCTCCATTTAATTTATTTTGTCGTGGCGAGCCTTTATCAATAAAAAGTAAAACATTAGCTAAAATGTGATCTTTACGAGTCTCCGTTGCTACTTGTGTGCTATTTATTGGTACTCCCTCATTAATAAAATAAACGGTTTTAAAGATTAAAACTAACTTTTCCGCATATGTGGCTCTGAACAATATTCTATCATAAAAGTGTTACTTGTATACACTTCGGGGGATGTATCGTGCTAACAAACCTAAATTTCTCCAAAAATAACCAAAAAGTTAGTAAATCTGGATTTATAGAACCCGCTGTACTCGCTCTAGTCAACTGAAAATCAATAGGGTACATCTGTGAGACACCTTGAACAATATTCAATCATAAAATTGATCAATCGTATACTCTCTGGAGGCTGTATCGTGCTAACAAACTGAAAATTCTCCAAAAAAGCCAAAAATTTGGTACTTCAAGTACCATAGCGCCCGTTGTACTGGCTTTAGTCAGCTGAATATCAATAGGGTTCATATTTGGGACGCCTTGAATGATATCCAATCATAAAATTGGCCACTTGTATAATTCCGGAGGCTGTATCGTGCTAACAAACTGAAACTTCTCCAAAAATGACAAAAATATCGTACTTAAAGTACTGTAACACCTGTTCTATTGGCTCTGGTGAGCTAAAAATCGGGTTCATCAGTGAGATGTCCTGAATAATATTCAATCATAAAATTGGTGACTTGTTGAACTCCGGAGGCTGTATCGTGCTAACAAACTGAAATTTCTCAAAAAATTACAAAATATCGTACTTCAAGTACCATAGCACCCGTTGTACTGACTCTGGTGAGCTGAAAATCAATAGGGTTTATCTGTGACATGTCCTTAACAATATTCCATCATAAAATTGGTAACTTATTGCACTCCGGAGGCTGTATCGTGCTAACAAGACATGTAAGGATAAGTGGCCGACGACAACGACGACGACGACGACATACACACAGGATTTTTTCGTGTTGTTGTTGATGGAAAACGTTAAAATAACTCAAAAAAATTTTTTGGGGTCAACCAATACTTTTCTCGCATATTAGATAGGTTGGCGGAAAAGTAAAAATTAAGATATGTACCCTCATTGATGTCTAAATGATTGAAACTATGGGCTATAGGAAGTGTAATGAGAGCATCCGCGACGTAAGTATTGGTACCTTTGATGTGTTCAATGACATAATCAAAACCAGAGAGGTATAACGCCCAACACTGGAATCTGGAAGCAGCCATTTCTGGTATAGACTAATTGTTTCCGAATAAATATGATAAAAGGTTTGACATCGGTTTTTATGATAAAAAATTTACCTCTAAGATAGTGTGAAAAATTATTTAACCTAAAAAATAAGACGCAAGCCGCTCTGTCTAAACTAGAATATCTTTTCTGAGCTGAATTTAAAAAACGAGAAGCGAAAACTACTAGTTTATCCCTTTCGTTCTCTCCGCGGTGTGACAATGCGTCAGAAATGCCTTAGCTACTTACATCACATGTTAAAATTAAAAGCAGATTTGGATGGTAATGGACTAGACTTCGATCAGATATTATTTATTTTTTTATTAATTCAAAAGATTTTTGACATTCAGCGGACCAAAATATGTTTCCACCATTGACATATTATACTGATGGACTGGCCCGCCTACCGCACAATCGATGACATCGCAGTGCGAGAGAGAAAGATCGAGAAGGATAGCACTATGAGTAGCAAAAATATTTTTGGATGTATGGTTACGGTATGGTTTTATGTGTAACTGCGTGAACGTTTGTTATATATTTTAAATAATTTTAAGAAATATTTGAAAATGAGATCGTGTTCATCTTATACTTGTACTACAAGGTCGAAAAAAGGCAAGAAAATAAAATTTCCCAGATAGGTAAATAAACAATAAATTTTATATAAGAGGTTTATTAAGACGATTAAAAATATTATTCATGTTTTTTAGATTTCCAAAAGATCGCAATTTAAGTAATGGTTACACGCTGTTAGAAGAGATAATTATAAGCCAAGTGATACAGCTGTTATTTGTGAAAAGCATTTTAGAGTTGATGACTACGTATTAAATGTTCACGGAAATCGGGTATGAAAATTTTCCTGCTCATTTGATCAAAGTTATCAAAAAGAGAGAAAACCCGTAACAAGAATACTTTAATGTAAACTAAGATGAAGGTGCTTTTCTTCAAAAATTAGAATTTAAAATAATATTTTTAATATAAACATACGAATACTTTTTATATTACAATTTTAATATACCTAAGTCTACATTTTTAGGGGATGCTGTTGCAGGATGCAATACTGATATAATTCCCGAAGTGGAATCTCTGGAAGTTGATTAATATGTACCAGAAGTTAATAAGCCAGAAGATCCAGTAAACAATAACATATTATCCAATGAAATAAAAACATGTTCGAGTGTGGAAAAAAAACAAGTTGCAAGGTAAGACCTACTTACTGATTCTTAAGGAGTTGACCATTTAAAAAAATACCTTCAATTATGCATTTTTTATATTTTTAGAAAAAACGAGATCCAATAGCCTTTGGAGATTTGCAGGAGAATAATTTAGAATTTCCAGAAAAGAGAAAGACATTGTTTAAAATTGCCAATCAAACTGTTTGTAAATATAAAAAAATGAATAAATATTACAAAAAAATCGATTTAGTTTATTTTGGACTTGTAACCATTCTAAATGCATCTAATTTAATTATCGAACATGCACCAACTTTTAGCAATATTTGAATTTTTACTGAGCAATAAAAATAATTCCACGTTGCACACTTATAAGACCACACTGTATAAATAGACACATAACAATATATTTTTATGAAAATGCATTGTATTTTTCGTAATGTATAACAATAATAATTGTATATTTTCCATTTATATGTAATATAGTAATATAAAATGATTTTTTAACGGTTGTTTCATTATTTTCTTTGTGTTATTTGGGTTTAAAATATTATTAAAGATATTAATGGAGAGTTCGGCTCTGACAGAACAAGTGACTAGTCTAGTTTTGTGCAGTTCTCGAAATATTACAAATTTAGTTAGTTTAAACCTTTTTTAATTAGTTTTGATCAGTGAGAAGTACTTTCAGAAACTGTAAGTTCACTTTACTTATATTGTTCTTCAAATTACTTAAACTTAGTGAATTCTACATCATAAATACGGTCAATTCAAGTAATATATCACCTATAAAAAGCAAAAAACTAGTTTCGCATGCTACTATTTACTAATAGCGGCCAGGGACGTATTCCAAATTCCGGCAAAATAAAATCAAATTTTAATGATGTCTTCTATCAATGATTCACACTGAAATACTCCTACAACAGTTATCAAAAGTTATTCTTCAGCAGTCAACCAAGCTGTTTTTCCAAGCAAGCAACAAGCAATCGTTTTTTGCGCTATCAACAATGCAAAATTACAGGATTACCTTATCCCATTAGGATCAATCATTCAACCAAAAAATATGATTTTTTCATCAAGACTTTCGAACAATCGTGTTTGTATGTACTTAGCAAACAAATCAGTAGTTGATAACTTCATGAACAATTATGGCTCCATAACCGTCAACGGCGAAACCTAGTTATAGCTCGTCGACTCATAACTCCGGCTGATAGAATCATACTTTCCAATGTAATTCCAACCATCCCACATCAACTGCTAACAGATGAAATATCAAAAATAGGTATAAATCCAGTTTCTCCCATGACGTTTCTAAGAATCGGTGCAACATTACCTGAGTATAGACACATCCTGAGTTTCAGAAGACAGACTTACGTAAGCCCTTATACTCAACAGCTTCCAGACTCTATATTGATCGAATTCGAACAAACCAGCTACAGAGTTTTCCTCCAAAAAGACGGACTAACGTGCTACAAATGCAAAGCTGATGGTCATATAGCCTCACAATGTATCAATAGCTCCAACCAATCAGAACCTAATACATATAGTTCAACATCAAATAATGAGCCGCTTACGACTTCCCAAACTCTTCTTACAACCCCAATCCAAACTCTCCCACCATCTTTGTCAACAAATAACATTAATACACAAAAATTGACTCCTGATCCAATAACAGATTACCCTCCACTTAGTCAAGAGACGTCCACAACTTCAATGAACATGGAAGCAGAAACGGAAGCAACAGATATCCCCAATATGGCCAAAGTCACAAGCAAAAGACCTATGGAAGATACCCCTACACCCGATAGCAATAATAACATAACGCCAGAAAAATTATTCCCTGAACCAAAACCAACTGTAAAAAAGAATAAATTGAGCAAGAAACAATCAACCATCTCCTGCAAAGAGTACATCGAAAATCATTTGCCACCTTTCATTCTGGACTACGACCAATTAATTGTTTTATTAGATAACATAACCGGCTCACCCCAACCTGTAAATATAGCTCTAGATTTCACATCTGATCTTCTTGCGCTTACTACTATGTTAACCGAAGTATATCCCCACATAAATGACAAGGAAACAAAAACGAGAATCACCAAACTTAAAAAAAGATATTTACTCATCTTGGCCAAGACTTAATTGACTCTGAATCGGATTCATCTACTAATAATTAATTTGTCGCCCATAACCCTCTCAAATTACTCCAAAATTCAACTCCATTCTTCAATGGAACATAGATGGTTTCTACCATCGACTTGGTATGCTACAAGTTATTATTAAAGAATACTCTCCGGATATCATATGCCTTCAAGAATCCAATCTCCACCCAGATAGCAGCTATTCAAACAGTCAATTTCAATTTTTCTCCAAAACTCGTAACAACACCAAACATGCCAGTGGAGGAGTGGTAACTTTAATAAGTAAATCTTTTCAAGCAGATTACTTCCACGTAAACTCAGATATCGAAGCTCTTGTAAAACTCACCAGCCATAAAACCTTTTACATTTGTAATATATTATATATATATATATATATATATATATATATATATATATATATATATATATATATATATTGCTCCCGATTCCACAATAAAATACAAAGACTTAGAAAACTTATTAAATCAGATACCAAGTCCAAGAATTATCATTGGAGACATTAACGCACATAACATAATCTGGGGCAGTAAATTGACAAACCCAAGAGGACACATACTAGAGAAACTCATTGCCGACATTCCACTGAATTTTCTGAACGATGGAAGCCATACTAGGTTTAACATATCTACCGGAGAAACCTCTGCTATCGATTTAAGCCTCTGTGACCCAGCACTATCTGCCAATCTATCACGGGAGGCTCTCTCGTACTCATATGGAAGTGATCACTTTCCAATTATTATCGAGAATTGTACCTCTCCAGGAAAATATTCACCAAAGTACTCGCCTAAATGGAGAATTAAATCAGCAGATTGGACATCTTTCAGAAATCAGATTGAACTAAATATGGATAGCTGCGATATTACTAACGATATCCAGAAATGTGTATTGAACTTCAATGAAATCATCTTGGATAGTGCCAACCAGCACATTGGCCAAACAAAAGACATAAAAGGCCATACTCCAGTCCCCTGGTGGAGTCAAGAGTGCGAAAAAGCTATCAGGGAAGCAAAAGCAGCGTTGAACAAGTACAGGAAACACAAAACTCTCCAAAATCGCGTAGAGCTAAAGAAATACAAGGCAAAGGCACAACTTGTAATCAAACAATCCAAGAAAAAATCTTGGCAGGAATATGTTTCTGGAATAAACTCTTCCACTCCAATAAGCCAAGTCTGGACCAAAATAAGAAAAATGAATGGACATAGTTCATCATTACTACTCACATCCACAATACACATAGCCAATATTTTGGGCCAATCCTATCAAGAAAAATCGTCAACTTCAAATTTCACACGCGACTTTCTCAATTACAAGGCTCAAATCGAACAAACTCTCATCAGTTTTGAAGACACTCAATAACCCTTTAAATCTTCCTATCACCATAGAAGAACTTGACAGCTCCTTAGACAAAATGAAAAATTCGAGTCCAGGTCCAGACAATATTCCAGTCATATTTCTCAAATATCTACCACCTTCAGCAAGACGGCATCTACTGAAACTTTTCAACAAGATATGGGAAGACAAAGTATTTCCTTCTTTATGGTCTGAAGCTATTATTCTACCATTGTTGAAATCTAAAAAACCCATACAAGAAGCCAACTCGTACAGACCAATATCTCTAACTTGCTCAATGGGAAAATTGCTAGAGAAAATTGTCAACCAAAGACTCATGTGGTATCTCGAAACTTCTAACCTCCTAATCAAAGAACAAGCTGGATTTAGACCAAACCGCTCAACTCTAGACAATATTGTGGATTTGGAAAGTGAGATCAATGAGGCTTTTGCCACCAAACAGGTATGCGCAGCCATTTTCTTTGATATCTCAAAAGCATTTGATACCTGCTGGACTCCAAACATCCTGATGCAACTACAAAGATGGAATATCACAGGATATTGCCTAGCTTTTATCAACAACTCTCTTGCCAACAGAACTTTCAAAGTTCGGGTTGATGACGAACTATCTGATACTTACCGCCAAGCAAATGGAACCCCACAAGGCTCAGTTATCAGCCCTACTTTATTTTTGATTGACATTAACAACATTCTTAACAATTTAAAAAAACCACTGAAAGCAAGAGTTTTCGCAGATGACCTAGTGGTTTACATAAAAGGAAAAAATATAAATACAATATCTCTATTTATGCAACAATTCATCACAAATTTGGAACTATGGTCACGTCAATCCGGCTTCAGGTTTTCTGTTACCAGGTGTGGTATTTAGCAGGAAACGTTCATATACTACTCCAAAATTGAAGCTTTGTAACCAAAATATTAACTTCAAATTATCAGCAAAATTTCTAGGAATGATCTTTGACCATAAGCTTACCTGGAAAGATCACATAGAGAAGTTGGTTCAAACATGTATGCAGCGGCTTAATATAATGAAAAGCCTAGGAAATATAAATTGGGGATCAGACCAAGCAACGCTACTGCTTATATATAAAACGCTCATCAGGTCAAAAATAGATTACGGCTCCATAGCTTATGCATCTGCCAGAAAAACTGTACTTCGCAAACTTGATGTTATCCACAATACAGCATTAAGAATAGCTTCAGGCTCGTTTACAATATCCCCTAATACCAGCATCCAAAGTCTTCTTGGTGAACCATCATTAAGTTACAGACGCTCTACATTGAGTTTGAATTACGCGGCTGCTATATCCACTAATGCTGAAAAACCAGTTTACAGCAACACATTCAACAACAGATATAGGGATCTTTTTGATGAAAAACCGCATCTATCTAAGCCATTTTACGCCAGAGTTAGAGAACTTTTTCAGAAGTTTAATTTAGAGCTCCCAACAATGTTTCCATCCACTGTCGAACATCCAGCTCCATGGACAATTTCTACCCCTCACTGCCGTACTAACCTGACTGGACTTGATAGGGATACAAATCGCCATGAAATCTTCGCAGAACTCAACAGGATACTGCATGACTACAATGACTTTAACTTAGTCTACACGGATGCTTCGAAATCGGAGGCTGGAGTGGGTGCTGCAATAGTGACTACAACTGAATCTTACAGCATAAAATTCTCCCCTCACACTAGCATATTTACGGCAGAACTCTATGCTATCTTTCATGCCCTCAAAGTAATTACCTCCTTTCCAAATCCCAAAACCCTAATTTTAACTGATTCCTTAAGTAGCATTCATTCCTTGAAACATCCTTATCCCAAGCACCCAATACTACAATCAATTAAATCACAGTTTCATAATATCCAGAACGACAACAAATCTGCCGATTTCATGTGGATTCCTGCTCACATTGGCATCAGAGGCCACGAAGAAGCGGACCTATGTGCGCGTAACGCAATCGTAAATGTTAATGCCGAACTCATAACAAAGTGCGTGGTGAGTGACTTGAGAACACTTATTCGGGAAAAAGTTCACAACCACTGGCAACAAGACTGGCAGCGATCGCAAGACAAACTTCGCGAATTTAAGTCAACAGTGACGCTGTGGGAGCATCCAACCACAACACGCAGAGCACAAGTGATTGTCACTAGACTTAGAATAGGGCATTGCAAATTTACGCATACTTATTTTTTCAATAAAGACAATGCTCCTGTATGTGATCTATGTCAAGAACATTTAACAGTGAAACATGTCCTGATTAATTGCACTAAGTTTGACACGAACCGACTAAAATATAGACTACGTACAAACTTAAATATACTCTTAGGTGTAAATTGCCCAGTTGAAAAATTGATGGGATTCCTAAAGGACATTAATTTACTAAACAAAATTTAATATTGTATATTGTTATACACCGCTAATCACCTTGGGTGGAAGCGGATTAGTTTGAATAATAAAAAAAAGATATTAATAAAACATAGTCTGTTATTCATTTATAAAAGTAAAATATTCTTTGAAGCATCTAATGCAGTTACAACAACTTTTACTAATAAGAAAATAATTTTATAAGCACCCTTGATATGCTTTCTCCGTGTTTTCTGCCACACTTAGCTCCATCCTTGATTATATACACAATTAGACTTTATACTCAAGGGCTCCATCTCTTTTTGGTTTTCTCTTTCTAGTCCCTTCCGCATTTTATCTTACAGCGTTTATTATCGTAGGCTAGTCCACTAGTATAATATGTCAATGGTTTCCACAGTTTTTCTTTAAATTATTATAAATAGGATCCATAATCATTAACCATGCTAGCAAAACATCTCACTTGAGTTATATTAGTAGGTGGTGGGTAATTTAAGCTAAGCACTTTTTTTTATTTTCTTGAACATTTAACCTTAAACATCGCATGACCAAAGTATTCAATTTCATTTTTAAAAAATTAGCATTTTTCTAATTTAATTCTAAAGCCACATTCTTTTAATTTGTTAAAAACAGTTTTTCATATGTTCTTTGTCAGTTTTACCATTGACGATTATATCGTCCAAATAACAAGATACACCCTCAAGAGGACACGGAGAAGATTATCCATTAATCATTGAAATATTGAAGTGGCAATCTTAATTCCAAAAGGAAGTTACTCTAAAAAGACCTTTGTGGGTCGACCACGTTAAAGGTTTTGAAGAAACTTCATTTAATACTAATTGATTTTATGCGTTTAACAGATCTATTTTACTAAATTTATTTTCCATCGATGCGAACTACTGGAACCAGAGGAGACGTCCATTCCAAAGAATCTGTCCGCCATCTCTCTCAAGCCGGACCATCTACTGGTTTACTATCTCTCGGAAAGCCAGAGGGATTCTTCTAGCCCTAAAAATCACGGAATTCGCAGTAGATTCGACAGAAATATTGAATTTCTCAAATTTATATGTCTCTAACTTTTTAAAAAGTTCATTATATTCTTTTGCACAATCTCTCCCCATTAATTAAGTGTTCCATAAAGTAATTACATAAATTTTAAAATTAATTTTGCAAATAAAATAAACGGTTTTAAAGATTAAAACTAACTTTTCCGCATCTGTGGCCCTGAACAATATTCTATCATAAAATTGTTACTTGTATACACTTCGGGGGATGTATCGTGCTAACAAATCGAAATTTCTCCAAAAATAACCAAACATTTTGTATATCTGGATTTATAAGTACTCGCTCTAGTCAACTGAAAATTAATAGGGTACATCTGTGAGACACCTTGAACAATATTCAATCATAAAATTGATCAATCATATACTCTCTGGAGGCTGTATCGTGCTAACAAACTGAAAATTCTCCAAAAATTACAAAAATTTGGTCCTTCAAGTACCATAGCACCCGTTGTACTGGCTTTAGTGAGCTGAATATCGATAGGGTTCATCTTTGATACGCTCTGAATAATATCCAATCATAAAATTGGTGACTTGTATATACTCCGGATGCTGTATCGCGCTAACAAACTGAAACTTCTCCAAAAATGACAAAAATATCGTACTTAAAGTACCGTAGCACCTCTTGTATTGGCTCTGGTGAGCTGAAAATCAATAGGGTTCATTAGTGAGATGTCCTGAATAATATTCAATCATAAAATTGGTGACTTGTTGAACTCCGGAGGCTGTATCGTGCTAACAAAATGAAATTTCCCAAAAAATGACAAAATGTCGTACTTCAAGTACCATAGCACCCGTTGTACTAGCTCTGGTGAACTGAAAATCAATAGGGTTCATCTGTGACATGTCCTTAATAAATTCAATCATAAAATTGCTGACTTATTGCACTCCGGAGGCTGTATCGTGCTAACAAGACATGTAAGGAAAAGTGGCCGACGACAACGACGACGACGACGACAACGACATACACACAGGATATTTTTTTCTAAAAACCGTTTTTTGTGTTGTTGATGGAAAACGTAAAAATAACTCAAAAAATTTTTCAAAATTCCAACTTTTTTTGGGGTAAACCAATACTTTTCTCGCATATAGAAAGGTTGGGCGGAAAAGTAATAATCACAAGGCTCAATATCTTCACCGGTATACATCCTTAAATTAACATTACTAGACTTCAGTTGATAATTCTCAATTTTTTTATAAAATATTTTTCTAATCATAATTAGAAAAATATTTTTTTAAAAATATTTTTTTAAAAATTGTTTAGGCACAACCTCCTCTATCAAGCTAGAAAACACATTTTTTATCATTAACTTTAAAAATCAATATCACTTTCAAAATTAACATAATTTTTTTGTTTAGATCTTTTATTGGACAAAATATATCTAACTGATTATTACATTACATAAATTACATTCACTATTACTGAAATGACATTTATTGAAATGAGTTTGGCTTTCCACCCTGGTTGAATTGCTGGAACTGGGGCTTAATTAGGTTGATTTCATTGTTTCCGTTTTTCAAAACTGCTTCTTTTGCCATTGTTATCTTCAAAGTCAGTGGTAGTAATCTTCTCCTCCATAAACTGACTCCTCACATAAAGCTGACAGGCTTCGAAATCGTGAACTGTAGTTGGCTATAGATTCATCGTGAAATTGCTTTAAGCCGTGTGTTGGAATTTACACTAAGTAATTCCAACTGTTCTAATTATATATTTTGAGACACCCTGTACATATGTATTGGAACTGGAGTAGATGTCGCTGGGTGTCTAACAGTAACGAATCTCTGCGCGCGTAATTTCATTTTCAAAAGTACAGCAGTAGCTTTCGCCCTAGGCACACCTACTGTGAGAGTGTCTACACTTTTTAGACAGAAACTAGCCCTATGTAAGAGTTTCGAGCTTTAAAGCTTGATTGTGAAGTTGGTGCGTTGTTGTTCAAGTTGTATGTTTTAGTTGTGTAACTAACTCAGTTATCGCCGTGGTCTTTCCTAAAAAAGCCGGTAGTTGGTTCTCTCTCTAACACGTTTAGATTGCCGTGTACGTTGCCCAAGAAGCTGGTATATCTTTCTCACTCTCTCTCTCTACATCAAATCACAATTACATCCATCGCACGTTATCAATTCTCTCATCCCTCTATTGAAACATTTATCAAGTTTCTGATACATAGTTTTTATTATTCTTTTCATGTAGTAATTATTTTATGGTAATCGCTAAGATAACAGTGTTGCCAAATATTGGCAAGAACAATTCATGGTGATAATGTTTTCACATGTTTATTTATTTTGTTTTTATATGATCTTTCGAAGTTGTTTCATTAAAGATCAGTTGAAATTAAACTGACTATTTATTGACGTCTCAGTAGTTTGTTTAACCTTTCGTGGTCAGCGGAGACAGGATAGTTCACTTAGATGTCAACAACTACCTCCCTAAAAATTATACAGTCCACTGAAGTTACTGCCCGTCTTCGCTCCCCGACATCGTGAAAGGTACATATTTTCTTGAATAGTGTGGCACAAAATGATTTTGCATATGACCACATAGTTCTCCATAATTAAACTCTTTGGGCAAGTTGGGGACACATAAGTTTCGAAGAAGTCTATAAGTCTCGTTATCGACCAGCGACAAAAGGTAGGCAACTCTCTTTTTGTTTTCTTTGTTTCAACAAAAATCCGGCGGAAATTATTTGTTTTTTCCGTTTAAATCCTGGTCAACAGTATAATGAAGCCGTTAATAAACGGTTTTTCCGAATATTACTTTTGCGTGGTTTATTTTGATTCAGTGTACAACAACTTTTATAACTTATTTCGTTAAGAAGCCGATAAGTAAGACAGGAGACAGGTCACTAATCGGTGACGCTTGCCCTCGAGCGGTCAAAGTCTCGACGCATGGCCAGAGCAGTCGAGGACTTCGAACGATAAAAGGGTCGCACGAAAACGAGTCTTATACCAGGTCTATTCGATAATTAGCTTTTACATAATTGACGTTGTAATGTCACTTCATTACACCGATAGTAGTAAGGAGGCAGTTGACATGAGATATTCTAATATAGGATAGAAGGTTATGAAACGACTGTATGATGACGAGTGTGAAAACTCAATATTTTACAATGAAATGTATGCTTATTCTTAATTTCTTGTTAACAACACGGCCTGACAGTTGGAGAGTCCTGCACCCCGCGCTAAAATTCCCCTACCCCCTACCAAATTACCATTTTACCTCATATACCGGGCAAAGTGGATTTGCGGATGGGGCAAAGTGAACATATTACAACAAATAAATAATACGAGCTTATGCCCGATTTCACCAACCATTTCCTAAAGCTAGGTAATACCTAAATCG
Source organism: Galeruca laticollis (assembly GCA_963921935.1). Taxonomy (NCBI): domain Eukaryota; kingdom Metazoa; phylum Arthropoda; class Insecta; order Coleoptera; family Chrysomelidae; genus Galeruca; species Galeruca laticollis. Next base: position 124,640,177 of record OY998180.1, read on the forward strand.
GTTTTTGGAATTGCTAAATCCAATTGCATTTAGTAATTACAAAATCCGATTTAGGTATTACATAACTTTAGGAACTGGTTGGTGAAATCGGGCATTCATTTATTAAAATAAACATTTATTACACCTCAAATTGGCGTCAACATAAGAGAAATAAACTTGCAATTCTTTAATATAACATAAGATAGCCAACTGTCTAGAGAACTTGAACCTTTCCAAGCCTCAAAATTTTGATTTTTAGTCTTCCTATATTTTCGGATTTTAACACTTCACTTAGGTCCTGAATATCAGGAAAAACGTAGATGTCTTTTGTTTGTGTATATTGTCTCAGAAACGATACACTAATCGCAAAATCCGTAGTTTCCGCATTATTCGTTGCGCTTTTTACTTTGGCTACATTTTTTTAGTGTGTTTCTCTGATAGTAATTCCACCAATATAAAATCGTGTGCCTTCAATTCTTTAAGATCAGTCTTCTCAATTGTAAACTCCGATGGTTGTGGATAAAATTCAAATCCACTGTCCATATCATCAGATGTGTCATAACGGTTACTTCAGCGGAACTATCAGAATAAGATCCTTCTAAATTAATTTTTTCATTCTCGAACATAACTTGCCTTTTAACAATTTTCTTTTTCGATTTGAGCACTTCCTTTTCTGCAATTCTTCGTAACCTTAGTTTTCCCCTTCTTAACATTTCTGTTAACTTGCTTTTTATCTTTTGTCTTAGTTATGGGATATATGTCACTTGGTGAATAATACACTTTTCCCATATTTTCATTTTCAACCGTCGAAGCTGTTTTTTCTATTAACCATGGAGATGGGGTTTTGGCGCTAGATGGGCCTAGTTGTGGAGATAGATTTCTCTCACTGTTTTGGTTGTTGTTAACTACTGATTGTAGTGGAGAAGTTGAAGGGCTTTGTTCTATTGGACGGTCTGTCGTTTATGCTGATTTAAATACATTTTCCCGAGATATTTCTGGATTGAATGGAAATATTCTAGTTGCCCAAAATCCATTAACGGCAGTTTGGGTCGTTGCAGCACGTTGAAATGTTGCTCCAAAAAGCTCTCCAACTTGATATAATGTAACAACCTTTCCGGGGTTACTTGGGAGCCACTCTATAGTTTCTTGTTCGTAGTATGTACTAAGAGGAAATATAAAGAACACATCCAGGGGTTGTAATCGGTATGGGGTGGTATTACAATTATATGCACATTGTTAGCTCTCGCAAGTTCAACCAATTGCAAATTTTTCATATTGGTAGAGTGACCATCTAGAATAATTAAGACAGGGTCGTCCTTTGATGGCTTGGTGTATTTTAAGAAGTGTGGAAACCAAATATCTCACTCATCCAGATTGATGGTATGCCGCCCCAGACTCGATAGCTAAACATTTCTTTAGTGGAGGACATTTTCGAACTCTAGGAAAGGTTACTAGAGGAGGGATGTAAAATCCTATTGCATTATAGCAAATCTCTGCTGTCTCAACGTATCACGTTCCGCTGAGGAAAGACTTCCAACTTCCTTCTTACCCTTAAACGAATGTATTTTGGAAGATCGTTTGGTATCCTAGAGATCCCTGTTTCATCACAATTAAAGATTCTACAAGCAGAAAACTTGTATATTTCAAGCATTAATAGTGAGTTCAAAATGTCGACTCACCATATCAATTATATAATCAGCTAGTTCCCTTTTTTGTTTACTAGTAAATCTACTCACAAATCTTCCTAATTTCTTTTTAGATGCTGTTTGGGGATCTTTGGCAGATTTTACTCTTCTTCCCAAAGTAGTATAAGTAACTTGATATTGTAAAGCTGCCTTTTTCACATTAATGGTATTATTTCTGACATCTTGTACTGCTGCTGCCATATTATTTTCTGAACAAGACTGTTGTTGCGTTTATCGTTTATAGCTACGAACCATGGTTTTACTGCAAAGAAAAGAGATTTTAGTTATTTCCCGTTTATTAATTTAAAATGCATTTTCAGCTCCAACCAATTTTTTCAATCAGGGCAAAGTGGCTACAGTAACCATTTCACCCCACAATAAAAACATCACTTTTCCCACAAATCGATCAATAAATATTAATAATTCTAAACCAAACAGACATTTTTAATCAATTTTAGCTGTTACGACAATAAGTAATTCACTTGAAAGTTTATAAAAAAATATAACACTATATAAACTGTACACTGTATACATTGCTTATATACTTACATATAGATATTACAATACGCCTGTAAAGGATGTTCGAAGAACGATTAAAACTTACACTAACACTTCCGTAACTCAGACACAACTGATTAGTTTGGCTTGTAAAAAAGAATTATATGCATGTTTGTGATTGCGATCCATATTTGGGTAGGAGGGATAACGAAGAAAATCACTTTGCCCCAAGGGTCCGCTTTGCCCTGACTTCTCCTATAGTATATTTAGTTTATATCTTACCACTATAGCTGTTTTAGTTTCGAAATATTTAATCAAGATACTATGAAGTAAACGAACAATAAGTACCAAAACAGACTCGAACATATTAGCAACATTTAGGACAACCTCCTTAAGAATTGTATCCGAATACCTACACGCCGATTCATGAACTATTGAGCTGTATAGAGGTATTTTTAACAAGTGCAAAATATTGTTATTGATTATTAATTAAATAAAGTATTCAACGGTAAGCGTAAAGATTCTCTAAAGATAGTTTATCCTTATCCTTACCCCCAATCACGGGGATACCATACCCGACAGAATACACCCATAGATTGAGAGAAAAAATACGAAACCTCAATAAAAAACCAGAACTCTTTGATAGTGATAAATTAATTAGTGATAGGACTGTGTCTTAAAAAATCGATTGTACCTGTGGAAACCTTCCCAAAAACTAGAATTAAAAGTACGTCTAAATATCAGATACATACAAAAAACAAAATAAAAAGATTAACGAAAGTTTCCAATAAAAAACAATTCATAAAAAAGTTACTGAGAAGATAGAGGCAGAGATTATAGACACTCAATATCAAGCAAAATATTCGGATGAAATTAACCGAATTAAAAACAAAACTCGAACTGAAATCAAAAAAATTAAAATTCTCTAAATCTCATTTAATATATGATATAATGATAAAACATCCAAAACCGCTCTTATTTAAATATTCGAAATACGATAAGTATTTCTAAGAAGTGTCTAGAATCGCTAGACGTTGAAATGAAAGCATAAATCAACAAAATTTTAAAAAAAAGAGTCTAGAACAGAACAAAAAGTGTCTAGGAAACATCAAAGAAATGTGTACAGTAGACAATAAACACACAATAGATAAGTGTCTAGAACACCTAACTATAAAGAGGTCAGAAAACAAAAACGACACACTAGATAGTGAATTAACAAACCCCAAATCAAATAACTATCTATTCCAGTTTGTCGAGGCAATAATACCAACAAAATCTCGATGCCGGATAATTAATTCTAAGCAAACTAGAATTCAAATGGAGGAAGATACGATAGAATCTACAAGCAACACATCAGACGAATCGGATAACAGTCAAAAGACTCATCTTTACATAGCAACAAAAAAACAACCACGCAAGCTCAAATTCATAAGCCCTCTTGGGCGCAGAAAATGAAAGACGCAGAGAATACAAATGCTAAAACATCTATTAATTTAACTTCCCAATATGAAAAATTGGTTTTAAAAAGTCAACCGATTATTGCAAGACAGTTTAAAATGAAAACAAACTAAGAAAACCCGATGCAAAAAGAAGATATGATTTATTATAGGAATTATCAGATGACGACACCTAAAAAACTACTAGCATTCAGAAAATACGTGAGAAAATATAGTTCAGAAAACTCAACGCATCAGACTTGAGTTCCGACGATGATAACATCAATAAACAAGAAACCAAAATAACTAAAGCAACCCCAAACAAGAAAAATAATGCTAAATGTCCACCTATCGTTATCGACGGAAATGTATCCACACACAAAGAAATTGCGCAAAAACTAAAAGATGAAATTCGAAATCCAATCAAAATTAAATACACGAATAATTCTTCGAATGTCATTACTAATTACGTGGAAGATTTTGAGAAGCTCAAAAACATCCCGAGAAGAGAGAAGGTCCAGTATCATACTTATTCAAGGCGAAAGGAGAAGTCACACGCATTCGTTCTTTGCGACCTCGCAGAAGGACTACAAATTAACGACATCAGAGAAGAACTCCAAAATCCTTATAAAATTGAAACTAAAGATGTTTATAGGATGACCACTACCAGATGACCACTATACTTGATAGTAACAAACTCTAAAATAACAATAAGTTTTCTTAATAAAAATTTAAGAATCATCGAGCGTACCCGAGTGCAATGGGAACACCGTAGACAACTTACTCTACTTCTAACTGCGGTCGAACACCCAGGTTTCTCAAATGTGCTGGAACATTTGACTCCTGACTGGACGAAACTGCGACCACCCTGCCAATGCAGAAATTTGCTCCGAACTCGTCAAAAAAATAATATGGCTTGAAGAGAGAAGAGCAACAAACCAGACATCCAAATCAACCCCCTCAAAATATATTCCTGCTCCCATACCAACAATAAACCCACGGACACTAAACACCAACAACAATTCAGATTTGCCCCGTCTCCCTTCCAAAAGCATTTCTCAAACAACCCCTCAAAACTTTCACCCTCAACCCCAATCAAACAAAACAATTAATTATCCCGCAAATGCAAATAGCGACAATAACAAATTCAACTCAACAGCATGTTCATGGAGCTATACTCGCTGATGAATCTTGGTGAACTGACAAGAGCCGTTTCTGTTCTGATGCAAGATGTGAGACGAATTTCCAAAAAAATTGATAAATTTACAACTTACACTCACTTTGTAGCTAGTATAGACAACTATGACATCTAGGCAGGTAGCTGGTTAAACAGGATTTCAAAATAAATATAATCTCAAAAGAATTTTTTGCAATGTACAAGGTATTTTTAACAAACTCCATTTAATCAGACATTTTCTCGATATCCATAATCCTGATATATCCTTTCTAATCGAGACGCTCCTCAAACCAAATAAAACAGTAAACTTCAGAAACCCCGAATATCGTCTCTTTAGACATGACCGTCCTGCTGATGTCAAAGATGGCGGTATCGCATTATTAATCAGGAAAGGCAGAGACTTCAAACTCCTGCAAGATCAGTTGATCATATCACAATCCTCTTTGATAATAAACCCAAAATAGTCGGTACATAGAACCGTCCCGGCAACAACCTAAAATAGGAAGACCTTCATAACATAATAAAAGCACATAACAAACAATTGATAGTAGGCGACCTAAACTGTAGACATCCACAGTGGGATCAATACTTGAAATACCTCAACACAAATGGAAATTCAGTGATAATACGGATTACAATATGTTCTACACTGACACCCTGACACATTTTCCATACGCAAACTATACCCCCAGTTCACTAGACATCGCAATAGGCAGAAACATTAACAACTTAACCAACATAAAAACTATACCGACTCCAACTCTGATCAAGATTCCGTCTTCATCCTCCTAAAACTATCACATAAAATACAAATACCAGATAACAAAATATATGACTACTGTACCACCAATCGAATAAAATTTAGAAAATACATAAATGAACATCTTACAATAACAGACAAAATAGAAAACCCAGATCACTTAATTAAATCAATAGACCACATTAAAACCGAAAACTCAAATCCAAAACACCCTTCCTGGCCACATTATTCAAATAATATATGAGAAAAAAAAAAACCGGAAAAGACATGACAATGAACATACACTATTAAAACATTACCAACACACAATAAATACTCTAATAAAATAATATAAAAACAACGATTGGTCAAAATGTTTAAATAGTTTAAAACCAGATGACAACTCGCTGTGGAAAATCACCAAACGATTTCGAAACCAACATAGCATACGGTCCGTATATCGCCGAGAATTTCAGAGCGGTTACTTTCATTTCAAGTAACCTGCTTCATATGTACGAACCACTTGTCACTAGTCAAAAAAATTATTATAAAAATGCTAAAAAAAAATAATAAAAATTTAACTATATTATGGAATAAACACAGCGAAATGACAAGTGAAAAGTGGTTACCAAACTTCCCAGAATACAACTACGGTTGCTCTGGTGACAGATAACTCACCGAAGTTTCAGGAAATGGTCACCGCGTTTTCAGGATATATACGGACCGCCCATATACTAACCACAGTAACCAAGAGTATATTCGAACCGCATGCATATAATGAATGAACAAAAATTGTTGACAACGTACAAACAATAACCAACATGACCGAAATCGCAGATAAATTCGGAAAGTACTTCCAAAACAATTTCATAAACAATTCACATCACACACAACACCCTCAGAATATAACACAATTATTTCAACAGCACATTAAACACACTAAATACAAATAAGGTTTATCGCAAAATTCCTGAACACATCAATTTTTATTTTCAATGGGGCATATTACAAAGAGATTTGTTTATCTTTTTAATTATCTGGGGGGTTACAGACACCCCCATTTTTTTTTTAAATGGAAGGGTAGGTTGATTAATTTTTTATTTGAAAGATTTTTCAATTGCAAATACAACTCCATTTTTTGTTACTTTTTATAAGAAATGTGTCGAAAAAAAAGGAAGAAGGAAATATTTACTGAAATTACTTCAATGTATAGGTACATTTTTTCTTACTTGATAAGCTCAATATGAAACCTACTCGATAGTTTTTTGGTCAATTTGAACTGAATGTGATTGATTTGTTAGTACCTGTTTGCATTTCAACGTGTACATTAAAAACGAAAAATAAGAAAATGCACTATTTAACCGAGACCGAGAGAAATTTTAAGGATGATCGGATATGGGGACAGAAGTCGAACACAGGCTGAAGTCGCTCGTTTGTTTACTGAAGTTCATCCAGAATTACCTTCAAGTACGATTAGCAAAATTGAAACTCGATATCGGAAGTTGGACCACGTAACGGATGCTCCTCGACAAAAGCTTTTAAAAGTCGACGAAGTTGCCTAGTTGAACATATCGTTGGAAGTTGAAGAAAATTCTGTTAGTCCAGCGAGGCAAATAGATCGCTTTCATGGTGTCAGTCACACAAGCATTTTAAAAATTCTTAAAGAAGCTAAAAAGTACCCATATAAGGTGCAAAACCTGGAGGAGCTCAACGAAGATGATCCTGATCGTAGACTCGAATTTTGCGAATGAATTATGGCTTCTATCGATGGTGGACAAATTGCTTTGGAATGGGTGCTGTATGAGGCTACGTTCACATTACATGGGCACGTTAATCGACAGAACTGCCGTTATTGGGCTGACGAAAATCGCCGTTGGATGCATGAATGTCATACCCAAAGGCCTCAAAAAACAAACGTCTGGGCAGGAATTATTGGGGATCGCATAGTAGGTTCTATTTTTTCAATGGAAACGTAACCGGAGTAACATACCTTAATATGCTCCAAGAAGAACTGATTCCTACTTTAGTAAATTTATTCCCCAATAATTTGGATCCCAACTAATTTGACCAACGGATGTGGTTACAGCAAGATGGGGCACCACCACATTTTGCTCAAAATGTACGGACCTATCTTAACGAAGTGTTTCCAAATAGGTGGATTGGAAGAAGGGGCCCAATTGAGTGGCCAGCAAGATCACCCGATCTTACCCATTAGATTTTTTTATGGGGATATCTAAAGAGCAAGGGTTATGCCACTAAACCTAACGACATCGCCGAGCTTCAACAAAGAATCAGGGACGAAATTAGGCAAGTAACGCCGGAAGTGTTACAAAATGTTCGGAATGCTATTTATAATCGATTAGGATATTGTCAGCAACAAGGAGGAGATCACTTTGAACATTTATTGCATTAAAGTAATTTCAGTAAATATTTCCTTATTTCATTTTTTCCCGGCACATTGCTTATAAAAAGTAACAAAAAAATGGAATTGTATTTGCAATTGAAAAAGCTATCAAATAAAAAATTAATCAACCTACCTTTCCATTTAAAATGTTGGGGGTGTCTGCAACCCCCCAGATAATTAAAAAAATAAACACATATCTTTGTAATATGCCCCATTGAAAGTAAAAATTGACGTATTTCAGGAATTTTGTGATAAACCTTTATTTATCAAGTTACAGAATTTGTTCCAGTTAAAGTTTCCACTCTGTATAACACAATACAGCTAAATAAAAAAGCAGCTCCAGTATTAGATGGTATCCACAAAATATTATTCAAAAAATTTCAAAAAAAGCAATTGTTCAGTTAACTCATATTGCAAATTATATCCTCAAAACTGGACATTACCCTGATATGCTCCAAATTGCCAACACCATACCCGTCATCAAAGCAAACAATAATGTTATGTGAATAACTACAGACCAATATCCTTACTTATAACAACATAGCTAAGGTAATAGATGAATTAATATTAAAAATATTACAATTTTTCATAGACAAAAATAATATTATTCCCCTTGAGCAATACCCTTTCAGAAGCGGCCAAAGTACAGTAGTTCAAATTATAAGAATAATAAATTACATTAGAGAAGGCTTCCAGAAGAAAAACAAAGCAATCATGGTCGCAATTATACAAAAGGCTTTTTATTCCGAATGGCTCGAGGGATTAATCTATAAACTAATTAACTTACAAGCTCCTAATTATCTTATCAAAATATTACATTCTTATTTAACCAACAGAAAATGTTATACAAAAATAAACGATCATATTTCAGGTCCATTTTCAATCGTAGCTGGAGTACCGCTACGTTCTGTATTATCACCTTTTCTATACTCTATATTCATCCATGACCTCCCAACCTCCCCACAAATATTAACCCATATGTACGCTGACGACACGTGTTTTGTAGCATTGGTAAAGAATTCTGAACATGCATTAAATAACGCACAAACACACATTAACACAAAAATAATACCTTATCTCTAAGAACACAAACTAGCTATCAACGCTTCCAAAACAGAGTAATCATTACTCAGGAGAATAGCTGTGAACATTGGTCTATTGCAGTCACAGCCTTGCGTTGGTGGACATTCCATCGCTCCCAGTAACAATTTAAAATATTGAGTATTAAATATCCAATGTCATACTAATGCATATTCGCATATATCACAGAAAATACAAAAAACTAAGATCGCAATGGGTAGATTATATTAACTGATATGAAGCCACAGTAATCTCACAAATCAAAACCAAATACTAATATACAAACAAATCATCAGACCAATACTTACATACGCAGCTCCAATATACTATGCAGGTACAAAAAAAACTTTCGCTCCCTGCAGGTGGTACAAAACAAGTGTTTGCGAATGGCGATCCAACATACTGGTTATCCAAAACTTCCCAGAAATATGTGGTTACATGACAAAGCGGCTATACCCACCATCAAAGACTTCATAAATAAAATTTCATCAAACTTTTATAGTTATTATGTGTCAAATCTCAAAGCTGCAAATCGCGCAGAAGGCATCCGCGATAGTGGGTGTAGGCTTCTGCATGGATCGTTAATCACATAACTTGGTTGTATAATCCCATATTCTTCACACAGGGAGTAAATTCAGTCCAGTCTTACAGACTGCTCTGAAATACTCCATATATACAACAAATTAAATAATAACAAAACCAACGTCAGCCATGTTGTCTTTTCGAAAATTACAGCCCTTGGGACACTGTTTTTCAGCTGCTTTTCAGGGACAACCCAGCCGAAAGATTGTAGAAACCACAACTATATATCAGGGACAAAGTTATGTGAACAAACACATCGAATTGATAATGCTGGAACAGCAAGGAGCCATGACGTCATTCAAGACAACCGTAATATTTCTGAAGATAGCCAGACTATCGGCTCTTACATTTGTTTTATGTAATTCTTAGATGATTGTAAACAGAGAATTTAAAACAGTCAATAAAGAATATTTTAAACTAAACCTACACCAACCTCAATAATCAGGCAACTTCCATATTTTCGATTCGTACAACTGGAAATAATCAAATGGTATGTTCCTGTAGCAGATCGAAAAAAGTAATGGAAGTTCAAATTATTGTGTACTTTTTGGAAATATGTAAAATTGAAAAGCAAAACATCACTCTTTGATTCATCTACTTAATATAATTTAATATTTGACAATAGTCATATCTAAAAGAAATATACATGTATTATAGAGGAGCCCTAATTAAATTGAATAAATTCATTATATTTATGACAGAAAACAATTAATTTTTTAATTGTTTGTACAATTTATTTACAGTTTTCAAAAAATAACTCGATCACTGTTCAAGCAAAATGACACCCACTTGCGGACTCAAGGTGTTTGTAATATTACTATTAATACCTGTTACTCATAATAATTCTAATAATAGGCATTAATAAAATTGAAGATGTTTTCATAGAAAGTAGGATATGTGTGATTACAAAATTTCAGCGCAAAAATAAAAATAACTTACAAATTTTTTTATGTGAAAACACCTTTAACACTGTTACCCTGTTCTCTACTTAATACTGAGTAACAATATGATATAAACCTAGTCTTATAGCATTGACCTCCATATACAGAAGGTCATGACATCATTTAGATTAGTGTAGGTTTCTTGAGAAAAGCATGTTTTGAATAAATATTTTTTTATTATTTCGTTTTATCATGTCAGTAACAAACAACATTTACTTCTCACAATCATTTTTATGGTTTAATGAGAAATTTTATTTATTTGTATCAATCAAATTCAGAACATCGCTTCGGAGAAACACTAGAATATCTCATTTTTCCAGCGCGTCTTTGAAATAAACAGAATCTTATATTGAAAATACGTTGGAATTAAATTAGAGTGATTCATCGAATTTATAATGCCAAACACTATTTTCTGGATAAACACATCATTTATGAATTTTAGTACAGGTTGGCAAATTAATTTTGGCAGTTGACGATGCGCGAGAAAGCCATACAACTTGACAACGTTGTAAACGCAGTTACCGGGAAGAGCAGGCGACGTACAATCCGCATGCAAAATTTGAAAGATTGTGAGACTACTAATACGTAGGAGGGTAACACAATATTTTGAATTTGGATTTAAAAATAATAAACTGTGGCACATGTATAATGCTATATAAAATCGAATTTACAAAACAAAATAACATTAATCTGTTCTTTATTATTAATTAAATGAATAAAGAAATAAAAACCATTAGATTTTTCTACGAAAATTGGGTATTTTTTTGTAAAGACATAATTATTTATTGCTTAAAAAACCATACGGAGAATTCTATAATTACCCTTTATTATTTTATGTGATGTAAATAATGAATAGTAAATAGATTCCAAGAGACATAAACTTTCACCTTTACTTTTATTTAATTAATGTCTTTAAAGTGGTCCATTCATAATATTCGTCATTAAGGTTTTTTTTTTATTTAGAAAATAATAGTTGCATCCACCACTAGGGTTATTAGCAACATAACATAACAGTAACATGAAATAACATTTAGGCTGGTAACGTCACTATAACATACAATAATATTTGAATAGCATCATATCAAAGATAGGAATCAGTAATAAGCAACATGGTAACGAGCTTAGTAATTTACATTTTGTTGACTAAGCCTATTTCAGAGAGGAATCCGATTGTGTTTTCAAAATTACAGTACACACCAAGAGTTGATTTTAAATCTGCACTTATACTGTACGTCCGGCGTTGTTCCGCGAACCTCGGACACTCGACCATGAAATGTTTAACTGACATTGGCACCTGACACATATCACAGATTTTGTCTTCTTCTCCTTTCAGCAAGTGTTCATGGGTATACTTTGTATGTCCAGTGCGCAAACGGGTGATTATTATTTGGTGTCTTCTTTGGCTAGGGGTGTTTCTCCATGGTTTGATATCATCTTTAATTTCTTTAAGTTTCATTCCAGATTCTGCCCAGACAGATGACCAGTAGTTAGAGACCACATATTTCATATATTTTTTCAGATCAGTATACGGTACTCCCTCTTGCTTTTGAAAGATTGGTTCATTCATGGTTTCACGTGCAATTTTATCAACCTGCTCATTGCCAGAGATCCCAACATGTGACGGGACCTACATGAAGACCAATCGTCTGGATTTTTCCCTAATTGTGTGAACATACTCTTTGATGAGCCTTGTCAGGGGATGATCTGAATAAATGAGTTGTATACCTTGTAACGAGCTTAACGAATCTGTAAGAATTAAAGTATTGTGGATATCTTCATGAGCGGCGTATTTGATTGCTTGAAGGATTGCAAAAAGTTCACCACTATAAATGCTGCATTGTGGAGGTAGTTTGAATCCACTGGATGTATTCGGGCTTAAAAAAGCTGATGCTACTCCTTGGTTTGACTTGGACGCGTCTGTGTAGATGTGAGTATAATCACAATATTCATTTATTGATGAGAGGAAATGATTGTGAAGCAGACTAGGAATAATTTCAGATTTGTTGAATTTGGAGAGGTATAGGTTGCATGGTGGCAAGGCAATAAGCCAAGGTGGCGTGTCTGAGTTGTTGTTGGGAAGGGTAACTGGGAAAGTCACATTCAATTCGGAACTGAACTTGTTGATCCTCTGATAGAAAGGGTATGTTAGTCTTCTTCGGTTTTCATACAGATCGCGAAAACGGTTTGAAAAGGTGTTATGATATACTGGATGCTCACTATCAGTAGAGACTAAAGATGCATACGCTAAGCTCAGCTGCTGTCGTCGCAGCTGCAATGATGGCTCCCCAGCTTCACTGTAGAGACTCTCAGCGGGGGTAGTCCTGTATGCTCCAAGGGCCAGCCGTATTGCTGTATTGTGTACCGTGTTAACAATTTTCAGAACTGATTTACTTGCTGAGGCATATATTATAGAGTCATAATCGATTTTGGATCTTACTAGAGCTCGATAGAGAAGTAAGAGCGTTTGTCTGTCGGAACCCCAATTTTGGTTTGACAGAATTCTCAGTAGATTGATGCCGCTCTGACATGATGTTCTGAGATGGTTAAGATGGGCATTCCAGTTTAACTTTCTGTCGAAAAACATTCCTAGGTAACGCATATGTTCCACCACTTGGATATTCCGGCCACATAGTTTCAGATTAGGCAGTGCTAGATCTCTTTTTTTAGTAAAAAACATGCACTTAGTTTTTTCTGGGCACATTTTGAAACCAGTGAATTTCAGCCAACTCTCAATCGAAATCACTGCCTCCTGCAAGTTATTTTGGATTGTGGTAAGATTTTTTCCTCGCGAGTATACCACAAGATCGTCAGCATAAAGGCTAGCTTCTACAGGTTGTTTAATATTCTTCACAGCTTCATTTATCGCAATTAGAAAGAGGGTGACGCTCAAAACCGAACCTTGAGGGGTACCATTCTGTTGCACTCTTTTCCCGGAAAGTGTTCCATTAACTTTAACTCTGAAGAATCTTTCTCCCACGAAGTTTTCAGCAAATTTTAGAAGATTGCCATTTATACCCCAGGAGCTCAGTTTACTAAGAATGTTATATCTCCAGGCCATGTCATAAGCTTTACTAATATCGAAGAAGATTGCTATGGTGTTTTGTTTGTTAGCATACCCTTCGTGAATATATGATTCTAAGTTAATTAGATTGTCTGATGTTGATTTACATTTCCTAAAACCACTTTGTTTTGGTGTGAGCAGGTGGTTTTTCTCCAGGAACCAAGTGAGTCGATTGTTAACAGTTTTTTCCATCAGCTTGCACATTGTACAAGTGAAGGATATTGGTCTGTATGATTGAGGATCTGTCTTTGGTTTACCATGTTTTATTAACGGAACTATGGTTGCCTCTGACCACTTCTCAGGAAAGACCCCTTCTGTCCATATCTTATTAAATATTTTCAGGAGAATATGCTGTATCTGGCATGTTTTGTAGGAAAATGAACGGGATATCATCAGGTCCTGGGCTGGAGTTTTTGAAAGAAACCAGAGCTTTGAGGAATTCTTCATAGGATATAGGTACATTCAAAGGGTTCATTTCATCTTAGGAAACATCAATCCCTTCAGATTCTTCATTATTTTTGTAATTCAGAAATTCGGGTGTGTAGTTTGCACTGTTAGAATTCTTTTCATAGATGTCTGAGAAAATTTGAGAAATTTCGGTACAACTGGAAGTTGATTTTCCCTGATATTCAATCCGTGAGATTCCATGGTCTGTTTTATTACATTTTATACGTTTCACTTTGTCCCAGATCGTACTTAGTGGTGTTGAACTGCTAATGGATGGTACATATCTTGCCCATGATTCTTTTCTACTTTTTTTCATGATCCATCGAGCTTTTGCCCTCAGACTCTTAAAAGTTATCAGGTTTCTTGGTGTGTGGTGCCTTTTTAGTCTATTGAAAGCGTGTTTAGAGGATTTTATTGCCTGGTCGCATTCTTGATTCCACCAAGGAACGGGAGTGTGGTTGTTCAGTTGCTTTGTCTTTCCTATTGCTAGTTGGGCTGCATCCGTTATGATTTTGGTAATATCATCAACACATTCATCGATACTATCTCGCATGTGGAAGTGACTAACCTTGGTTTCTATAATATTTGCAAAAAGATTCCAGTCAGCTCTTTTTAGTTTCCATTTTTTTGTCACAATAGGTTCTTCTACAACATGCTGTGAACTTGTGAGTAAGATGGGAAAGTGGTCACTGCCATATAGATAGGGAAAGATGGTAAAATTGAATTGAGTGTGGAGTGAGAGGTCGCTAATGCTGAGATCTATAACACTGGAGTTTCCTGAAAACGAGTTGAAACGAGTTTTTTCTCCGTTGTTAAGTAACGTCATATTCTTATCATCGATAACATGTTCTAATATACGACCTCTTGTATGTGTGGAGTCGCATCCCTATAGGGTGTTATGGCAATTGAAGTCTCCTAATAATAATCTCGGTTTGGGTATTTGCTGAAAGAGATCATTCAACTCCTCGTATGTCACGTCACGATTTGGTGGAATGTAGATATTACATATATTTATCTCTTTAGGGTCCAAAATTTTAATGGCAACTGCTTTAAGGTGGGTTGTTATAGGGATTTCGATTGCACCGTAAGTTTGGTGTATGTAAGTAGCGACACCACCGCTTGCTATGTTTTGATCTGGTCTGTTTTTATGGAAACAAAGATAGTTCCTCAGATTTTGTGAGTAGTCTTGTTTAAAATGGGTCTCCTGTAAACATATGATCGAGGGTTTCTTTTCGGAGATAATCAGTTTTAGCATTTCTTGTTGTGTGAAGAACCCATTAAGGTTCCATTGAATGATGGATAGTTCGAAAGTTGATATTATTAATGTGTTTCTTGTGACGATGCGTCGCTTTCGGAATCTGAAGTTAGCGATATTTCTGCTAGCAACTGTTTCGATAATTTTTTCTTAATTTTGGTACACCTACTTTTGATACATCTGTCTTTAAAATATGGGTACACACTACTCAGCATATGAATTAGACCATGCACATCGGTTGTGTACTGTTTCGCCACACTCAGAGGGTCGTTAGAGCCGTATACATTTTCAAAAAAGTCTTTGAGTTGATTGTAGTTGATTACAAAATTTTCTGAATCAATGTATGCTTTAGTTGGTTGCATGTGTTCTTCGAAACTTGTGATTTCAGGGCGACTTTTCTTACTTATACTCGACGATGGTTTTCGGAATGGGTCAGATGGTGTATCTTCCGTAGGAGTTAATATTTCTGAGAGGTTCCTCTTATTCGATGCATTAGTCAGGTTGTCTTGGTCGGGAGTGATGGGGGAATCTTCTGGAATTAGGGATGTTGTAGTATACTCTGGCGGTTCTTCTGGATTTTCGGGAGGGGGCATTGCAGGGGGTTCATTTAGATGTTCAGGTGTCTCAGTTTTACATTGAGAAGATATATGACCATTTTGCTTGCATTTGAAGCAGGTTAGATTATCTAATGATAAGAATATTCGATAGGAGGTATTTTCATGGTTGACCAACATAGACTCCGGGATGACAATATTTTCGGGAGGATTAATGTAGACTTGCCTTCTGAAACTCATTATATGTGCAAAATCTGGATTGGTCATGTTGACTCTGAGAAAGGATATAGGGGATAATAGGCTGAGGCCAAGTTGTTGTAGGGCTTGCTCTAAATGTGAATGTGGGATTGTTGGGCTCACGTTAGATAGGATCAAACGTTCAGATGGAGTTATCAATCTTCTGGCTCGTATAATTTGGTTGTTGACACAAATTGCACCGTGGTCATTCATAAAAGTAGTTACTAACTCTGGGCTGGCGAGGTATATACAAATTCTATTATTCGAAATTCTAGATGCGAACAGAATGTGTTTAGGGTTGACGAGTATTCCTAAGGCTAGGAGATATTCTTGGATTTTGGTTCCTTCAATCGCAGGAAATATTATAGCTTGGTTCTTCTCTGGAAATTTTGTTGGCTGTTGTTTACTAAGTACTGAAGAATATGACATGTTTCTTTCGGTTTGTTGGTTAGATTTCTCTATTCTGGTATCCATCGTTGTGGTTTGGGGATTCCTGTAGTCAGAAATCCCCGATTTTGGTGGACTCAATTCAATATTTGAAACTTTTGGCACGGGTCATGTGTACCTGAGTACGGTCCTGGCCCGTGCGATTTATCGAGACTTACGAGTCTCAAATACACACAATGGTGCACTATGATGTTAGGTAGTACACTTTCTCGAATTTATATTCACTTTTATTCAAGAACTTTAAATAAAAATTATGCCGTGGTGGAATAAATTCGGTATTTCAGTAAAAAAACTGGTCAGCAAATCTGTTGTTATTAAATTATTTAAATGGTTTCCCACAAAAAATGTCAATGGAACAGCTCAAATCTTAGATTTTATTACTTGCCTTTAGCAACAGGAGCATACAGAGGTTCACTGAATACAATGATGCACTTATTAGAATTTTAAAACTGAAAATTCACTGATTTAGATAGACTTTAATCCAGAGCAAATTTAACACTCCACCAAGTAGCAATTCCACCACTAATCCGTCATTAAGGTTTATTTGTAAATAAATTGGAATTCAGGTAGATTTTGTAGATAAATCGTACAATATGATAAGGATTGTTAAACGACTTTCTAAATTTAACAATGGCCAACAACTTTTCCTATCTGTTCGTAGTAATAGTTATTGACATACCTACCTATTAAGCTTTCTAAAATTGTTATTCTTGATAATATGTAGTAGATAATAATGTAAAAATTCGGGTTTATACATAAAGTTTGAAAAACAAATTGGGGAAATCTCCTTTAGAGATGGTCTAATAAGTATACTAATAATATAAATAAAATATTTAAGTTTTTTTGTGGTAGATATTTCTACTTTCATATGTAAATTCTGGGTTTTTTGCAAACATTTACTATGCAATTAGAACATCCCTTCACACTTTTTACAAAGTTAGGACTGGCAATACAAAAAAATCTTGGTTCTGGGTGCCATCAATTATTGTTTATTTAGAACTATGTACAGATGTGCTACAAATATTATATTACTCTAGTGGAATTCGTCTCTAATATCTACAATTTTATAACACCTATTTACATTTGTTGCGTTTAATGTATTCAGTGATACCACCTACAAACAAACACTATAATGAAAAATATGTTTTAGATGTACAGGGATCATCAACAGTAAAATAATTATGTGCATCTACAAATGATTCTTCAAAATCACTTTCTATATCAACTGCATAATCCTCGCTATCTCCGTCTTCGGCCAAATTAATAATAATATTATCTACAACAGTATCTAAAAGTGGTTCATTGCTCATTAAATCATCTTCAATCATTTTGACATGGTCACATCTAACTTTCCAATCATTTGCAGAAAATGTGTCAAAAAATTCATTAGAGAATTCTTTAACATTTGTAAAATTGAAGGTAACATTTCGTTTGACCACATCTTCTCCGCTCAAACACTTTCGATCGGATTTAAGTCCGGGTGATAAGGGGGTAGCCTTAAAACTTGCAATCCATGTCGAATAAACAATTCATCAATTTTATAAGTTGTATATTGCGGTTTGTACATTTTTGCAACGTTATAAAGATTCGGTTTTAACATTTGTTCACTATAATATATATTTCTTTTAGAAAGCCAATTTTTAATTGTTGTTTAGTCCAAGCAGTCGTAGGCAATTTTTCATTTAGAACATTGTGATATGGGGCGTTATCAATTACCAGAACAGCGTTTTTTGGTAGGTTTAGAATAAGTTTATCTTGTACCCACTTCCCATAATTTTCGTACGCCATTTCATTATGATAATCTCCTATTTTTGACTGGGAGTTCCACATAATACCAGCATTAGGTACAAAACCATTTTCACTTCCTGCATGCACAATGATAAGCCTAACCTTTTGAAACGGGTTTTCTTATCCTTCGTTACTCTTGTCACTCCATCCTTTAAGGTGCGTGTGACGTGAACGAATGTATGTTTCATCTATATAAATGATAGGTTTGTTCTGTTCTCTGCACTTTTTTATGTTTCTTAAATATGGTAGGCGTGAATATCTGATTTCGTGACGTTCCATTAACAAACTTCTGTTGTTTTTCATGTTGGTCCAACGAAAACTCAAAGAATGTATTCGTTTCCGCAGAGATTCGCGACTTCCTGCGAAGCGATAACTATCTGCAAGGGTTTGGTGTACATTTCTTAACGAGGGTACTTGTTTCTTGGATATGTGATAATCTATTATGCACCTTCTAAGTACAGTTTTGTCGAATTGATCCATAGGGATACTGGACGTTCTTTGTTTTTTAGTAGGTACATCAGTGTCAGCATTACTTCCTGCTAGAGCTTCTTTTCCAATACAGGAAAGTGTTCTTTGGCTAACTTTCGTAGCAGCAGAAACTCGTTCAATGACCTGACAATAAAATAAGTCGATATAAATGTTGTATTAAAAGTTTTACTCATGTGTATTTTTATACAAATAAAATGAGGAAGTAGTTAAATTTGTTTCTTCATTCGAAAACTTCATTTTTTTATCTAGTATCAACTTATTTTTGAAAATTTGATATTCAGAAAAAATCCAAAAATAGTACACCACTATTTTCATGAAGTACAGACTTCCAAGACACCTTTTATAAATCATTGGTAGATAATTAAACAATGTTTCAGAATATGTTGATAAATATCAGCTTTTGAATAATGTTTGAAACTATTTATTGCATTTTACCGAGTGACGTCAGTTATGAAACATACAACGTATGTAACTGGAGAAATAATACGGATGAAGGGTTTGAAGATTCTTTTCAAGTTTTTATACTGTATATGAAAATGAGATGATTTCTTCTATCAAAAACTTCACTATTTTTATCTAGTGACAATTTATATTTGGATATTCAGAAAGTATCCAAAAATAGTACATCACTATTTTCATAAAGTACAGACTTCCGGGACACCTTATATAAATCTATTGTAGATAATTAAACAGTGTTTCAGAATATGTTGATAAATATTAGCTTTTGAATAATGTTTGAAAATAACTATTGCATTTTACCAAGTGACGTCAGTTGTGTAACGTTCAAGGCATTTAACTGGTGAAATGATACGTATGAATGGTTTGAAAATTATTTTGAAGTTGTTAGGTATATTGTATATGATAATGAGATGATTTCTTCTATCAAAAACTTCACTATTTTTATCTAATGACAATTTATATTTGGAACTTTGATATTCAGAAAGTATCCAAAAATAGTACATCACAACATAAAGTACAGACTTCCGGGACACCTTTTATCAATCATTTGTAGATAATTAAACAGTGTTTCAGAATATGTTGATTAATATCAGCTTCTAAATAATGTTTCGAAATAACTATTAGATTTTACCAAGTGACGTCAGTTGTGTAACGTTCAAGGCATTTAATTGGTGAAATGATACGTATGAATGGTTTGAAATTTTTTTTGAAGTTGTTATATTGTATATGATAATGAGATGATTTCTTCTATCAAAAACTTCACTATTTTTATCTAATGACAATTTATATTTGGAACTTTGATATTCAGAAAGTTTCCAAACATAGTACATCACTATTTTCATAAAGTACAGACTTCCGGGACACCTTTTATAAATCATTTGTAGATAATTAAACAGTGTTTCGAGATATGTTGATTAATATCAGCTTTTCAATAATGTTTGGAAATAACTATTGCATTTTACCAAGTGACGTCAGTTGTGTAACGTACAACGCATCTAACTGAGAAATAATACGTATGAAGGGTTTGAAGATTCTTATGTGGATATTATAATGTATATGAAGAAAAGATGGTTTCTTCATTCGAAAACTTCACAATTTTTACCTAGTGTCAATTAATTTTTGAAAATTTGACATTTACAAAAAATTCAGAAATAGTACATTACTATTTTTATAAACTACAGACTTCCGGGACATCTATTATAAATTACTTGTAGATAATCAAACAGTGTTTCAGAATGTGATAATAAATATTAGCTACTAAATAATGTTTGGAATGATCAATTGCATTTTTCAAAGTAGCGTCAGTTGTATAACGTACAACGCATATAAATGGTGAAATGATACGTATCAAGGGATGCTATTATAATGTACATGAAAATAAAATGATTTTTAGAATACCATATATTGGTGCTCCCTTCTTTTTTGCAAGACAATCAGCATTTTCATTTCCCACAATTCCATATGCCCATAACAATGTTACTTTGTTTGCGATTCATTTTACCAAATATGATAACTGCTCCAGTTTTTCCTTGCAAATGACGAGACATTACTATTTTCATATTTTCATAAATTAATTCCATAACTAAAGTCGTAAATATACCAACATACACTGGAGATGAAAACTCTAAATTTATCGTCACGTGTCATTTTCATACATTCGGCTATTATTTGTACGCGAAATAATAATACGAGTATCATTTACACACCAAATTGGGCAATTAAAGCTACCAGCGTTCAAACATTTTAAGGGCGATGACGGATTTTTGGTAAAAATCAAAAATAATGAAACTTCCAAAAAACTTAGGCTTCCAATGTCTTTAAACTTTGATCCAAAACGATTGTTTTTCCTTTAGGACCCTTTCCGCGTTACCACTCACGTATTTTAATTTACAGAAACTTATTTACACCGCTGTCCTGGAAGACAACCGTAAACATAAAATATTTCCGGGACCTTTCTAGAGTCCCGAAACACTACCTTAAACATAAAACATTTCCGAGACCGACCTGGAACTATAGAATTGTCTTGAAACTATAAGTTAGATGAAAGAAAAAGTCCCGGAACTGTACCCTATATATTTATATATATATATATATATATATATATATTTATATATATATATATATATATATATTTATATATATATATATATATATATATATATATATATATTATATATATATATATATATATATATATATATATATATTTATATATATATATATATATATATATAGATTTTTTTAGGGAATTGCAGCAATTTCCTAAAAAAATCTACACAGAAGTTACATTGTAACTGATCAGCAAAGACATACCTTCACATTATATATATATGTATATATATATATATATATATATATATATATATATATATATATATATATATTATATACTGGGTGTTTCAATACGACGTTCCAACGTTTGCCTGTAGAAACTTAAAATTAATTATACTAATTGAAATAGAGAATGTGGGGTCCAACTTGTTTACATTTTGAAAAACAGGGCGCCTAAGTGAAAAAAATATTTTATTTCATATCTTTAAGACGGATCAATATTTCAACTTGAAATTTAGCGGAAAGTTTTTACATTAATATTCGTACATTTTGGGTGGAAAACAATTTCCCTTACCTGGGCCAGCGACGTGCTTTTGGAAAAATTAGTCGCTTAAACCCCTCTCCCCCATTTTTACGCCACTGATCTTTTATACGTTTCAAGTATTTTTTTGTATTGCTCAATGTTTATGTAAAAAACGCTTAAATTTTACATATCGTAAAACTCACGGATTTCAAGATATTGCATGTTTAATAAGCTTGCAGCATCACGTTTTAATTATTAGGTATAAAAGAAAATATCTTTTTATCCTACACTATGAGAAAGTTGAATTTTACCGGCTTTACGGAGAGGAGAACGTTACCTTTTCCACGACTAGCCCTGAAAATAAATTTTACATTTTCACGCAAGGTGGCGACCCAATTGACTTAAATTTAAAAAATTGCCAATAGACCATTTCATCACAATTATTTTTGTGCGCATGCGTGCAGTTCAGCCATCTTTTTCGTACTGTTTTGTAAATAAGCATGTTAAATTACCTGTTTACAAATAGTTAAAATCAACAAACATTAAACAAATAATATTTATTGAAAAACAAATTAAGAGAAAATTAAAATAATGAGTGTCTTAATTAGAAATTAAATTTTTCTTGTCGACTGTATTATCTGTATGAAAAGGAAAAATAAAACGGTGTTGTTATGGAGTGTGTAAGTGAGAAAATGATACACGGGATACATGTTTCAAATTATTTGAAACCAATGCATAATATATATTATTTTTTGAATTTCCCTAAACCTTACTTGCAATATATAGATGTACTTTATATACACGCGGAATCTTATGATTAAAAGTATAATAAGTTTAAATCAGAATTTTTTATTTTAATATTATTAATAATACTCATTATCAAGCCAGGTGTTAATTTTTGGAGTGTTTCTACTTGTCCTAACAATAAATGATGGTTAGTAGGATAAAATTATTTACCTAATGTTATCTATAGATTATTATCCACATAATTTCATTTAGATAATAGATATTGTATTGACAGCTAACATCTCAACTAGAAGACTTATTTTGCCTAACCTAACCTAACCTAACCTCTCAACTAGAAGACTTATTTTGCCTTTTTGAGAACGCCCACATTTTACTCGTTTACAATTATACGCTTCAACTGGTTTCTCAACAAGTACCGCACCATTAATAATTTGTATTTATGATGTATTTGTTTGTGGAGATAATATTGCATTCCCAGCTATGATTGTACAAAAGAGTACGAAACTTTTAAATTCCCGCTGTTTCCAAATGGCGGCTGCGCTTGCGCTTGTCATGTGATGAAAAGTATTATTTGATTGCTATACCACTTGTCCACTTAAGATAGCATTACCGGGTTCAATCACATTAAGTAGTCTGAAGAAAGAGAGAATCGCCATTAAACGTCAGTATAAAAATAAATTCTTAGCCGTTGTCAATGCCTACAAATTAATTAAATCATAAGTTGTCATATTGGATATTTGTTTGAATTTAACTTGTGGAAATCCAGCAGCGTAACGGAAGGTTACGTTAAAGATTGTTTAAATAATATAAATGTCACTAAAAAACGTTTCAGCACTAACGATATGGCCGGATCTTCTACTCCGCTTTGTCACAGAGAGTATTAATTTCTATTGTCTGTTTGGATTTAGAGTCGTATATAAGTGAAAATTTCTGTCATAATTTTAGATATCATAATTAACCTTTTCACTTTCATTGCGTTCATTTCAGGGTTTGCGTTATAATATTGTTAATCGTCGTCTTTTTAACAACTATAGAGTTCTTCAGTGTCCAGTTTCTCTGGCGAGTTTGTTTTTGAAAATTATTTGTACAATTTCGGCGAGCAATAGGAAGGGAACTTGAAATACTCATAGGGGTAGGAAGATTTGAATTTTTATTGACAGTACTTATTTGTGTCTCGATTAAGACGTATTTTGACTTTTCCAAACATTTTCTGGCCTTTGATGCGTTTTAGTTAGGTATTATGATATATAATCATACCAAGAAAAAAAACATTTTCATCAAAGTGTGATTTTACCAGTTCCCTGTAACATTTTTATGTAATGTTACTTTGAGTTATATTTCTTGTTGTCTACATGATATCTTTCCTAATATAAGATGTTAAATATCGTCCTGGCTGCTTAAAATATTGAATGGAGTTCTAATTCTCTCTTGTTCAGATTTTCAACAAAGGTTTTGTCAATTATTTGAAACTCCCCATGTAGTGTTATGGTGCCGCTATAAAATTTTGTTCATACATATCCGATTGTTTGACATTTGGAATTCCGACGATGTATTCTCAGACAGAACAATATAAATTGATTAAAAACCATCTTATTTTTTTAAACACATCGGAGTTCATTGATGCTAACCCACTGTTTTTGAATAATTTGGTAAGCCCTTAATCTGAAGCTATCACTGTGTTGAATATCAGTGTTGTAAAGTGTTGTAAACTTCTCTACGATGGTAACAGGTGACGTAATAGTAATAGATGACGTCACAGTGTCACTCTGGCCAATAATTTTAAATAGAACCTTATGGCAAGTGATATCTCGTTTGAAAGGCATTGGCATTGGCTACATAGCCATATTAATTTTGTTTGGGTTTAAATTAATTTTGACGGATAAGTTAAATAAATACCAAAATTATTGAAATTATTTTTTGAAATTTAATTATTCAAATATCAACAATGGATTCTTATAGCAAGTGTTCGGAATCTGCTCCGTCTACTTCCTGACATCCTATTAGTAAACTCTTGTCGTACTCGTTCGAATGTGTTAGCTGAAATAGCATTGCATTCTTCAGTAATTATTTCTTTCAAAACGCCAATGCTATCTGCTGGTGCCGTAGTATAAACCTTGGATTCCAAGTACCCCCATAGAAAAAAATCTAATGGTGTCAGATCTGGTGACCGAGGTGGCCATTCTATAGGACCTCGCCGGCCGATCCATCTACCTCGATATTCTTCATCCAGGTAACGTCTCACTGCCCCATAATAATGTGCAGGAGCACCATCTTGTTGAAATGTTATTTCCAGATGGCCGAATTCATCTTGATTATCTTCCAGAATTTCAAGAATTAACGGCTCAGTTGCATTTTGTAACATCTCCAGATACACTTCAACGCTTAAATTTGAATTTAGGAAAACAGGACCAACTATGTGATTTCCCAAACTTCCTGCCCAAACATTGACTTTTTCTGGAAATACATACCCATGTTATTCACGAAAGGTGTGAGGATTTGTGTCACTCCAATACCTTACATTTTGTGTATTCACATTTCCATTGAGGCAAAAAGTACTTTCGTCATTAAAACAAATGGTTTCTGTGTAATGTGGGTTTTGACTAATTTTATTTGTCATACATTCACAGAATTCGAGTCTTCTGTCGGGGTCGTCATCCGAAAGGTGGTGCACCATTTTAACTTGTATGGATGAAATTTATTTTAAGCCAACACTCTCTGTACTGTACTTTTACTTACTTCACAGATAGACACAACTTCAGTTGAAGAGGAAGTAGGGTTTACTACCATTTCAGCAACTATATAAATTTTTTTATCATCACTAAATGTTGGTCGGCCAGATCGTTTGGCATCTTGAACACTACCTGTTGCTTCAAACTTGTGAAGAAGCTCCCTCAAATAAGTTCTCGAGATATGGTGATCTGGGTATCTCTCATTAAATAAACGTTCCGCTTCATGGAGATTCTTTCTAGATTCACCAATTATTAAGATAGCTGCTACTTTGTCGGCTTGAGTACGTACCATTTTACCTATGTAAACTCTTAAACGTCTCGTTAAACAATAATAAAATTAAATATTTAAGCTATTTAGAAAAGCTTGGCAAAGCAACAAATACTATTAAATTAAAAACGTCAATTTTTTTCACAACTAACCAGAGGCGGACTGAAAGATCTTCAATATTTAAATGTGAAATAATAATGTTGGTATTTATTTAATTTATCCGTCAAAATTAATTTAAACCCGAACAAAATTAATATGGCTATGTAGCCAATGTAAATGCCTTTCAAACGAGATATCACTTGCCATAAGGTCCTATTTAAAATTATTGGCCAGAGTGGCACTGTGACGTCATCTATTACTATTACGTCACCTGTTACCATTCGTAGAGAAGTTTACAACACTTTATTTTCACCCTCCAAATTTTATTAATGTAAGTGTAGCCTTTCAAAGGATACGAGGGGGGAGGGGACTTTTGAATAGCACTGTATATTTAATAGATTTGACATCGTTAATATTTGTGATAAACAACTATCAACAAACCAGCTGCTTTTACCTTATACACTGATATTAATTATTTTTGTAAATTGCTACTTACTCATCCCCGGAACTTCCTTTCGCCACGTCTAATTTTTAAATAATCTATTGAATCAACACTTCAATGATAATACATTGACAATATTGTATAGGGACTATGAAAGGGGTTTTTGGGTGACGGATTTTCGTTATTCCTTCTACAATATACCGTAAAACGGGGTTACATTGAACCCCAGGGTTACATTGAACAATTTTGCAATGGAGATTATATTTTCCTACAAGTTGGCCTGAATTTTTTTTAGGACCGATATATTTTTTTGATGGTTGCAAATATGTTTTTCTTGGACTTCCTGATAAAATTTATCGCAGGTTCTCAAAATTAACGGAAAACATTTTTTTTTCTGACATAAAAGGTTTAAAAAAAATCTCCCAAACTTTGGTGTGCAACCGGCGATATGCAAAAGATATCTTCTCATAACTAATTTTCCACGATACTAGGACCTATTTGAACCTTATTCTACATAATATCGTACATGATAAGGGTTCTGAAATATTTTTAATTAATCAATACAAAAAATATGTCAATTTTTTTGGGAACATGGGGTAACATTGAACGACAGGATTCAACGTGCTCGGGCGGAATCAATCGAGTTCCATGTGAATATTATTGTCTGGCATTACCTACCTAGTTTTGACTCAATTTCGATCAGTATACCATTGGTTGGCTTGGCGGTAGAAACATTGTGAGGTTAGGAAATTCAGTTGTGGTGCAGTGCGATAATCTCATTCCAAAATGCGTGATTTCGTTAGAAAGTTGGGTAGTCGATCATATAAAAATTACACCTCTGATACTGTGAACAAGCAACCCGCAAAATTAAAACAAAAAAGTTGTCACTTTTCAAGGCGTCGAAGAAATACAAAATCCCAAAAGGAACATTAAGCCACAAACTGAACAACAAAAAAATGAAGGACGTCGGAAGGCCCACAGTTTTAAACAACGCCGAAGAAAAGGCACTGGTCAAGATGCTCTTGAAAACAGCTGAATGGGGCTTTTCTTCGACTCACGACGATTTACAACATGTTATGAAAAGCCATTTGGATACAACGGGTAACACAGTTAGCAGTTTAAAAATAATTTGCCTGGTATCGACTGGATTAAAGGTTTTCTGAAAAGAAACAGAGAAATAAGTACAAGAAAATCTCAAAATATAAACCCAAATAGAGCATCTTCCACTAGAGAAGTTTTCATTGCAAATTTTGATAACCTTGAGCAATGTCTAGAAGGAGTTTCCCCCGATTGTATATACAATTTCGATGAGACAAAGTTAGTGCATGACCCTGGGTCTATAAGATGCTTTTTTAAAAGAGGGGTGAAATACTCAGAACGTTTATTGTCTCATTCAAAATCGAACATTTCTTTGATATTTTGTGGAAGCGCTTCAGGAGTTCTGCTGCCTCGGTATGTAGTCTACAAAGCAGAAAAAGTTTGGACAACTTGGACGGAAGGAGGACCCGATAAAACCAGATACAACCGTACAACTCATGGATCGTTCGATTCTGAAACATTTTTAAATTGGTTTACTTCTGTTTTCCTCTATTTCACGAGACATCAAGAAGGAGTCAAAGTATTAATCGGGGATAACTTGGCGAGCCATTTTTCTGAGCAAGTTATCAGACTGTCGGTTGAAAATAGTATTCGATTCATATGTTTACCGCCGAATACCACGCATATCGCTCAACCCCTGGATGTCGCGGTGTTCGTACCACTGAAGAAACAATGGCGTGCAATACTCGATTATAAGTTAGCAACGGGATCAACTGGTCTTCCAAAGGAGATGTTTCCAAAATTTTAAAGAAGCTGATGTTAAAAATCGCAGAAAACGGTAAACAAAACCTTCAAAGTGGCTTCCGGGCAACGGGTATATACCCTTTAGACAGAAATCAAATATTAAAGAAATTGCCTGATACAGATGATACTGAATCTAATCAAAGTTTCGAAAACCGTTTAAACGACACAGTTATACAATTTATACAGGGTATTAGGAACAAAAAGGGAACTAGAACTCAAAGAAAAAAGAAAATTAACATCGCACCGGCTAAAAGCATTGGACTGGAAGCTTTTGAAATAGGGGAAAGTTCTGGATGTTCTGCACCACCCACCAATAATAAGAAAAAGTCTGCTAAGGAATTGGATAGTGACAGTTCCGACAACGAACTAGAGCTTCAGGGCGAATCTGATTGTGATTTCGAAACATTTTGTGATGAAATGCACCAAGAAGAGAACGAGGAGATCGAGAGGTCAACAGGGGCTGCAGTCGTCAACGATTATGTGCTCGTGAGATTCGCAACCAAAAAGACCTTGAAATTTTTCGTTGGTCTTATAAAAGAAAAACTGCCTGATGGAGACTACGTGGTCAAGTTCCTGAGAATAGCGAAGAATTCTGCCTTCTATTGGTCAGAGGTAAATTTTTCAGTGCATTTTGCATTAGGTATACCAAAATCAATTGTTGATTTATTTTCAGATAGACGACATTTCAGTCGTAAGTCCTTCGGATTTTGAGAGACTTCTGCCAGCTCCAGCTGAAGACCGCCGCGAATTATGTCACCCCTTGTATAGAAGATGATATGAAGATGCTGACACACTGTATAATTTTGCTGCTCCGTTTTAGTTTACTTTATTTTATAAATTCATTTCAGACAGCAGTCAGTAGTTAACTTTTAAGTAAATTAGACGTAAAATTTATTGTCGGTAATATTCTAAGTGTAAAGTAATAAATAAATATTTTCAAAAATAGACTTTTCACCTCCGGTGATTTATTTGGCGCAGTCAGTAGGATATTTCGGGTCGAACATATCGTATGTGCGATTTCGTTTTAACAATTTACCGAAATAAATCGAACACTAAACTATATTGTTGAAGTTTGTGGAGGACATTCGTGCAGCGAGATACCATATCTTTGGACTACTCTTCCGTCTACCGAGGACCTGTTCGAGCCGCTACCAAACATTCAACGAGATCTGGGACCCATATTGCCCAAAATCTGCGAGGGTCCAGCTGTGAATTCTCATAGCTAATTAGGCATGTTTAAAATCATCCTTTACGTTCTGTAAGTACAATTCATGAATTCTGAAGTAACTGTTAATGATCTAACTCGTGCATTCAATAGTTTATTGTTAGAAACCACTACTGACTCAAACCCGACAAATTCAATTAGTAAAGTAAATAACCAAATAGATATGGCGGTACAATCTTTCAAATGGGAGTATTCAAATTGCATCCCCGATTTTGACGGGAATCCAAACGATCTAAATAGATTTATTTCTGTTAGCGAATCACTCATAAATAATTTTATTGATAGGGCAAATCCAAATAATCTTCAAAACGTTTATTTGTTGAATTCTATAATTGCTAAAATAAAAGGTAAAGCTAAAACAGTCATTAATATTCAGACATGTAGCACATGGAACGAATTAAAAGACGTATTGATGAGAAACTTCTCGGATCAACGAGATGAAGTATGTCTAAATAGGGATCTCGTAATGCTAAGACAAAACTCTAATGATAGTCCACAATTATTTTATGATAGGTGTTTGCACATGCTGAACTTACTTTGTAGTTATGTAAATTTACACGAAACAACAGAAGATGGTAAAATTTTGAAACGACAATTATATCAAAACTTAACATTAAAAACTTTTCTTTCTGGGTTAAAAGAACCTATTGGAACTACAATTCGTTGTATGAAACCGACATCATTAAGCGAAGCAATGCAATTTGTTTTACAAGAGGAAAATGCGCATTATTTACAAAATTCATCAAAAAATAATCATAGAACAACACAACCTTTCAGACATAACTCTCGACCAACGATCGATTTCAGATCTAATTATCAACCACCTACTCAGCATCAGTATACTAATTTTAACTCACCCAGTCCCAGCTTACAAACATTCAATTCCCAAACTCCAAATAATTTTTTCGCAAGACAGAACAATTTCCCCTCACAACCAATTTCAATAAATCCAAGACCTACTCAACAGAATTTTCCTAGAGCCTCACAAGTTTTCAAAAGGCCCAACCAAAATATGAATGTTTTCAGGCCAAATTCAAACGCTAACCTACCTAAACCAACGCCCATGTCTACTAGCACCCGAAATACTTATCCAAACAATAAAAACAAACTATATATAAAAGACCGCCGCCATCTACTAATAATTTTAGACAAAATAAACGTCCGAATTACACTTCGGAAGAACTTTATAATGTAGATACCCTAGAAAACTATGAACCCGAAAATTGGGAATATTTAAATAATAATTACGATTATTCTGATCATACTACTGATCAACTGTATTTAGATAATTCAAATCCTAATAACGATATTAGTGATAATAATGACACAGTTAACAAAAACGAAAAATTTTGTTAAGTGCCTCGGAACATCCACGTTACCATAACAATCCTAAAATAATACCTTTTAATAACGTCAAATCAAGTGAATTACCCTATATCATTTTACCCGAATATAATTTAAAATTTCTAATTGATACCGGATCAAGTCGATCATTTATAAATCCCAACTTGGCTTTCAAATATTATTCTAGTGATATTAAATTGGACCTATTCGTAGTAACAACAGTATTTCAAAAATCTGCCCATAAATACCGAGCCGACATCCTGGCTTCAAACGTATTTAATCTCCCGAATCCAATAAAATTAAAATTCTATCTCTTCAAATTTCACAATGTTTTTGATGGCCTAATTGGATTAGATAATTTAAAAATATTACAAGCCAAACTGAATTTCCAAGAAGGATTTCTTATCACTCCTTCTAGTAAAATAAAACTTCATTACCACGAGGTTAACGCTGACCTTAATCTTGTAACTGTATCTCCTAGATCGCAACAAGTTGTTAATATGAAAACAAATGTTACACATGAAGATATTTTTATTCCGTATCAAAAGTTTCATAACTGCGAAATTCCACAATGCCTTAGCACTGCAAAAAACGGCTAAGCTCTTACTACAATATTAAACAAATCTGACAGTACCGTATAACTAGATTTTTCAGAACCATTTCAAGTAGAATGTTTTGACGAAAATGAAATAGAAAACATTGATTTAAATAATATTGATTCACATCAAATACCCTTAGACCTTAATAAAATTAGATGCCAGTAATCAACAAAAATGGAGAGTGGTCATCGATTATAGGAAACTAAATGAGAAGACTATAGAAGATCGATACCCTCTACCAAATATCACAGAATTACTTAACAAATTGGGCAATTGCCAATATTTCTCTACAATAGATTTAGCGAGTGGCTTCCACCAAATTGAGATGGAAGAAACTGACATCGAAAAAACGGTATTTAACACCGAAAATGGCCATTGGGAGTTCCTGCGCATGCCTTTTGGATTGAAAAATGCGCCAGCAACTTTCCAGCGCGTCGCTGACAACATACTAAGAGGTATACAAAATGAGATGTGTTTAGTATACCTAGATGATATTATTGTATATTCCACGTCATTACAAGAGCATTTAGAGCGCCTAAAAACGGTTTTCCAGAGACTCAGAGAAGCAAACTTCAAAGTTCAGCTAGATAAGTTTGAGTTCTTAAGGAAAGAAGTTACTTATCTAGGTCACGTAGTGACACCTGACGAAGTTAAACCAAACCCCGAAAAAATTTATGCAATACTCAACTATCCGATACCTAAAACACCCAAGCAACTCAAAGGATTCTTAGGATTGCTTGGATACTACAGACGTTTTATCAAGAACTTTGCACGACTAACCAAACCTTTCACGAAATGTTTAAAGAAAGGTGCAAAAATTTAACGACGAATACATAACATGTTTTGAGACTTGTAAAACTTTATTGACTAACGAACCGATATTACAATATCCGGACTTCAATAAAACATTTAATCTTACGACCGACGCTTCTAATGTAGCACTAGGTGCTATCTTATCCCAAGGTCCTATTGGACAAGATCTCCCTGTAGCATATGCTTCGAGAACGCTTAACGACTCAGAGCAAAATTACTCCACGATTGAGAAGGAGTTACTTGCTATAGTTTGGGCAACAAAATATTTTCGTCCATATTTATATGGCCGTCAGTTCAATATAATAACAGATCATAAACCTTCCGTGTGGTTAAACTCTTTAAAAGAACCAAACTCTAAATTACTACGTTGGCGAATTAAATTAGAAGAATTTGACTATAAAATTTTTTATAGAAAAGGGAAATTTAATAATGTAGATTCTCTATCGCTAATAGAATTTCACACTAAAGATACAAATTCAATTTTGAACGATAAGTCATTTTGGAAACGTATTGATGAAATTTTAGATGAAACATCAAACTACCATAATAATCCAAATACATCCGAACAAGCATATCAAACTTTAAATACCCCTTCACCAACTGCTAATGAACTAATAAGCGACACTCCAACCACATCCGACAATGACAATTTTTCAATGATAGTTAACATTGACGGAACAATTCCAGATGACAACATTCAGCATCAAAATCAAGAGACACAAAATAATACTAGCGTTAGACAAAACGAAAATATTACTGATGACAATATTACTATACACTCAAATGTCGATGAAACTCCAATTATAGGCATACCGTCTATTGAATGTGCTGTAAATTATGGTAAAAATCAAATATTTATTAAATCAGTTTTACATTCACCTGCAAAATAAAAAAAGAATCACTTTATTCAGCGATAAACAACGGTTTTTAGTTCAGCTCTCTAAAAATAATTTCGAGAACGATGTTATCAATTTTGTTAAAGAATATATAGTTCCAGATATTCAGTACTATTTATATTTCGAAGATCCTGACCTGTACGAACCATTCTCAGTTTGCTTACAGGAATAAGTCGTCATCTATAAAATTCAGAAATGTTCTACCAAGCTGTTAGATGTTATAAAAAAAGATGATATTAAGGGAATGATTAAAAACTACCACGAAGGTAAAACGAACCACCGCGGAATTAATGAAACTCTTCAAAGAATTAAAGAAAATTATTACTGGCCGGACATGAAAAAATCAATTCAAACATTCATTAATGAGTGCGAAATATGCCAACAGTGTAAATATGATAGACATCCAGTAAAGTTAAAAGTTAATTTGACACCCACTGCAAATAAACCGTTTGAAATCATTCATATAGATTCATTTACTTTTGAAAATTCAAAATTTTTGACGATAGTTGATAGTTTTTCTAAATATGCCCAAGCATATCATTTAAATGCACTTTCTGGTACGGAAGTAGCGAACAATTTGATAACTTACTTTTCTCATCGCGGTATACCAAATCAAATTATTTGCGATAACGGCACCGAATTTGAAAATACGGTCATCACAGGACTACATAAAATTAAAATTCATTTTTGCTCCCCTGATCATCCTCAATCAAACGGAATTGTAGAAAGATTTCATTCGGCGATAATAGAACATCTAAGGCTATTAAACTCACAAGGATTCTCAGACACTTCTGTAAAAACTAAAATGGCAAATGCTATTCTGGCATATAATAATACAATACATTCGGCTACTAAATTAAAACCTATGGACATAATTAATGGACATATTACTGATAATGATCCATTTGATATCGCAATTGATAAACTTTTAATCAATGATTACGTTAATAGACATAAAGAACGTTCTAAATTATTGTATGCGAAAAGCAATACTGATTTATCAAACCTAAAAGAGAATCTAGTAGAAACAGTAAATGAAAACCGAGAAAGTCCTTAGATGTTTATACCAAACGAAAAGATTTTTATAAAAAAGAAAAAGAGACAGAAAAACGCGAACAAATTTCATAAGCCCGTTAGTATTAAATCAGTAAATACCAAGCGCAAAGTAGTTACAACAGAAAAACACAGAAAAATTCATATGAGTAATATAAAACGCCCACTAAAAAGAATATATTCATTTGACACATAGTTATTATTTCAGGTTTCCAGGAATACTCGGATCCAAAGAAATAATTACACTTAGAAACCTCCACGATTGTTCGAAAACTAGTTCGAACTAAAGAATTCAACTAAACATTTATTATTCACCCTGATTCACCCTGTACACCACATTCAACGGGTTTTGCAGTTTCCTTGTAAAAATGTTTGGTTAAGTTTTTGCATTCTGACGTAGAATTTGAAAAATCATTAAGACGTCAAAATAAATACACGACCCACCCCGTACAGTAGTTGGCGACGGCATTGACAAAAATGTCGAGTCGAGTTTTGATGTGTCAAGGTGACAAGTCGAGAACGGTAAAGTTCGAGAAAGGTGTTTTTTGGGTTGATATAGTTTTTTCAACTCTCACTACGCAAACTAACGGTTTCTGTTAAATTAATAGAAAGGTCTATTAAAAATTCAAGAGTGATTGCAACGCGATAGCAGTGAATGTTTATTCCATTTGATTTGAATGGAAAGGTTCAATTTGATTTATGATAGCATTGTGGATAAAATCTTCTGATTATCTCATAGAGTAACCGATAACAAAGGATATTTACACCTACAGTAATTTACAACAAGTAAGTTACATTTGACCACGCTCACAATTATACATATACTCATTACAATTTGACAGTTGTCTTTCAAACTCTTTCAAAACGTGTAATTAGCAAAGGTGATTCTACGTATATGTGCTCTGTGCCAGGAAGCAGTTCGACAAGAAGATTCAAACAAGGTTGTACGTGAGTACTATAATTTATAACTATTATACTGTTGATAAACAAAGATTGTGTTTCGCCGCGCACTACCTCCTTCAGAACGGTCTTAGTGAATATTAGGTAACTTTTTGTTTTGATTTCAACAGAAATTTTCTCTGTGCTAGATTTAGACTCATTTACGCATTAATTATTTACGTTTAAGGTTCTTACATTGTAAATGTTTCATTAGTTTTAATATCCATGAAGAACGGCCGTTCAATTTAGTTATGCATATTTTTTTTTGTTAAATTTCCTTTGTATTTTACAGGAGATCAATCCTTTATTATCTCCTTTAATAATTAAATTTGTTATTTGTTTATTTCGAGTTGTCATTAACCAATCCTCGCTTTAATTCCGAAGCTCATTAATTTAAATTGCTAATCGAATACCAGTGCCCTTGGTTAATACAATGGCTAACTAAAGACCTTGAGTCTAACTTTTTTATTCGTTTTGAGCTTAACCTCAAACATTTAATTGGTCCTTCGAGAAGGATGTAATTAAATTAATTAGTATAATTAAATTAATTAACAAATTATTCATTTCTGGATTATAGTTTCGCAAATAGTAAATAAATTGGATCAAAGGCGAGAATTTAAGTTACTTATGGTATGTTACAATTTTTATATTCTTTACTCCTTTCACCTGTCAATTTGTGATAAGGCTGTTGTGTTTAAAGACAACTCTTTCAATGTTTTGCGGTTTAAATGTTTTAAAATAGTGTAAAAATTTTTGAAAGACAATTGAATATTTCTCTCAACAAGTGGTTATTTGAATAAGATCATTGCCATACATTAGTCAGCATTATGGATCACAGTCAAACAATTGAAAAGTTAAAACTTGATCTCAAAGTTTCACGAAGTAATATCACTCGCGTTGAAAATTTCATGAACAACGTTACTGATAATGTAAATCTACAGTTACTAGAAGCTAAACTCAAAATTTTGACGTCAAATTTTGATAAGTATAATGCATCTCAAGATTTTTTTGAATCATTGGGCAACGACTTGAGCTCAGATAGGGACGTAATGGACATGAGATATTCGATTATTTTGGAATCTATAGAAAACAGGTTAGAAGTGTTAAAAAGCAATAATGCTTCTTCAAATGTACCAGTATCAAATGTTTCAATTAGTACACCATTAGTTAAGTTGCCAGAGATAACAATTAATACTTTTTGTGGTGAAATATGTGAATGGAACACATTTTATCAGTTATTCAAATCTTTAATTATTGATAATAATTCTCTGCCAAGTGTGCAAAAATTCATTTATCTTAAATCGTATTTACGTGATGAACCTCTTAAATTAATTAGTAATATTGAAGTAGTTCATGAAAATTTGAATGTTGCATTGCAGATTTTAATTAACAGATATGAAAATAATTGTGTCGTTATTAATAAACTTCTCGGAAACATTTTGGATTTAAAACCAGTGATACAAGGTAATGCTACTACTTTGAGAGAATTCCACGTTAATTTTGTAAAAACTTATGAGGCTATTAAAAACTTAAAGTTAGGCTCAGAACAAATTCTTGATTCATTATTAATTTTTATTTTAGAAAGGAAATTAGATTACTCAACAAGAGGGCAATATGAATTAGAAAGAGATTTAAATTCATTACCAACTCTAAAACAATTTCTTAATAATATTGATACGCGGTGCAAATAATTGGAAAGCCTTAGTATGTTTGATAGTAATAATAAACAAAATTCAAAGGTGGAAAATAAAAATACTTTTAAACCTAACGCAACTCAGATGGTAAATGTAGCTCAGGTAACTGCAAAATGTGTTTTTTGTTCTATGCCGCATAAAATTTACGCATGTGAACAGTTTCGTGCATTGCCACAGGCAGATAAATTTGAATTTGTCAAAAACAAGCAATTATGTTTCAACTGCTTAGGTTCAAATCATACTAGGCAAACTTGCACTAGCAAAAATTGTTCTTTTTGTAACTTGAAGCATCACTCATTGTTGCATAAACCAGCAATTCCAACTTTTCTGTCTAATCAAGGTGTTGACACTTCATCATCAAAGCACTCTTCCAGTCATCACACACCAACTTCTTCATGTGGTGTTGATGTATACAATTCGTCTTCTAATCAAAGAAGTTTACCCTTATTGTATGGATCAAACGTTGGTTCATCCTCTATTCCCGCTGTGGTGTCAAATAGTGATGATAATCCAAACCCAACGCCCAATGAGGCAATCGCTAGTAAAACATCAGCTTTTTCGGCCATAAATGTTGAAAGCTCTCATGTGCTGTTAGGCACTGCTCAAGTCTGTATCTACACACCAAACGAAACTCCTATACTTGCAAAGGCAGTCCTAGACCCAGGAAGTCAGCATTCCTTTATTACCACAGATTTTATTAAGAAATTAAAATGTAAACCATATGACAAAAATCTCTATATCTCAGGTATTGGTACAGGGACGTCTATAGCGACCAAGATGGTAGATCTGGTCATTCATTCACGGACAAACATGTCCAACTTTCAAGTTCATTTTGCAGTGATGGACTCCATAACATGTGATTTACCCCAAATTAAAATACAAACGTCCAAGTTAAAAATCCCAGAAAGTGTGATTCTGGCGGATCCAACATTCTACAAACCCTCAAAAATTGATATACTGATTGGTGCTGATAAGTATTATGACATATTAAGCACAGGCCTAATGAAACTAGGTCCACAATTACCTACTCTGATAGCTACGCAGCTAGGATGGATAGTTGCAGGAAATACTCCAATCTCTCACCAGAAGAATTCAAGGAATGATTCTCATGTTGCTACTCATGTTTGTCACTCGTACAGTTCCCCACTATCGAGTTTCACAAAGAAGGTGAAACCAAACACTTTAGCTGAACCAAGTGTATGCACGGATACTGGCTTACCTATTACTCAATTGGTGAACAGCCTAGATACAGAGGACGTTCCCTCTGTTGATACACTTCTGGAAAGGTTCTGGCAACTTGAACAAGTACCAGAAAACCTACCCCTCTTCAATGACAGAAAGCTCGCTGAGGAAATTTTCATTAATACAACTATTTGCCTACCTGATGGATCATACCAAGTAGATCTACCATTCAAAAATCCCCACGAATACAAGAAGTTGGGCAATTCAAGGAAAATTGCTCAAAAACAGTTTGAACATTTGGAAATTAGAATGCAGAAGTCTCCTGCCCTATCGAAAAATTATAACTCGTTTATTGACGAATATGTCGCATTGAATCATGGGCAATATGTGCCACTTATGGACTTCAATGAAACGGGGGAAAATAGATACTTTTTACCTCACCATGCTGTGCTTAGAGAAGACAGCCAAACGACTAAACTTAGAGTAGTTTTCAATGCTTCATGTAAGACCACTACAACTCTTTCACTGAATGACGTCATGTTAAAAGGATATCAGGTGCAACCCAACCTTTTTGACATTTTGGTAAGGTTTCGTTCGTTTCCTTTTGTATTGGCGTCGGACTTAGAAAAAATGTACCGATGTATTAAGGTGAATCCAGCTCACCGTTTTCTGCTCAATATTCTTTGGAAAAATCACCCTTCACAACAGCTACAATGTATTGAACTTTGCACGGTTACTTATGGTACAAATTGTGCACCGTTTTTAGCTACAAGGCTACTACGACGAAAGCGTTGACAAGTTTCCTGTTGCATCAGCTATGATTAGGAGTCAGACGTATGTCGATGATATTTTAGCTGGATGTGACACCTTACAACAGCTATTTGAAATATATGATCAGCTAAACTCATTACTAAATCCTGCTGGATTTAATTTACACAAATGGGCATCAAACTCGAGTGAGAGTCTGCTATCTAAACATCTCGAACCAACCGAGCAGTTGGATATGAATAAAGAAGCAAGCCCGTGTAAGGTACTTGGATTAAAATGGAATCCTCGTCTAGATATTTTTACTGCCACTGTTCCGAAATGTAATTTTGTAGAAAAAGTTACAAAGAGATCAATACTTTCTATTGTTGCTCAATGCTGGGATCCTCTCGGATTTTTCATACCTATCATTGTAATCGGTAAGCTCATAATTCAACAATTGTGGATAAGAAAGGTTGGCTGGGATGATATAATTGAGGATCCAAAAAATAAATTAAATGTTTGAGGTTAAGCTCAAAACAAATAAAAAAGTTAGACTCAAGGTCTTTAGTTAGCCATTGTATTAACCAAGGGCGCTGGTATTCGATTAGCAATTTAAATTAATGAGCTTCGGGATTAAAGCGAGGATTGGTTAATGACAACTCGAAATAAACAAATAACAAATTTAATTATTAAAGGAGATAATAAAGGATTGATCTGTAAAATACAAAGAAAATTTAACATAGCATAGCATAACTAAATTGAACGGCCGTTCTTCATGGATATTAAAACTAATGAAACATTTACAATGTAAGAACTTTAAACGTAAATAATTAATGCGTAAATGAGTCTAAATCTAGCACAGAGAAAATTTCTGTTGAAATCAAAACAAAAAGTTACCTAATATTCACTAAGACCGTTCTGAAGGAGGTAGTGCGCGGCGAAACACAATCTTTGTTTATCAACAGTATAATAGTTATAAATTATAGTACTCACGTACAACCTTGTTTGAATCTTCTTGTCGAACTGTTTCCTGGCACAGAGCACATATACGTAGAATCACCTTTGCTAATTACACGTTTTGAAAGAGTTTGAAAGACAACTGTCAAGTTGTAATGAGTATATGTATAATTGTGAGCGTGGTCAAATGTAACTTACTTGTTGTAAATTACTGTAGGTGTAAATATCCTTTGTTATCGGTTACTCTATGAGATAACCAGAAGATTTTATCCAGAATGCTATCATAAATCAAATTGAACCTTTCCATTCAAATCAAATGGAATAAACATTCACTGCTATCGCGTTGCAATCACTCTTGAATTTTTAATAGACCTTTCTATTAATTTAACAGAAACCGTTAGTTTGCGTAGTGAGAGTTGAAAAAACTATATCAACCCAAAAAACACCTTTCTCGAACTTTACCGTTCTCGACTTGTCACCTTGACACATCAAAACTCGACTCGACATTTTTGTCAATGCCGTCGCCAACTACTGTACGGGATGGGTCGTGTATTTATTTTGACGTCTTAATGATTTTTCAAATTCTACGTCAGAATGCAAAAACTTAACCAAACATTTTTACAAGGAAACTGCAAAACCCGTTGAATGTGGTGTACAGGGTGAATCAGGGTGAATAATAAATGTTCAGTTGAATTCTTTAGTTCGAACTAGTTTTCGAACATATACCCCCCCGTTGAAAGCACGGCTTTCAAACAGATGTAACATACTTTGAGGTGAATAGATTTAACTTGCACCTTATTCGCAACAAAAAATAAAAACGGAACTTAAGCCTACGAAAAAAATGATTTCTTTATTCATTACTATCTGGAAAGGGACACAGTTTTACGACTGGTCGTATAACTTCTCCCAGAGAGGTCTTTAGTTTGACAACACGAACTTTGCTATCTTTACTCGGGAAAATCTCAGATATGCGAGCAAGGGGCCAAAGTAAAGGGGGCGTGTTATCTTCTTTCAAAAGAACCAACTCTCTTACCTCAAGATTACGGGAAGGGTTACGCCACTTCGGACGATGCAGAAGACGATTTAGATAATCGCGCGACCAGCGATTCCAAAATGTTTGCTGAATTTGCGAGATACGCTGATATAACGAGAGTTTGTTGATTGCTATATTTGTCAGATTGGGTTCGGGAAATGATGTGAGACTGGTTCCGACAAGAAAATGTCCGGGAGTTAGACTTTGCAAGTCGTTTGGGTCACTTGAAATAGGACACAAAGGCCTTGAATTCAAGATTGCCTCTACCTGAGTAAGAATTGTGTAAAAGACCTCGAAAGTGAAATTTGCATCACCAATCATGCGATACAACAGTTGCTTAGCGGTTTTAACAGCGGCTTCCCAAATTCCCCCCCCCCCAATGGGGAGAACTTGGTGGTATGTTTTTGAACTGAATGTAGTTTTGAGAACAAAATTCTTGAATTATAGTATCAGTGGTTTGCGAGAAGAAAAATTCGCGCAATCTTTTCATCTTATTTTTCGCACCGATAAAGTTGGTTCCATTGTCGCTATGGATACAACTTGGATTTCCACGTCGAGAAATGAACCGTTTCAATGTTAAAATAAAGGCGTCAGTTGACAGACTGGTGACTAGTTCAAGATGAATCGCTTTTGTCGACATGCACACAAAAACGGCTAACCATGCTTTAATGATTGGAGCCTTGCGTAAATGGGAGGATTTTAAATAAAATGGGCCGGCGTAGTCTACTCCTACTTGTTCAAATGGTCGAGACATCATTACACGCTCTTTAGGTAAACTAGCCATGAGTTGAGAGTATTGATTACAACGAAATCTAAAGCACTTTGAACATTGGTGTATTATCTTTTTAATTTCCTTAAGCCCATTCAAAGGCCAATATTTAAGTCTGAAGTTTGCTAAGACTGTTTGAGCCCCAGCATGGCCTAACCTGCTGTGCTCATAAGACAACATTAATTTGACCATATGATTGTGTGAGGGTAGCAATATCGGGTGCTTTTGATCATACGGAATATTTGCATGATCTAGTCCGCCACCAACTCTCAAGAGGCCATCATCCTGGCTCAAAAAAGGTGTAAGATGTTGAAGTTGTTTGTTGGATAATGGATGTTCCTTTTGCAATTCTTCAATTTCCTTAGGAAATGATAATCTTTGAAGATTGATCAAGATACTATTCAATGTTTTATTGAGCTCATCTATTGACAACGGACCTGACACTACAGGAAGTTTGTAGAGCTTATTTTTCGAGTTTTGCGTAAAGCGTCTACAATAAGCTATTGTTCGTAGTAGCCTTGAAAATGAAGAGAACTTCTCAAACAGCGATTTCCAAAAATCTGTAGAAGACATTAAGTTAAGTGAGACAAGCTTAAATTCTCTTGTTTCTGGCAAAGAACTAGAGTAACTGTTGGAATGGGCAAAAGGAGACAAAGTGAGTGGTTCGTTCAAGAGGTATGGCGGTCCATTCCACCACAATTTGGATGAAATCAATTCTTGGGGAGTAACCCCTCGAGAGGGTAGATCAGCGGGGTTTTGATCTGTAGAAACATGATGCCAAGTACAGTTTGAAGTAAGCGCTTGAATTTTCGAGACACGATTAGCCACAAATGTGGCCCACTTACAGGGTGGTGAAGATATCCAGCATAAAGCTATTTCTGAATCTGAGTTTAGATGAATGCTTTGAATTTCAATTCGATTCTTGAAAATTTCTACAATAGAGTGAGACAATTGTGCAAGAAGAAGTATAGCACATAATTCCAGTCGAGGAATCGAGACAGTTTTCAAAGGAGCCACTCTTGACTTCGCCGTTAGCAAGTGGGATGAAACTGATTCATCACTATAACAACATCGAATGTAAACACAAGCCGCATAAGCTGTTGAACTGGCGTCCGCAAATCCATGTAACTCGTATTTTACTATAGGTTTTCGAGATCCAAAGTACCTTGGAATTGTGAAGTATTCAAGAATATGAAGATTATCCTTGAAATTACACCAACGATAATCCAGGTCTACTTCCAGTGAAACTTGGCACTGCAAAAGTAACCGAATACTATCACTCGATATTTTATTATTATGAAATAAATCCTATTGTCGCACAATTTCAAAAATTAAAAGATAAACAGATATATATTTTTAACACAGCTATAAAAAATAAAATTTGTCAGGAAGAAATAATTAATCACAAACGTTTCTTAAAATTTGCAGAAAGTAAAGTTGAATTAAAATTAACAGAATTACTACCTCGCGAAAATAGAACCAAACGAGGGTTGTTCAATGGTCTCGGTTCAATTGTCAAAACTATTAGCGGAAATTTAGACTCCAATGACGGAGAACGTTACGACAACCTTATTAGACAACTTCAACAAAATCAAAATCAATTGTCTGATAAAATAAAAACTCAAAATTCGGTAGCAATATCTCTGATAGATAACTTTAATAAGAGTATTCAACAAATAAATCATAATCAATTATTATTAGAACGTAAATTAACAACGATCGATTCATATGTAGGGAATCAATCTCAATTCGAGGTAAATACCTTCATAAGGGACGTAATTTTTCATATTTTAAACTTGTACGAAATGCTTATTTCAATCTTACAAGATATAGAAAATTCAATATCATTTGCAAAAGCGGGAATTATGCATCCAAGCATAATAAAACCCAGCGAATCGTTCAAACTTTTGGAAGAATTATACAAGAATGTGAGTAAAGATCGAATGCCCATAAAACTTAAAATAAACAATATTCCAATTTTTGAAAATTTAATAAAAGTCTCTTATTATATAGTAAAT
Organism: Galeruca laticollis; assembly: GCA_963921935.1. Classification (NCBI taxonomy): domain Eukaryota; kingdom Metazoa; phylum Arthropoda; class Insecta; order Coleoptera; family Chrysomelidae; genus Galeruca; species Galeruca laticollis. Next base: position 124,683,406 of record OY998180.1, read on the forward strand.
AGCAAGATTACATATATTTTACATGTACCTGTAACATATCCTTTTGGTTTAGAACTATATCATTTGTATCCAATACCTATTCAGAGTGAGAGTCAGTTAAAAGTAATCATCCCTCAAAATAGATTTATTTTAAAAAATGAATTGTATTTCAAACCATTGGATGAACCATGCATAAAATTAGCTAGACAAGAATATATGTGCCAAGAAGTCAGCCTACAACAAGTTAATTCCAACAGCCCTTGCGAAGTTCAACTTCTCAACCTCAAGACCACATCCGCCTGCAATCAAATGCCCTTAAGCAACTCTAAAATATTAACCAAAAGGCTTGATGAATCCAATCAGTGGATCGTCGTTCTTCCCAAGAAAACAAACATCAGAATAATGTGTTACCAACAAGAAGAAATCCTCAACTACATCGGCACTTACCTAGCCAACATTCCGGCATCCTGTCAAATTATTACAGACTCCGAAACAATAATAAATAATGGCCCGATAGAAGTTGAAAGCCAGCCCATTTTCATTCCAGGAGTATACATATCCAATCGTGATAATCTCGTTCATAAAAATATCAATTTTAGTCTTCCAGAAATAAATTTAGATGACTTCAGTACCCTCCGAGAAAGAATCATCAGAAATACTCCAGTTCTCGAGACTTACGCACCTTCCTATGTTCCAAGTACTTGGACGATAATAATTTATTGCCTCGTAATTTCTTTATGTCTGTATTGGGCCCTCAAAAGAATAATATGCAAGAAACCAATCCAAGAAAATCAGTCCGAAGATATTCACCTTCCTTAGCTGCAGCCCACGGAAGCTGAAACTTCAGGGGGAGGAATTATGTCACCCCTTGTATAGAAGATGATATGAAGATGCTGACACACTGTATAATTTTGCTGATCCGTTTTAGTTTACTTTATTTTATAAATTCATTTCAGACAGCAGTCAGTAGTTAACTTTTAAGTAAATTAGACGTAAAATTTATTATCGGTAATATTCTAAGTGTAAAGTAATAAATAAATATTTTTAAAAATAGACTTTTCACATCCGGTGATTTCTTTCGCGGAAAAGTGGTTTTTTCGATCCAATTTGATGGGTATACTTTGGGCTAAAATCCTTCTAAAGACTGTCGTTTATACGTTTCCCTTATTTTTTTGTCATTTGACTTGAGAATTACCAATTTGTTTAGTTTGAAATATGATTTTATAAGACTGTGTAAAATAATTTAAAGTTTAATAGAAACAATTTAAAAAAATATCTTGTCAATAAATATAACCACCTTAGCATTAAGAAAAAAAACAAACAAAACTCTCCCCACTAATTTTTTCCGCTTGTTTCACTGGCGGGGTTAAATTGAACGAATAACTAACCTGTGGGCTCGTAGACACCCACTTATACTATGTTCAATGTTACCCCGGGCCCGGGGTAAAATTGAACAGCAACTTTTTCATAGCTATTTCTACATAGCTATGCCCAATAGATCATCTAACGTATGTAAAGTCATGCTTCTATAGTGACCCATAAGTGGTATTTTTTTTGATTCGATAGAGCGACAGATACAAAAGTTATTCAACAAAATATGAAGAAAATGTTCAATGTGACCCCGTTTTACGGTATCTATTTTCTTAGTTAGTTATACCTGTACCCAAGAAGACCAACATGGTTCAAAAAATAACATTTATTTTTCTTGTTTACATAATATAGTACAATTTTGATGGAGCATTGCTTAAGCAATATGTTGTGTGCTTCTAATGATACTTAAATTATAACGATGATTTCATGAAAAAATAGCTGAAGCTCTTCCACACTAAATAAACTAATTATTCACATTTCATACCGGTAAATTAAAAGTCGATAATTCTGCTCCCTTTATTGAAAATAAAAATGAAAAAGTCGCTTGACCTACATTAGATTACTAATTACTTAATTTTAAACTCACTACCAAACGGGTGGATGGTAAAGTAGAGGATGCCAGTGGTAAAAGAGGTAAAAATTAAGTAATTACTAATATCTAATAATTTTCATATAAAACATTTAATAATATACTATTTTTACATATACATGTTACATAAACATAATTTTGGAGCAAGTCGTTCGTTAGTCAGCGTTTTTGTAGCGCGTCAGAACTCTGAATTTTTAAATTTTAGACTTCGCTAGATGATACGACGTTAAGTGAGAAGGCAGCCAAAGTTTCTCCCTTTTTTCCAATAGCTTTAGCTTGGTATTGTCCAATGTCATTGGAATTGCAAGATAATATTTGCATGGTGTAGCGTTTTCCGTCAGCGGTAAAATTGTATTTAGCGTTGCTTGTCTTTATCGCTTTTCCATCTTTCAACCAGTTTATCTGTAATGGCTCATCTTCTGTCTCAGCTACGAAGGTTGCTGATTCACCTTCAGATACCTTAAAATATAAAAGTTTAAAGAAACATTTCTATCAATAGTTAATATTATAGGTAAATTGCATAAGCTTCGAAAGACTAACATATAGAAAACTCGAACCAAGAATCGGTATCTTACACACAAAAAAATAATTTCTAAAGTACCAACACAAAATTTTATCAATGAAAACACTTACTGTGGCGGAAATCGGGAATGTTTTGAAAATGGGACTCTTGGGTTGTTCCCCTGGAACAAGAACATTTAGTGTACAACTACTGAAACTTTCTCCAGCGTCGTTAAAGGCTTCACACGTGTAGACGCCAGCATCTTCGGGAAATATTTCTGCAATTATCAATTTATAAATATTGGCTTCATTTGTATATTGAAAATCTTTGGATGGTTTGATTTCTTTGTTGTTATGCAACCAGACAACATCAAATTTGTTTGCTCCTATAATACGACAGCATAAGGTTACTGGTTTTCCATCATCTACAAAAGCAGATTTGCAGTGATCTACAATTCTTGGTGGTTTATCTTCAGATTTTTTCTTGCCATTTTGTGCATTTACCATTGCTGAAAATAAAGATAAATTTCAAATAAATTGAATTAGTCAAATACATTATATAATATTTATTTTTTCTATTATAAGCAAATTTACAACTACTTTTAAAAACTATCAAGCAAATGTTCTGGATGTCAATGACTCGACGCCGGTACCATCCATCGACGATTCTCCTTTTCAACTTATTTTGTCTGGCCAGAATCTTTTGGATCTTCTATCTAGTAGTTAGATTTGGTGAAGTTGTTACTATGTTCAGTGCTTCTATATTTTGCTTTGTTGGCATAAGCTGTTATCACTTCACTGTTAAAGTGTACTTGATGGTCCTTATGTAACGTTGCGTTGGACAAATACCAGAGTGTATTGTTTATCATGCGTAGTGTTTTTGATTAGAAGTACTCTAGGTATTTGGTGTTAGAAGGTTTGCTGTACTCCTAAAGATGAGTTTTAGGATATTTCATAGATTAAGAGTTTATTCTCTGATGAGAGCTGGGATCTTCTACCAATCAACCATTGCATATGTGCTACTTTCAGAGATAATTGAAATCGTTTAGTTTTAATGAGGTGTTTCCAGGTAAGCTTTTGGTCCTGGTCTAGTCCAAGGTATTTGACTTCATTTTTTATTGGTATAGGGTTGTTGTGGATACTACTTTTGGGCGATTCAATTGTCTTGTTGTGAACATGATATGTGTTCATTTTTCAGAGTTTGCTTTGATCTTCCAGCGTTCTAGCCAGTTTTGTCGTTGAGTAAGGTGGTCCTGTAATTTTTGTGAGGCTCTGTTAGGATCAGAGTCTACTGAGTATTGCCGTATCGTTTGCGAATGTGGCTGTTTCGAGATCTTCTTTCGTAGGGATATCGAAAGTAAGAATAAGGTGAGGGAAGGGTCCAAGGACACTACCTTGAGAAACTCCGGACTTTACGAGATGGAATTCGTACAGTGAGGAATTTATTTCAACTTGGAAAGTGCGTTCAGTAAGATAGGATTTCAAGATGAGGTAAACGTCGCTGGGCATATGCATTTTTAATTTGTCGAATGCCTGTTACGATTCTATAACATTGTTGGGTTGTTGCATAGTGTTGTGGAAATCCAAACTAATGGCTGGGAATTATGTCATGACTGTTGATCAGAAGTCTTTCAAATATTTTAGACATGAGCGGCAGTAAACTTATTGGCCAATACGATACAGTCTCCGTAGGTGGTTCTCCAGACTTTGCAATCATTATATTTTGGGTGTATTTCAACTGGATTGTAAAATAACTCAAACTTAGCATCCTATTGTAAGTGGGTTATATGATATAAACTAAAAAATATTTCTGTTACAATTCAAAATTCAACTATCTCCGTAACCCTATTGAAAAGCTACGTCGATTCACACTCTGATGGACAAACATTAGTTAGGACAAAAGGTAGTGAGCTGAATTCCAGTTTTATACGTTTTTGCTTATAATTTAAGACCGTCAAAATGTATACTAATGTTTAGAATGCGAAATATGTTTGAGATTCTCAAGTAAAGAACATGTAAATGAGTAAATTAATGAAAAATGATGTAAACGGTGTTGAAGAAACTCACAAACGGCATTTTCTGATTGTTACTATAAATACTATCACAAATAACAAATTTACATTGAATTGGGAATATCGGTGTACATGAAGCAAGTTATTGGTGACAAATACAATAATTGTGCATTGTTTGTTAAACAGTGTATTTTGGACATTCAATCAAGAAGAGTTATTTGTTTTCAATTAATTACATGTTGTACACATTGGTGAGTCATCATTTATTAACATGTGACAATGACCTATACGAGATCTTGCTAATGTTTACTGTGCTTTTTATTTCTAGTTGTAGGTTGTCACGTGGAAGTCACACTTTTTACTTGCCCATAAGCTGCTCACCAATATCTGTCTAATAAGTGCTTCTAAACGGGTAATATTTTTACTGCAATATTTGGCTACAATACTGGCAACAATAGACCGGCCAATACGACAACTTTTAACGCAGTATGGCCCGTACATTTGTTTCGTAAGCGGGTTACACAATCGGACAATAATGGCTGACGAAATAATACTCGTCACAGCGGCTTATATTGATTTAAACAAACATTTAAAGGAAAAAAAACAAACAAAAGATTGTGAATTCGACCTTACTTCAATAGGCGTGAAACATTAGTTAAGTCTAGAAATAAGTCTTGATAATAATCTATTTAAAAACTTTTCAAGAATGTCAAAGAGTGATTTCGAATTTCTATTAAACACAATTAGAAAAGATACAAACATAAGAAAAGCAATACATGTTACCACAAGATTGGCGATAACTACAAATTTTTCAAAAAAACAGCAAAGAATAACCAGAACAATGTAATATTGCACTGTATTTTCGCTCGCCAAGCAATCGTCCGGCAACCTGTCTGCGACAGATAAAACTACATCGGCGATACCAAACACGTTTGGCTAACTGGGATCTACGGGTCCCACTGTAAATTTCGCCTTTACCATTCGCACAGACGCAGAAGCAGATATGAGCAACTTAGTATTTCCCGTCGTATACTACTTGCCGTTTCCTCACAGTTTATCAGTTAATTCTTTATTTTCAAATGTATGGAATTATAATAATTATTCTAATACCTATTTTCTTAACTTATTTCACAGGACAAAAAATGGAAATGTATACAAATATAAGACGGACGTACCATAAAACTTTATTCCTACTGTAAGTATATCGGTTCGATTGATTGGTGTTTATTTACACTTATCTTGATACATAATATATGAAAAGAAACATGTTTAAAAAATGTAAAAAAAATAAGCAACCGGAAGGAGCATCAGTTTGAATAAGCTATGGCATCATTTAATTTTAGCTTTTTAAAATGTTTATCATGAAGTTGAATTTTTAACTGTCTATGGGCCTATCATAGTTAGTTGATTCAAATATTTCAAGAAGGTAATTAAAAATAAAAAAAATATGCTATTAGAAAAATAATTCTTTATAGCAAAAAGTCATCGTGTTATAGACATACGCAAAAAAGATCAAGAAGTCACAAGTTTAGTAGAAACACTTAGCACTGCTAAGTCAAAGCAGCAAAGTTATTCTGATCAAGTTAGAAAAAGAAAATAAAAAATAATGGATGAAATCAAACGGTTCAGCTACAAATGTCATCGTCTACAAAAAAGGCACCAAGTAATTAACAAACAAATAGAGCCTCAAATATGACTTTGTAGAACAAAGAAGCCTTTGAAACGGAAGAATTCAACTCTGAAACAGATCTTTTTTTGGTGCAATGACTGATAAATGACAACAATTTACAAAAAGAGTACATTTTTCAACGAGCATAACAATGATATATATTATTCACAAGGGTATTACATATGAGATGTCTAATAAAAAATATTTATCAATACACGAATTATTTATATTTTTATACATAATAAATTGTTCGAATTATAAGATTAATAAAATAAACGCTTTAAATTGATTGTATTCAATTTTATTTAAAACAGCGGTAATAGTGCTAATTGGATTAAATCAATAAAAACAACAAATAATTTCAATGCTTCTGAAAAACAAAAAATATATCAGACAATAAATACATTAACATAAACTCTATTTTTTCTATGGACATCACTTGATGTAAATTAAAATGATTCAATAATAACTTTAACTATCGATATGATAATTTTTAAACTTTTCCTATCCTTCTGTACTGTACAGAAAGACAGATGAAGAAATATCAAACATATTTCTCGTCCAGTTTCATAAGCGCTTGCGCGCATGGTAAAGGTAAAGTTTTAACGTGGGCTCCCTAGATCCTAGTGTTTGGCTATAGCGGTAGGGACCCAGGACACACTCACAAAATACGAACGATGATAGAATGAAAAGCTAGGCGTTCCCGCGAAAACCTAATAACTTAGAGACACAACCACTGCGCGCTGAATGCAGTTGTACTTATACTATTTTCTAGTAGAGGGTACCATATAAAAGAAATCTTTAAGTAATAAACCATTTCTTTCTCTATTCTCGTAGAGATGGAAGTGTCAAAGAGCTTAATTCAGCTGGGCGGTGATCTGTGACAACAGGAATTATGACTAATAGAAGGTGGGTGATTTGTGACTAATAGAAGCGATGGTGTATTGTGTATTCTTTTATAGAAGTAGAAGAAATATATTCATTTTGAAATCATTTTTACAGCACATGTGTTTGCAGTCTTTTTTTAAATAGTAGTTATATGATCTGTGTTTGCAGTGATAATTTTTTCCATAGACAAATAATATACTGTTTTTTTTGGATATGGATGAAAACTATAAACCCCCTTCAAAATTAGGAATATGTATACTGGGTTGTGACAATCGCATGGGTAAAATGCATCGATTTCCAAAAACTGTTACGAAAGTATATGGAATGTGGCTAGAAAATATACGTCCGCATAATTATGATATGTATTCCATGGAGGAAGTATATAAAAAGTACATGGGGTGTGAAGAGCACTTTGAAAGAAGTTGTAAAGTTGCAGGTACGAAAAGGGGCCTTACTCGTGACGCAGTACCAACTTTACATTTTGCCAGTAATCTGGATCCTACCCCTGGACCAAAGGTAGATATTTAAATACTTTACAGAATGTTATTGGGTTTTATTGATCAGGAACAAAAGTTTTTTTTTTGTATTAATAGATTGTTAATATTAACATAACCTAGGAACTAATCGCTAATAAGCTCAGTCCAGAAGTCGTCTACATTCATTAAACTGATCGTACTACTCTGTCAACATTTTGTGTTTTTATACATATATAATTTTTACAGAGTTTTACAGTTTTTAAGGATACTATTATGTATGAATTGTTTTGAATGCTTTGTGTTAGTTTCTCAGAGCTAAATAAATGATCTACACTCAAGAACAAGTAAAGTGTGCAATAACACTTGAAAACAGCTATATTTCACAGTTTTGACTTGTTATACATATCCTGTGGTAGATCTTGTTATCAAATCATATTAATAATTATAGTAACAGAGTATTGTTACAAATTCTGCTTGTTTGCCTATAAGAAAGATGCCTTCCTCTATCTTGGGTCTCATAAATGTAGGCAGGAGATTCTTATTCAAGTCATTCAGATAAGAGCCCTGTTTATCATCTTTTAAATGTCCAAGCATATTCTGCCCCAGAAGTAAGTTAACTGTTTAAAGTAGGTATAGCCTTTGTAGTGGAAATACAAGAATCGAATCTGGGGGGGCTGAAATGTTGCTGTAACTAGCAGTAAAAACGTGTTCTGTCGACGGGGAATATTCAAACTTCCTGACAGCACAAGCCAAAAGTACACAAGATGGATCCCAACAGTATAGTTTCTTTATGGACTGCTGGGAAGTTTGGATAAGTTCTACTTTTATGTAAGCTCAACATCTTGAGGTGGCCACACCATCTTTTCAACGTTAATATATCTTAATTATGTAGACTGAACTATAGTTTCTATTATTCTGTATACTTGTTGCAATGTGAACATTTCCCGTTATAATTATTATTTATATTTTTGTCATTGTAAGGAATGTTTTCATATTTTTAGTTGAAGTAAGTTTTACTCCTCAGCAACAAGAATTGCCGGAACAGTTCAGTGGGATGGTACAATTACCTTCAACAGGTAGGTTATTTTGTATTGTGAATGTAAAGAGTTGTTTATTCTCAAAAATGCAGACAGAGTTTGTTTCATGTTATACATTCACATACCTTTTTAATATGTTTTTTATATGTATGTATGTATATGTGAATAAATAAAGCCCCACAGAAGGCCTGGCTTTGTCTGGGGTTGTCTAAGGTAACAAAATACTTGGGGGAAAAGTAATAATCGTAATGATATCAAATAATCTTTTTCTCCATTAACAATCATTTTTACTTGTTGTTTGAACCATTTAACAGTATTTTCCCCTATTTAACCCATTACATACCAGTGATGTATTCACGCAACGCCTTAAATTATATTTTTTGTTGGATAGCATAACATATTTATGAGATCATTTACATGTTTTTTTATGAAATTAAGACTATAATTGAACTAAAAAATATTTAGTTCAATTAAGGTATTGTATAAATAAAACTTTTATTATTTCACCACTTGATGAGTAAGTGGTTAATATTTCACAAATAAATTACTTTGATTGTTATTGAAAGTGCTAACATTTTCTCTTACTTAAATAGCTTCTGTATGTTTATTTGTAGCATCTTTAATAGTTGAATCTATTTTAATGTAATGACTTTAGATTCTTTTTAGATTAGATATAAAGTAAAATATATGTATCTATAATTTTTTATGTTCATTATTGTACTTGTAAATGATTTTAATGTATTTGTAATAAAAAAAACATGCATTTTTATTAATACATTTATAAATAAACCGTTTTTTGTTTCATCTTCACTTCAGGGCGTAAATTTATTATACATTCAAAAATAAGGCAGTTGATAACAAATGCATTTAGTTGGATAGCTCTTTATTGCATTTTTTCTTAATTTTGATTGTATAATGGAGAGCTACCTATATTTCTGTTGTACCTCGCAGGTAGTAAATTACATTTTATTCGAATTCTGAAAGTTCGAACCATGTTCTGTGGTTTGAGCTTCAGAATTTGAATCTAATCTAATTTACTACCTTCGAGGTACTGGCAGTACAATAAATATCCGATTCTATTTACCGTCAGATGGCGGCAGTATCGAAAAATGGAAAGTAAATATTTTTTAAGGGATCTACATTATCGGCCTATTTAGAGACACAACCGCTGCAGTAGGTAATTGTCGCATTAGTTTTCATACTCTACAAGAGAGCACTTTTCATTCTATCCTCGGGTCCGTTTTCTGTGGACACACTAAAATATTATCCTGTATTGCATAGTCTGGCTGTTATTGTTTGCAATGTTGCCGGCTACTCTATTGCAGTGAAAATATTACCCGCTTAAAAGCACTACAACACTTCTAGATTTAAGTTCTGATTTTATTCAATTTGGTCCTTATAATAATGTTTTAAGGGTAATGTTCCACATACTAAAGGAATAGGAAATTATTGGAATGTTTAAAATGTTTTGAGTGATTGTTAGTTGGAGAGATATAGAAAACACAAAAGTGGGAAGTTTCCTACATTGTCCTGTGGTTACAGTCACAATTGCTATTCACACCTCATACGTAGAAGCAGCATCAATGTATATATTAGTGCAGTCACGATATTATACGACAACTGATTTAAGTGTTTTCTTATCCTTTGGAAGTATGGTATAGCTGTTCAGGATTTATTGGTGACGGAATTTGGGTATTTATGGATAATATTTTTAAGAGATTCGTCATGATTTGAGGCAATTGAAATAGCATCTGCTTCAAGTTAGATACAATTCGACAGTGCAGTAGAGGTTTGCCAGAAGTTCTCAAAGCTACCAGAGCGATTCTAAGACGGATATTTTTTACAGTATCTAACAATTTTAGTGCCGTTTTGCATATAGGAACGTACATTATTATCCACCAAAAACACAAAGTAGATTGACAATATTTTATAGAGATTTTAATAACACAAGCAACATGGTAGGTTGGCGATTTCGGAAACTGTTTAAAATAGTTAAACTATAATAATATTTATGCCCATTGATGATATTTGATGAATATAATTACTTCCGGTATGTCCATCTGAAAGGAAGATACTTACCTTTTTATATATTTACTCTAAATAGAAAAAGTATATCTTGAACTTACGTTTAATTTTAAGTTGGCACTTTGTTTGTGCAGTTCCGACTGAATTGGTAGCATTGCAAACATACTCTCCTTCGTCTTCTGGGTATACTTCATTAATATGTAATTTTGCGATTCCGTTCTTGTATTTAAGATCAACAACTTCGGAAGAACTTAAAGCTTTACCATTTTTAGTCCATACAATTTGAGGTTCTGGGTCTCCTTTCACATGTGCTGTAAGCGTTAAGCTGTCACCATCGGTAATTGTCAAATCAGTTAAATCTTTAGTAAATTGTGGCGTGTACATGGTTGAGTCGTCAGGTACTAAAAATAATAATAGAACGCAAATAAATGTATCCTTGAACAAATCAGTATATTCCAATTAGTATCAACTTACGTGCTAATTCCTTAGTTGCATTTCTAGACCTGTTTGGACTTCCTGTAGAATCCAATCTGCCATATTTTCTAGACGTCCTTTTATCTCCGTCTCCAACACTAAGATTAGATGAAGAATGCGCTAAACTATTTGTACTAGGATTATTCGATTTGGGTTGTAATTGATTTATTGAAGGAATGAGTTTCTTTACAGTTACCGGAACTGGAGCTGGTTTCATGTGTTGTTCAATATGCTTTCTATCACCAGAGTACAATATTTTATTTGCCAGCTCTGTTTGTTCTGGAGTACTTGTTGCACCTTCGACTATTACTACACAAGAAGTTTCATCAACGCCATGTTGGTTAGTAGCTATGCATGTGTATTTTCCTGAATCGGAAGGTCTACATCCAACTATTTCCATTGTTATAACACCATCAGAATGAGTCATTGAATATTCGTATTTACTAAGTTCTCGTTTGTCTTTGTACCATTTAACAGTTGGGAAGGGCTTTCCACTCAAGCAACACAGCAATTTGCAAGTATCACGTTCTTGCATCACACGAGGTCTAAGTAAGAATGTAAAGCTTGGGGCACATTCTTTTTCTTCTCCCCAGAAAGTATATGGTAGTGCTTCTCGTCTGCGTATAACTGGAACTTCGGATTTGTATTCAGGTACAACTTTAGGCAGAGCTGGAAAAATAATAAATATTAAAACTGGTATTTAAAATGTTTAAAATTTAACAGAACAATATAATCACAACTCACGTTGAACATTAAGGAATACTACTTCTTCTCTAGAGCCATAGTGATTTTCAGCTCTTATAATATATTCTCCTCTATCTTGCAGTCTAGCTCTGTTTATCACAAAATAGTAATCATCACCAGCGTATCTTTTCATAAATTTGACACTTTGTCTTAATTCTACATTGTTATGATACCAACAAACCGTAGGAGCAGCAACACCAATAACCCTACAGTAGAATTTAACACTTTGTCCTTCGTAACAGAAAGCACTTTGAGGTTTGATGACAAATCTTGGTACCGCTTGTCTGCGATCTGTAACAGAAGTATTTAAAGATATATATATATATATATATATATATATATATATATATATATATATATATATATATATATATATATATATATATATGTATGTATATACTGGTATAATATTCAATTAATCACATGGAAGCTGTTTCATTAATTGTATAGTACAAATGATTTAAATTGATTTATGAACTTACCAAAGTAAGCATCGTGTATTTTGTATTTTTCTATTAATAGTTTTCGCAGAGATGAATATTCTGAAAGCCTTCCAATAGGTAGTGCAAATGAATTCCAAGCGTCATATTTAGCACGAATCTTGTCACGCATACGAATGTACCTGGTTTGCTCAATAACATCAGTCCTTTCGCTATGGTCTCCACTGAGCCATGCGTGTAAAAGACATTCTTGAGCAGTCATACGTTTCCTAAAATGAATAATTGAATAAGATAAAAGGCATAATATGTTGAAAAAAGTAAAAGCACTTACTCTTTATTCTTAAGTAATAATCTACGAATAAAGTCTTTGCCTTCTTCAGAAACATTGGCAAAAGCTTCTTCATCGAAGTCCCAATCACAAGCCTTAACATTTTTCAATGTTTCGATGTCATTTTCACCAGCAAATGGTGATAATCCACTTAATAGAACATATCCTAGTACTCCAACAGCCCACATATCTGTATAAAATCCGACAGGTTCCCTTTCAACAATTTCAGGTGCTGCAAATTCGGCAGTACCAGTAGAGATTTTAACGATCTCATTTGGATCTAATTTAGTAGCTAATCCAAAATCGATTAATTTGATATTTGTACTCTTACGTGTTTGGCACATAATATTTTCTGGTTTTATATCAAGGTGGATGATATTTCGCTCATGCATATGTTTAATACCTTCACAAATTTGTCTCATGTAGTTTATTACTTCAGCTTCAGACATTTGATAACCTTCTGCTGTTATTCTCTCGAACAATTCACCTCCTGACAAGAATTCATAGATTAACACCATCTCGTCATCATCTTCGAATGCGTCGTGCAAATTAATTAGTTTAGGATGGTGTAACTGGTTCATAATATCAATTTCCTTTCTAATAAGCTCTTTTTCCATTGCGTGAGAAACTGGAATGAATTTTGCAGCGAAAATGTTACCGGTCTTACGTTCACGGCATCTATGTACAACACCAAATGCACCGGTCCCGATTTCCTCTAAAATATCGTAATCGTCATACACTGATCTAGTTTTAATTTCAACAGGTTGTGGAACAAATTTGGAATAAATATCGAATACATAATTGTCGTAGTCTTTAACTTGCTCTTTGTGTGATTCACGAATCTTTTTGCCATTTTCATCAACCTGGTATTTCCTCTTCTCTGCTTGTTTCTTAACAGTATCCTTCATTGTTACCATATTGCTAAGATCTGATGGATCAGATCGTCCGTATATATTTTCAGCATATATTCTGAATTCATACTGGTGTCCTGGAGTTAGCCCATTTACTGCGATAGTGGTTAATCGTGTGTTTCCTACTCTTATCCACGTCGACAATGGATGTTCCCGTCTTTCAACGAGATAATTCGTGATATTACTACCACCATCCCATACGGGAGCTTTCCATACTAGCGCCAAAGAGTCATGGCCAATATTATCAGCAGCTGGGAAACGAGGTGGATCAGGACGATCAGCAATTTGAATCTTTATAATAGTGGTATCTTGTCCCAATTCATTTTCGGCTGTAATTCTGTATGGTCCACTATCTAATTTGCTAGCATCACGAATAGTAAGGATAGCGTGCCTATCTTTAACCTCTACATGATAATGACCTCCTGATTCAATCACTTCACCTTCTCTTACCCACGTGATCTTTGGTCTCGGAAAACCAGTAAATGGAATTTTGATTACAACATTTTCACCTTTGTCAAAGTATGCTGAGTCACGGAAACGTGGAGGAATGTTTAGTTTTGGAGCAGCTGAAAAAAAAACAAATTAGATTTTACTCAAAATAAAAAGTTCAATAACTTACTCATTATCAACAATTCAGCACGTGTAGATTTAACTCCAGCTTTGTTACTAGCTCTGCAAACATATTCATCGGCATCTTCACCAAAAACATCGTGAATAATAAGGTGATGTACTTCTCCTTCACTATAAATATGGTATCTTGAACCACTTGTAATTTCTCTAGCTCCTTTATACCAAGTGATATGAGGTGTAGGATTGCCAGTAATCGTACACTCGAATTTAGCATTATGATTCTGAATACATTGAGCATTCTTAAGAGGTCTGATTATTTCTGGAGGAGTAGCCGCAAGTGGATCTTTTATTTCAATACTATTAGAGGCACTCGATGGTAGAGAAATTCCTGCTTGATTTTGAGCAAATACTCTGAATTCATACTGACGGCCTTCAATAAGATTCGAAATATTAATTTGTGTTGGTAAGCACAGTGAGACGTTCACTCGTTGCCATGTTGCACTGCCAACTTCACATTTATCGATCCAATAACCTTGAATTCTAGCTCCTCCATCAATTTCAGGCTTGGTCCATTCAAGATTGACGAAGTCTCCTCCAACTTGTGTTACTTTAGGTATTCCGGGAGGACCAGGTGGATCGAATGGAGCTCTGGCTTTAACTGGATTGACACCATCAAGTGGTGGTCCTGCACCATTGTCGTTAACAGCCATAATTCGGAATAAGTATTCTTGTCCCTCTGTTAATCCTTGCACAGTGAAGTTAGTATCTTTACAAGAGCTAGAAACGGTGATCCAGTGTGTTCCTAGGACATCTTTTCTATCAACAATGTAGTGAGTCACTTTCAAACCACCATCATAACTGGGTGGTTTCCATACCAATCTGCAAGTATGTTTGGTAATTTCAGTAGATTCTAATGGGCCAGTTGGTGGTCCGGGTAAACCAGTAATATACACACTAAAACTACCTGACGCGCTTCCACTGTCATTTTTGACAGTTAAGTTGTAATTTCCTGCGTCGTTTTTACTAATATCTTTTATAAAGATAATAATATAATCATCGAATACTGTATACCGGATATGTGTAGAGTCATCAACGGTCTGCCCATTCTTCGATAAGGTAACATCAAGGGGTTGATCGCCCGTGTAGTAAATTTTGATCTTTGTGTTATCTCCTTCGGCTAAATATAAATCATCAGGTACACGTTCAATCCTTGGAGGTGTTCCAATCTTTAGACGAGCTGTGGTTGTTACTGTTCCAAGAGTGTTACTAGCTTCGCAAGTATAATCACCTTCATCGATTCCAAGAAGGTCTGAAATGTGAAGGAATGCAGTTCCACCTTTAGTTTCGGTTCTAAATCTACCAGAAATTTTAATTTCACGGCCATTTCTAATCCACCTGAACGATGGTTCAGGTTTTCCTGCAGATTCACATTCTAGAATGACCGATTTTCCAAGAGGTGCTAATGTGTTGTTAAGACGACGTATCCAATATGGTTTCTCACCTCCAAGAACTTCACAAACTTTAACAGGTGTTGTACAATTGCTAGGCTCACTCTTGCCGGCAGTGTTTATGGCGTAAATTCTAAACTCATATTCACATTTATCCATAAGACTGAGAACTGTGTAATTAAAATCAGTAACATTATAATCATTGCATTTTGTCCACAGTGGGGAACCAATTTCTCGTTTTTCAACAATGTAACCTGTAATACGAGATCCCCCATCACTAACTGGTGGTTCCCAAGTTAAATCCACGTAACCTTTACCGACGTTAACTACTTTAGGATTACGTGGAGGTGATGGTACGTTATATTTGCCTTTAAGCTTAAATGCAGCAGATGAAGCTGAAGGTTTGCTAAAACCTGCAGCATTCTTTGCGCGTACTCGAAATTCATATTCATGTCCGCTTGTTAAATTGAATAAGTCAAAATGGGCATCTTTGACAAGATAGTCGCTTGCACTCTGCCAATGGG
This sequence comes from Galeruca laticollis, assembly GCA_963921935.1. Lineage (NCBI taxonomy): Eukaryota > Metazoa > Arthropoda > Insecta > Coleoptera > Chrysomelidae > Galeruca > Galeruca laticollis. The sequence continues at coordinate 124,699,392 of OY998180.1, forward strand.
TATCATGAACTATATCACGATACTCAAGTTTATAACCTTGAATACGTGAACCTCCATCATTATTAGGTTTATCCCAACTCAAATATATTGCTGATAGATCCCAGTCAGTGACGCGAGGAGCACCTGGTGGCTCAGGAACTGTGAACGGATATTTAGCAGTAACAGGTTCTGTGCTTTCTAGTGGCGCACTCACACCATATTGATTTTCAGCTCTTACTCTGAAGCTGTATTTTTTGTTCGGTTCTAAGCTCATCACATCGTAATGAGTATTACGTACGAAACTACTAACTTTTACCCAAATACCATTTGTATCGAGTTTTTCGACAATATAGTTTGTTATTGGTGAACCACCGTCGTCTGCTGGTGGTCTCCATGCTAATGAACAATTGTCAGGGGTAACGTCAGATATATCAAGTGGACCTTGAGGTGGTAGAGGTTTATCTACAACTAATACTCTGCACGAAGCTGAATCTGAACCTTCAGCATTGGTCAATTTAATTGTATAACTTCCTGTGTCAGATCGCTTAGCGGATTTGTTGACGAATGTACATGTGATATCAGTAGTATCCATTTTAATTCTACTATCAGATATAACTTCATCTCCATTAATACTCCAACATGCTTTAGGCTTAGGTGTAGCTGTAAATGGAACAGTGATTTTGAACTCTTCTCCAGCAATCACAATCATGTCTCGAATGCTCAAATCGGAAGTTATTTTTGGTGCGCTGGGAGCTGCTCTAGCACATATAGCATCAGAAGCTGAGCTCCAAGGTCCTTGTCCAGCAGCGTTTATTGCTGCTACTCTAAACTCATATTCGTGGTTTTCGATCAAATTAATGACTTTAAAAGTTGTGTCTGGAACTTGAGCATGACATGCTTTTGTCCATTTATCTTCAGTAATCAGCCGTTTTTCTATTACATAACCGGTAATTGGAGAACCACCGTCGTGTCTTGGTTTAGCCCACGTTATTGTAATGGAATCTTCGGTAGTTTCAATCCCTCTAGGTATACCAGGCGCTCCAGGAGGATCAAACGGATGTCTTGCTTTAATGGGCTCAGATGTAACAGCAGGTTCAGATTGTCCGTATTGATTCTCGGCAATAACTCTAAAATCATAATCTTTTCCAAGCGCGAGATTACGTATTCTAACAAATGGAACTGTAACATAACTACTGACTTTAGTCCAAGTTTGTGATTTAGCTTCTTTCTTCTCTATGTTGTAATTGGTAATTTCAGCACCACCGTTATCTTTAGGTGGCTGCCAATAAAGCGTAAGTGCGTCTCCTGCAAATTCATCAGCTCTAAGATTCTCAGGTTTTCCAGGTCTGTCTAACACCTTAACATTTATGGTGGCAGTATCAAAACCGGATGGATTCTTTAATTGTAATCTGTACTGACCGCTGTCAGATCTCTTCGAGTTCTTTACGATAATACTAGCATAATCATCAGCTAATTGTGGGAATATCCGACTGTCAGATTCATCAAGAAGTTTGTCGTTAGCAAACCATGAAGCTGTTGGCTTAGGAAAACCGACGTATGGTACATGAATACTAAAATCTTCACCAGCTCTAACAGTAATGTCCCGAACACCTCCCAAATCCATACGAGGTTTATTGGGCTGTTCTTCCACTTTAATGTTGCTACTGGGTTTGCTAGGTTCTGATTTACCTATATCATTGACTGCTACAAGTCTAAATTGGTATGTTTCACCTTCAGTGAGATTTGGTACAGTATAAATTGTATCATTAATTGGTGTAGAATTAACATCGCACCATTTATCACTAGTAACAGGTCGTTTCTGTACAATATAACCTCTAATTTTAGAGCCACCGTCATTTCTTGGTGTTCTCCAGGACAGTGTAACACTATCTTTTGTGATGCGATCAGCTTTTGGTGGTTCGGGGGCATCTGGTACGAATTTTTGAGTTTGTGCAATAATTGGCTCAGTGGGTTGACTTGGCTCTCCAGGTCCGGCTTCATTGACAGCGACAACACGGAATTCATATTTATTATCTTCTCTCAAATCTTGTACTGTATATTGTACATTTGGAGTCGGATATGTATTAACTCTCACCCAATCCCCTCCTCTTTCGCGTTTTTCGACGTAATATCCAGTAATCGGTTTACCGCCGATTGCAGTTGGTGGCTTCCATTTAAGTGAACAAGTGGATGAAGAATAGCCAGTAACTTCCGGTTGACTAGGTGGGCCAGGGGGGTCAAATGGACTTTTCGCCACTATTGGCTTTCCTTCCAGTGGTTCAGAAACGCCATAAATATTCTCAGCTCGAACTCTAAATACATATTTCTTTCCCTCAGTTAAACCACGAGCAGTAAATGATGGTTTAGGACAGAAACCTGGACAAGGACGCCAGCTATCTGTACCAAATTCGCTAATTTCTACAATGTATCCGGTAAGATCACCACCACCATCATCGTTTGGTGGATTCCAAGATAACGATATTGTATCTTGCGTTGTTGCAGTGTATTGTAGTGGTCCTTTAGGAATTCCAGGTTTATCAACAACAATAACTTCAATATCTGCCTCGTCAGTGCCATATTCATTGAATGCTTTAATAGTGTAACTACCAGTATCATCTCTATTGGATGCCTCAACACGAAGTCTAGTGTTTTCACTTGTAGTTTCAGTCTAAAATTCAAATATTATATCAATAGAAGTCAAAAAATATGATAAACAAAATATAATTTTTTAAAAAAGCAAGTATATTTAAATTTCTTCAATACTATAAATGTATGCACGTATCTACTTAATAATAAATTGTCATTTACTTACGTATACTCTGTTGGATTCAGGAACATTCATTTTGTTTTTAGTCCATTCACATTTTGGAGCTGGTGCGCCAGAAAGTGGAACGTTGATATTTATTGGTTCTCCGGCACGAACTTTAATTTTACGGCCGACGATGCCATCAAGCCAGAGTTTGGGTTTTTCTTTCATTGGTTTGGCAGTAAATGCATTAGAAGCATCGCTTGGTTTTCCAGCACCGGCAGCATTGACTGCTGATACTCTATATTCATACTGATGTCCTTCTTGAACTCTGTCATCATAATATTCAGTATTTCTGTTAGGTTCCTTGTTGAGTTTAACCCATCTTCCAGTAGCTCTATCACGACGTTCTATATCATAACCTAGGATTGGTGACCCACCGTTGCTAATAGGAGCAGTCCATTTAATCCTAATATGGTCTTTCTCACTATCAACTAATTCTGGTTTGCCAGGTTTTCCGGGTACATCTAAAATAATTATATGAGAAAAGAACAATTATATGTAGGTTTTAATATACACTACCGTATTGATTTTTGACAACAATGGGCTTTTCGGTCTCCAATGGATTTGAACGTCCTTGCATATTTTCTGCAAATACCCTAAATTCGTATTTGGTTCCTTCTAATAATCTGGGTACAACTGCATGCATGTATTTAGGATTGACGTAGTTAACGGCTGGTACCCAACCACCACCATGTGTCAAGTCGCGTTTTTCAATGACGTAGCCACTAAAATAGTTTGTAATATTATTGTATTATATACGTAGGATATTGAATCAGGCAATCAATCGACGGTATTAACAAAAACTCTTTTCAAACTGTTTCACAAAAAATAAATAAAAAAAACCTTGAAAATAGTAAAAGAAGATTGAATCGTTATTTGCAATGTGACCGTCGATAATTTTCATGTATTAAATACAAACAAATCTATAATACGCTTACGTGATTTCACTACCACCATTATCTTTGGGTGGTTTCCACGATAGTGTTACACTTTGAGCTGTAACTTCTTCATATTCAATTGGTCTCTCTGGCGGTCCAGGACGATCTAGAATTTGATTATAATAGTACCATTTGAATATTTAATAACATTACCCTTTATTAATCAAATCCCGCAAATGAGTGAGATATATATATATATATATATATATATATATATATATATAAAAGAAGGATAGTCTTTGCTGACTAGTTATGAATAAAACTAGTGAATATTGGGGAATTGCAGCAAGAAAATGGAAAAGGTACGTGTGTACATACCTCCGAAGTGAGGTTAGACTCCATCAAGTTGTGAAATAGTACACTACAGATTGCAAATTGTGAAATGTTTTACAGGAATTGAGTCAACGAAAGGTCAACCAACCGCATTACAAACACCAAGTGAAAATGTCGCAACATTTTATAAAATGAAATAAATAAATTCATCTTCATGCGTTACTATGTTGAACGCCGGTAAGGAAATGATATAGTTTCCCTCCAATTGGGATGTAACAAGAGACAAACAGTGCTGCCAACAGTCAAATCAGAGAACTGTAGGGCAACGTAACCATTTCAGTAATGGACTCTGTTGTAGGGCCAACAATTGGTTTAATAAGAAGATGTATTATTTTAGAAGAGAGGAAAAGGGAGAGAGAGTGCGAGACAGAGAGAGGGGAACGCTCTCAAATTGTGTTAAGGGGGAAAATTTGAGTGTGTAGAGAACATAACCCCAATATGACTTACACTAAGGAAGAAAAGAGAAAGAAAACAGTACAATAACAGTATTTATATGTAGTAATAATAATATAATATAGTAATTAAGTAAAATTGTAATAATTATATAATCTGAATGTATCTACCAACACCAATACATTAAAATTTAAGTTTTTATTATTATTAAGTTAAAGTAATAAGGGTGGTGCTGTTAGGAGCAATATGGTTGTTTAATGCAACCTGAGGAGTACAATTAGTATCTAAGGACAACAAAAATGAATAGATCTCACTCAAGTGATCAATATCAGTTTTCTTATTTATAACATTGTTGTATTGTGAAATGAAAGCTATTTCCAAGAATGATCTTTTCCTTCTGTTAGACTCAGTCGCCAACACTTTCACAGCTTCATAATTAATCTGATGATCAAGAGAATTTACATGAAAAGCTAACGCGCAGCTCTCTGGGTGTAATCTACAGTCACTCTTGTGTGAAACTATACAGCTCGACAAAGTCTGTCCGATATACTGTTTATCACAATCTCTACAAGGAATACTATACACCACGTTAGTAAGTGAGGTCAAAGGATTCTTATCTTTTACTCTAGTGTAAATCGATCTGATTGAAAGAACTGTTTTATTAGCAATTTTAAAGTTACCACTGAGCAATCTGGCAAGTCTCCGAGTTATGTCCTTAATATATGGCAAAGTAGCAAAAACTGGTCGAGAAGGGGACACATCAGTTCCAACATCCGTCTGGGCTAAGTTAGGATGGCTATCTTCAAGCAACAAGTCCACAGCATTAGATGTGCTGAATAATATTATATTCAATAAAGGTCTTGGATAAGAGTTATCCATATGTCATGGACGATGTTCTGGATATAGTCATACCTGTTCTTTCTTTCACTCCTTTTTTTATAAAAAAGTATGTCGATGACATTATTTTGGCACTTCCTCGAGAACGCCCAGATGAAATTCTGGATACATTTAATAGCTTTGATCCGAATATCCAATTCACAATCGAAATGGAAGACTTAGAGAATTCCGTACCTTTGTTAGACACTAAATTCATACGTAACAGCAATACAATTATTATAGATTGGTACAGGAAGCCATGCAGCTCTGGTAGATATCTTAATTATCACTCCTACCATAAACATTCCATGAAAGTGAATTTGGTTAAACAAATGAAGCACAGAGTACTCAGAATTTCCAATAATGTTTTTCATAATAAAAATCTTAATATTTTGCTTAACCTTTTCTTGGATACTCTTATCCAAGACCTTTATTGAATAAAATATTATTCACCACATATAATGCTGTGGACTTGTTGCTTGAAGATAGCCATCCTAACTTAGCCCAGACGGATGTTGGAACTGATGTGTCCCCTTCTCGACCGGTTTTTGCTACTTTGCCATATATTAAGGACATAACTCCGAGACTTGCCAGATTGCTCAGTTCATGTGGTAACTTTAAAAATGCTAATAAAACAGTTCTTTCAATCAGATCGATTTACACTAGAGTAAAAGATAAGAATCCTTCGACCTCACTTACTAACGTGGTGTGTAGTATTCCTTGTAGAGATTGTGATAAACAGTATATCGGACAGACTTTAAGATCTCTGTCGAGCCGTATAGTTTCACTGTAGATTACACCCAGCGAGGTACGCGTTAGCTTTTCATGTAAATTCTCCTGATCATCAGATGAATTATGAAGCTGTGAAAGTGTTGGCGACTGAGTCTAACAGAACGAAAAGACTATTCTTGGAAATGGCTTTCATTTCACAATACAACAATGTTATAAATAGGAAAACTGATAATGATCACTTGAGTGAGATCTATTCATTTTTGTTGTCCTTAGATAATAAGTGTACTCCTCAGGTTGCATTAAACAACCATATTGCTCCTAACAGCACCACCCTTATTACTTTAACTTAATAATAATAAAAACTTAAATTTGAATGTATTGGTGTTGGTAGATACATTCAGATTATATAATTATTACAATCTTACTTAATTACTATATTATATTATTATTACTACATATTAATACTGTTATTGTACTGTTTTCTTTCTCTTTTCTTCCTTAGTGTAAGTCATATTGGGGTTATGTTCTCTACACACTCAAATTTTCCCCCTTAACACAATTTGAGAGCGTTTCCCCTCTCTCTATCTCGCACTCTCTCTCCATTTTCCTCTCTTCTAAAGTAATACATATTCTTATTAAACCAATTGTTGGCCCTACAACAGAGTCCATTACTGAAATGGTTACATTGCCCTACAGTTCGTTGATTTGACTGTTGGCAGCACTGTTTGTCTCTTGTTACATCCCAATTGTAGGGAAACTATATCATTTCCTTACCGGCGCTCAACATAGTAACGCATGAAGATGGATTTATTTATTTCATTTTATAAAAGGTTGCGACATTTTCACTTGGTGTTGTAATGCGGTTGGTTGACCTTCCGTTGAGTCAATTCCTGTAAAACATTTCACAATTTACAATCTGTAGTTTACTATTTTACAACTTGATGGAGTCTAACCTCACTTCGGAGGTAAGTACACACGTGGTTGTGAACTTCAATTAAAATTATTCTTTATTGACCACAGTATTTAACTGTTGTTTTTCATTTTAGTCTCCCTGATGATGAGGACAATCATCCTCGAAAGCTTGGACATTTTCCGCTGCAATTCCCCAATATTCGCTAGTTTTATATATATATATATATATATATATATATATATATATATATATATATATATATATATATAGGAATATAGTGAAAACACTGTATAAAATTATCCTTATTTGCATTTATTTCTTAAAAATACTGTTCTAGCAATTACAGTTACTTACCAAAAGTGTCGTTCTGTTTATAAAAATTTTGATTTTCATTCGTTTATCCGTATTGTACCTATGTATAACTTGACAGTTTGCTTGACAAATTTAACTGAATTAAAAACTTACCTAGTACAGCTACTTGGAACGATCCTTCATCGATCCCCGAATTGTTTTTGAGCAATATGTGATATAAACCACTGTCTGAACGTTTAACGTTTACAGTGTGTATAGTTGTGTGATAGCCAATTGATGTGACAGTAGTACGTTCATCTGCTGTTAGTGGCTTACTCCCAACACTCCATGTAACTGAGGGGCATGGTTCACCAATAAAGTCCACATCAATATGTAAAATAAGTCCAGCCTTAATTCGAATATCGTTGAGAGGTGTTTTAATCTTGGGTGCCACTAAGAAAATAATTAAGCTTTAAGTTATCAATAAATGTTAATATGGTATGGTTTGACTTAATGTTTAAAGAAAGGTCGAGTTTACATTCAAAATATAACTGTAAAATATGTCACACCGTTTTATTAATAACAACTTACGGAATCGGGCTTTAGCTGTAACTATATCAGATGCTTCCGAGGGTTCACTCTGTCCAGCAGTATTAGAGGCAATTACTCTAAATTCATAGTCTTGACCTTCTGTTAAATCGGGTACTGTCGCAATATTTTTGCTTGCTGGAACATGCACAGCATTTGTCCAGTAAGGACTGCCTTTTTCTTTCTTCTGAATAATATATCCAGTAATTGGAGATCCGCCGTCACTCTTCGGTGTAGTCCATTCAAGGTCCACATGATCTTTATCCCAATCAGTGACAGCTGGTTTGCCAGGAGCAGAAGGTTCATCTAAAATATGATATTATGTTAGTAGTAACTGTTTTCCACCATATTATTGACCTTACCAAATTCATTTTTAGCAATAATACTTTTTGAAGTTTCTAATGGTTCTGATTCACCTACTACATTTACAGCTTTTACTCTGAAGTAATATTCCTTACGATGAATGAGTCTTGTGATGTCGTGTGAGGTAATAGTTGCCATTCCAGCATCTGACCATGTGCCACGTGATACATCCATTTTTTCAACAATATAATGTAGAATAGGTGATCCACCATCATCCAATGGTATTTTCCAGGAAAGTCTAGCGCTGTCTTTCGTAACACTAGTGACATCTAGCGGTGGTCGTGGTGGAGTGGGTTTATCTATTACAGTTACTTGCGCAGATGCTGTAAAGCTACCTAAATCATTAGTTAGTGTCAAGGTATATCTTCCAGCATCTGACCTCAAGGAAGAAGAAACTTCGAAGGATACTTTATTATTGTAGACAGCCATATCAATTCTATCACTCGAATTAATTTCTTTGCTATTAACCGTCCATTTAGCAGAAGGTTTAGGAGATGCCTCGATAGGAATCGTCCATCCGAAACGCTGCCCAGCTTTAACAGTAATATCGTCCAACAAGCTTTTGTTGAAAATAGGAGCTTGGAATCTGAGTTTAGTTATAATGGGAAGACTAGCTTCACTAGGTTCACTGTGACCTCCCTTGTTCACAGCTATAACTCTGAATTCATATTCCTCTCCTTCAGTTAAATTAGGTACTGTGGCTTTATTTGTTTTTCCAGGTACTTCACAAACTCTTTCCCATGTTCTGAAACAAATTGATACTATACTAAGTATTCTTTACATATATATTGAATGAAGCTTACCCATGTTTTGGTCGCTTCTCAATGATGTAGTCGGTTATAGGAGCACCACCATCTCTTTTAGGAGCTGCCCATTCGAGGTCTACATGATCTTTACCCCAATCTGTAGCTTGTGGAATACCAGGCCGGTCTGGCTTAGAAAATGGATCTTTTGCTGTGATGGACTCCGTTGTCTGCAATGGCGCCGAATCCCCTTCTTTATTGACTGCTTTCACCCTGAAGTGATAGTCGTGTCCTTCAGTTAAATGGTCAACACGCATAGATGTACCAATAGCGTCTCCACATGGTACCCACCTCATGTTCTCAGTATCTAATTTTTCTACGGTATAATGTGTAATTTCTGATCCACCATTGTCTTTTGGTGGTTTCCAATGAAGAGTTAAAGAGCTTTTAGTGATATTATCTGCTTTAAGAGGACCTTCTGGAGGAGTAGGAATGTCGAGTACAGTAACTTTAACTGTCGCTACATCTTTACCGTTAATATTTTTTACAGTAAGAGTATATGGTCCACTGTCAAATCTCTTGGCATCTATAATCTTTATACTTGTTTTGTAATCTTCATTTACAATTTTAACGCGTTCATTGTTGAATAACAGATCTTCTTTATGCATCCATTCTTTAGACGGTGGAGGTTCTCCGATAACAGGAACATTGAATTCGATGGAGGAACCAACTTTAATTTTTAGGTCTGCGAAGTAGTTTCTATCAATCTTAGGAGCAACTGAAAGAAAAATAGAAATGTAACGTTCTACATTTATTACTCTCACTATACTTACGGTTCTTAGGTCTGGCAACATGGACTTTTGATGCATCACTTGGTTCCCCATGTCCGGCTTTATTAACAGCTCTAACTCTAAATTCATAAGGAGTTCCTTCAATAAGGTCCTTAACTTTCCCCTTAGGAGTATCCCCTTCAACTTCCGCACATTTCTCCCAATTTGGATTATATTTATCACGTTTTTCAATTATGTATCCAATGATGGGTGAGCCCCCATCATTTTCTGGCTTGTTCCATTTAAGTTCAACAAAATCTTTATCGTAATCAATAATTTCAGGTGCGCTTGTTTTACCAGGTTCATCGAATGGATTCTTGGCTTCAACAGCTTGACTTGTTTGTAGGGGTTCTGATTTACCCTGTCTGTTAACAGCTCTGACTCTAAATTTATATTTATGACCAGGTACCAAACCCTGAACAGCTAAAGCTGTTTCTGGTCCATCAGTTTCTCCGGCTTGTACCCAGCGACCGGATGCTTCGTCCATCTTTTCCACAATGTATCTTTCAACGGGTTGCCCACCGTCATCGGCAGGAGGTCTCCAGCTAAGTTTAGCTCCATTTGCATGGACGTCAGATACTTTGAGTGGTCCTCCAGGTGGACTAGGTACGTCAAGTATAATTACTTCAACTTCGGCAATATCTTTACCGTTAACATTTTCTGCTGTTATGGTATATGTTCCCGATTCAGCACGCGTTGCATTACGTACACTTATTTTTGAAATATATTCTCCGTGATGTACTTTCATTCCATCACCAGACCTCAATTCTTTGTTTTTATTCAACCATTTAGTAGTTGGCATTGGTTCTCCAGACACTTTAACATCGAAGTTGAAGTTTTGTCCCGCACGTATTTTAACTTTATTGAGATTAGTTCTATCAATCATTGGCGCCATATTACGAGGTTTGGCTATTATAGTTGGTGTTTCATTACTTGGTTCACCGGGCCCTGCTGCATTGACGGCTTTTACACGGAATTGATAAGGCTGCCCTTCTATAAGATCTGGTACAGTAGCTTTAAGTTGGTCAGCTTGAACTTCCATAGCTTTTTCCCAGTCGCCAAACTTATCTTTTTTTTCAATGATGTATCCAGTAATAGGTGAACCACCATCCTCTTTAGGCGGAGTCCATGCCAAATCAACGTGGTTTTTATCCCAGTCGGTAGCTTTAAGGTGACCTGGGGCGCCAGGTTCATCATATGGATTTTTAGCTAGTATAGTTTGTTCAGTTTCTAGAGGTTTAGATTCTCCTTCAGAGTTCACAGCTGCCACTCTAAATTTATATTCATATCCTGGAGTAAGGCCAGTCACTTCAAAATTGTGTTCTGTGGCTCTTCCGCATGGAACCCAGCAACCAGTTTCTGGATCCATTCGATCAATTTGATAGTATTCAATTGGAACTCCACCATCATCTTTGGGTCTCTTCCATTTAAGTTTACATCCGTTTTTGTTAACATCAGATACTTGTAATGGTCCTTGAGGTGGGGTAGGTTTGTCAGTAACCGTAACATTGATAACATGTGTATCCTTTCCAGAACTATTAGAAGCTGTAACTTTATAATCACCAGTGTCATCACGGTTAACAGGACGTATAGCCATTTTGGTGTTATAATCAACATTGTCAATTGTTGTACGGTTATCATTCTTTAGAACATTACCACGGAACCGCCATTCAACTGATGGAGGGGGTTCACCAATAATGTTTGCTTCAAACTTAAGTGGTGATCCTACAGAAAGTGAGATATCATGAAGATAACGTCTGTCAATTTTAGGTGCCACTATAAAGAAAAAAAATATATAGTATTCTATTAATTTGCTTTGTGGTAATAACTTACAAAACCTGGGTTTAGCAATGAACGTTTTACTTGCATCAGAAGGAGCACTTAGTCCAGCTTCATTTATTGCTATTACTCTGAACTGATATTCATTTCCTTCAATTAGGCCAGGAATAGTTGCTTCAGGTATCGAGTTAGTGCTTTCAAGAGCCTTCTCCCAAATAGGACTATATTTATCTTTCATTTCAATTATGTAACCTGTAATAGGTGATCCACCATCTGAAACTGGTTCAGTCCATTTGAGATCGACATGATTAGCCGACCAATCTTTTGGTTCTGGGGTTCCAGGTCTACCAGCAGTTGCTGTGATTAAAAATGTTTTAGTAATAATATTTATATAATTAACCCGCAATTAATACTTACTGTAAGGATCTTTGGCCACAATAGTTCCAAGAGTTTCAAGGGGCTCAGATTCACCTTCTTTATTAACAGCTTTAACTCGGAATTTATATTCATGTCCAGGTGTTAAACCGTCTACTTTCATTTCTGGTACAGCACCGGAAACTTTACCAACCGGCAGCCATATTCCTGTTTCTGTATCGAATTTTTCCACCACGTAGTTTTCAATTGGCTCACCTCCATCGTCTTTTGGTTTTTTCCATTTTAAGGTGCATTTATCCTTATGGATGTCTGATACTTCCAATGGGCCCTCAGGTTGTCCTGGTTTTGCTGAAATCAATAAAAATTTAGAATACACATGTGCAAATTGATACCTGAAATTTATAGAATGGTCAACTTTGGGGGAAGTGGCTTATATACTTACAAACTACAGTTATTTCGATTTCTGCTTGATCTTGTCCATATTTGTTTATAGCAACAATTTTGTAAACTCCAGAATCTTTGCGTTCAGGTTTATCGTTGAATAACTTGGAGTTGTATGGAATATTATCAACGTGTTTATAAGAGGTTTGGCTTAAAGTTTTGCCATCTTGATACCATGAAACTTCAGGTGCCGGTTCGCCACTAATTTTAACATCAATGTAGATCGGTTCTCCCTCTTTTACCGTTATATTGTACAAGTTGCGGTGATCAATCTTTGGAGGCACTGTAACACAAAAAACTATGAGTACATACTGCAAATATTAAATAAATTGATAAAATGAATGAATAATCTTTAATTTCCATAATGGAAAAACGACGATAACTTTGTTTCAAAATCATGCTGCCAAGCATCTAAAAGCCTTTATTAAAGGCCTATACAAATATTGAGTCAAAAAACAAACTGAGTGGAGAGCTTTTTATATTCATATATTATTTCCGATTTTCATATTAAGGATTTTTACATATTTCCTAATTTCTAGTTATTATAAAAAATCATGTTTTTTGGTTTTCATCACCAATATGTTACGTATTAAGCAGGTGCTTTTAATGCGACCTTTATGAAAGTCTTAGTAATCTTTAAGACCATAATGTTACCAAACTTTTAATATAAAAAATAGACTATCCATTTTCAATTATTATTTTAATTGAATCCAGTAGACGTCATATCACAACTAAACATTGATAAATTTTTGATAACTTTATATCAGACGTATTACAGATAGTCAATATTCAAACTTTCGATTTATAATTATTTTGGTAATTCTGAGGCTAACCACATCCCTATTTCCCGCGTCTTGTGTCGTTATGAAAATTCATTTTTTAAGGATTTGAGTTCAGTTTTCTAATACTGGCTATATGACTTTTTTAGGTTGTATGAACTACAATAATCGGAAGTTTTGATAAAGTCAGTTTTTTTACTTACATCGTCTGGGCTTCGTAATTATTGATTCGGATATTTGGCTTGGCTCGCCAGGACCTGCTGCATTAACAGCACGTACTCTGAATTCATATTCAACACCTTCATCCAATGTGTCTGCAGTGCCTTTTGTCTCATACGGTCCAGTTTCTCCTACCTTTGTCCATTTTGGAGTTCCTTTCTCTCTTTTTTCAATAATGTATCCAGTAACCGGAGATCCACCATCATTAACAGGTGGAGTCCATCTTAGATCTACACGGTCCTTATCCCAATCTGTAACTTCAGGTTTACCAGGAGCACCGGGTTCATCAAATGGATTTTTAGCCACTATTGTTTGATCTGCTTCTAAAGGTTCAGAGTCACCTTCTGCATTGACAGCACAAACTCTAAATTTGTATTCTTGTCCAGGTTCCAAGTTGTTGAGTTGAATTTTGGGATCTTTGGCCCTTCCAGCTGGTACCCACCTGCCAGTAGATGTATCCAATTTTTCGACAGAATAATATTCGATTGGAACTCCTCCATCATCCTGTGGGGGATTCCATTTGAGAGTGCATCCTTCTTTATGAACATCGCTAATTTTCAGAGGTCCTTCGGGTTTAGAGGGTTTATCCAAAACTTTAATTTCAATGCTTGCTTCATCTCTTCCAGAATCATTTTCAGCTTTAAGTGTTAATGTACCAGTGTGTACTCTTTTGGCAATTCCGATAACAAGTTTTGTTCTATAATCTTCCAGATCTATAGTAATATCATCTCGGTTTTCAATTCGAGCTTTGTTGAGGAACCATATTTTTGCCGGTGCTGGTTCACCACTAACTTTAACATCTAATCGAATGTGCTGACCAGCTTTAATTGTAAAATCTCTAAGGTTAGTACGATCGATTTTAGGTGCAACAAATCTGTCTTTAGCTGTAATTATTTCAGAAGGTTGTGAAGGCTTACTCTCACCTCCTTTGTTAACAGCCTTAACTCTGAACTGGTATTTTTGTCCCTCTTGTAAATCAGGTACCCTTGCTTCAGTTTTGTTAGCAGGGACTTCAATAGCTTTTTGCCATTTACCTGTAACAGGATCTTTCTTTTCTACAATATATTTTTCAATTGGTGCACCTCCATCATTTATAGGAGGAGCCCATTTGAGATCAGCGTGGTTTTTAGTCCAATCCTTAAGCTCTGGTTTACCGGGAGCATTAGGTTCGGTGTATGGATTCTTAGCAGTTGTTGGTACATCAGTAACTAAAGGATCTGATTCACCTTCAGAATTTACTGCCTTGACCCGGAATTGGTAATCTTTTCCTTCGTTAAGCCCTTTAACGTCAGCTTCGGGTATTTTTGTGGTGGTAACTGGTATCCACCGTCCACTTTCAACATCCATTCGTTCAACGACATATCCACTTATTGGCTCTCCTCCATCGTCTTCAGGTGCTTCCCATTTCAGTTTACAACCTTCTGCAGTAACGTCAGATACTTTAAGAGGCCCTTTGGGCTTAGTTGGTTTAGCTATAATTTGGAGCTCAACATCAACTGTGTCCACGCCAGAATCATTTCTTGCTGTTACAGTATAAATACCAGTATCGCTTCTTTGCACGTTCTTAAATATGAAGCTGGTATGATATTCCTCATTATCTATTTTAATTCTATCATTGTTTCTTAGAGTTTGATCTACCAAAGTCCAAATTACAACTGGAGCTGGTTCACCTTTGACATCAGCTTCCAAACGTAATAATTGGCCAGTGCGTAAAATTTTTTTCCCGAGATGTTTGCGATCAATTTTCGGAGCCACTAAAAAATGAAATTAGATAAGTTTCTACCATTTTATAACAAGTGTGTTCGTGTATATTATTGTGTCTGTTTAATGGATATACTTACAAAATCTTGGTTTAGCTATAACCGGTCTAGATGGATCACTTGGCTCACTAGGTCCAGCTTTATTAACTGCAACAATACGGAATTCGTATTCATGACCTTCTTCTACGGTTTCTACTCTTCCAATAGTTTTATCACCAGGAACAGATGCTGCGTCGATCCATCCACGACCAGCCTTATCGTGCATTTGAATAATGTACTTTTGAATTGGTGCACCTCCATCACTAACTGGAGGTTTCCATGATAGTTCGACGAAATCTCTGTCCCAGTCTTTAAGGTCTGGACGACCAGGTTTACTAGGTTCATCTATAACAAATATTTCAGTAATGTTATTATTATCAAAGGAAATTAATGAACTTTCGTACTTACCGAACGGATTCTTTGCAATGATGGATTTTTCGGTTTCAAGAGGCTCTGATTCGCCCTCCTTATTTACAGCTTTAACTCTGAATTTATAAGGTTTACCCTCTTGTAATCCAGTAATATTTGCCTCAGGTTCTGTGCTTCTTCCACATGGAATCCATTGACCCGTAAGTGGATCAAGTTTTTCAATTTCATAGTGGTCAATAGGAGAACCACCATCATCATCTGGTTTTTTCCATTTAAGTTTACACTTATTTCTGCTGACGTCACTAACTTCAAGTGGTCCTTTGGGTGCTTTAGGTTTACCGAGAACAGCTATTTCAATATCAGCTTCATCTATGCCTACTTCATTCTTGGCAATAATGGTGTATTTTCCTGAATGCAAACGTTTTCCTTTAAGTACGAAAAATTTGGTGTTATAGTCTACATTAGTAATTAGAATTTCTTCGGCTGACTGTATTTCTTGACCATTAAATAACCAGGTTACAGTTGGTGGAGGTTCACCTTGAATATTAATATCCAAACTTATTGATAGACCAGCTTTTATTGTAACCGGCTTCAAGTTTGTTCGATCTATAAGGGGTTTCACTAAAAATAAAATATAGTTCATTAGTTATAATTAATAAGATTAGATATATGTGTTGGACTACAACATTTTCAATCCGTTTGTTAAAAATTTCTACTCACAGAATCTGGGTTTGGCTGTATGCCAGTTGGTTTGTTCAGAAGGATCAGATGTACCAGCTTTGTTGACAGCTCTGACACGGAATTTGTATTGGTTACCTTCTTCAAGTTTAGATACAGTTCCATTACATTGAGGACCTGTTTCAGCTACTTTGACAAATTGTCCACCAAATTTATCCATAGCTTCGATAATATATCCTGTAATAGGTGATCCCCCATCTCTAACTGGTTTATCCCATTTAATTTTAACGGACTTCTCATCCCAGTCGACTATTTCTGGAAGACCAGGTGGAGCCGGGATATCGTATGGATTTTTAGCAACAATGGCAGTATTGGTTTCAAGAGGTTCTGATTCACCTTCTTCATTAATTGCTTTAACTCTAAAGTTGTATTTTTTGTTTGGTTCGAGACCAGTGATTTCATGATCTAACTTATCAGCATCAACAAAACCCGCTGGTACCCACCGTCCTGTTTGAGTATCTTGTTTTTCAATAACATAGCCAGTTATTGGCAAACCACCATCATCTTTAGGTTTATCCCATTTTAGTTTGCAGCCTTCTTTGTGAACTTCAGTTACGTCAAGTGGTCCCTCTGGTTTTCCGGGCTTGTCCAATATTATAACTTCTACGGTAGCTTCATCAAAACCAGAATCATTTTCTGCTTTAAGTGTATAAGTTCCCGTATCTTTCCTTTTTGTATCGCTAAGAGTTAGTTTGGTATTATAATCTTCATTTTCAATTTTAACGGAACCACTGTTTTCGAGTGGCTTATGAGCAAAACTCCAAATGCAAACTGGTGGAGGTTCACCTTTAACATCGACATCATATTTGACAAGCTGTCCAGCTCGTACTTTGACTGTGTGCAGTTTTTCACGATTAATTTGTGGACGTACTAAGAAAGATATTAATTAGAATAATAGAAAACAAATGAGATGAATACTTACAATGTCTTGCTTTAGCAACATGAGGATTGGTAGCATCACTAGGTTCCCCTGGACCAGCTTTGTTAGTAGCTCGAACACGGAATTGATACGTGTTCCTTTCTTTTAGACCGGGCACACGTGCTTCACACGCAGGTGACTGAATAAATGAAAGAAATTAAATAGATAAAATTAATCATACATCAGCAATAATGAAATGTAAGAATTACTCACATCTGTAGTATGAATTTCATCCCACGATGTCGAAAATTTCTCTTTCTTTTCAATAACATATCCAGTGATTGGAGCACCTCCAGTATTCTTAGGTGCAACCCACTTCAAATCTACACGATCAACATCCCAGTCAACAATTTCAGGTGTTCCTGGTTTACCCGGAATGTCGTATGGGTTCTTAGCAACAATGGAACCATCTGTTTCAAGTGGTTCAGATTCTCCTTCATCATTGATAGCTTTAACACGAAAATCATATTCATGTCCTTCTTGCAAACCTTTAACATCCATTTCGGTGTCGTTTGTTCTTCCAACTGGGACCCAACGACCAGTTTGCTTATCATATTTCTCCACTTGATAACCTGTGATAGGTTTACCACCGTCATCTTCAGGCTTTTCCCATTTAAGTTTACAGCCACCTTTAGTAATATCGGTAACCTTTAGTGGACCTTTTGGTTTTGAGGGAGATGATAACACAGTCACCTCGACTTCAGCTTCATCAAATCCATGTTCATTAACAGCTTTGATTTTGTATACACCCGTGTTTTTCCTAATGGAATTAGTAATATTAATTTTGGTATTGTAATCGACATTTATAATTTCAATATTTCCTTCCGACTTAATCTCTTTATCAATGTGAAACCAAGTGCAAGTGGGAGTTGGTTCACCTTTGATATCAATATCATACTTGATTGGTTTTCCAGCTCGCACGGTTATGGGTTTAAGATTAGTTCTATCAATTCTAGGTTTAACTAAAATGAACAAGAGATAATATTCACTTCAACCGAAAATAAAAATTAACTTACGTGCTCGATGCTTTATAATTTGCATTTGAGATGCATCTGATGGAGTTCCAGGTCCGGCCTTGTTAACTGCAATGACACGGAACTGGTATTCACCACGTTCTTTCAGATCGTCAACACGAGCTTCCAATTGGTCTGCAGGTACTTCAGTTGCTTTCTCCCAATCAGGTTTAAATTTGTCTTTCTTTTCTATAATATATTTTTCAACTGGAGCGCCACCGTCGTTTTTGGGAGAAGTCCATTTAAGATTGACACCTTTGTTATCATAATCCGTGATTTCTGGAGTACCCGGCTTACCAGCAATGTCTAAAAATAAATTTAAGAAATATAATTGAAAGATCAAATAATTTGAACGAATAGATCTCACCGAATGGATTTTTAGCTATTATTGGTTTTTCAGATATCAAAGGATCAGAGTCACCTTCTGCATTAACAGCTGTTACTCTAAATGTGTATTCAGAACCTGGAATGAGTCCAGTAACTTCAAATTCTCCTTTACCATTAGGTGACATTCTGTCGGCAGGCAAACGACCTACTCGTATCCATTTGCCAGTAGATGCATCCATTTTTTCAATTTCATATTCTTTGATTGGACTACCTCCATCGTCTTCCGGTTTCTTCCAGCTAACTTTACATTTTTCTGCAGTCACATCAGATACAACTAAAGGTCCTTCTGGAGCTGCTGGTTTACTCAAAACAGTCAGTTCAACCGTTTCTTTGTCTTTTCCGTTAATGTTTTCAATAATAAGTGAATATTTTCCTGAATCGTTACGAACGGCGTTAATGAGTGTGAAATCTGTGTGGTAGTCGGCATTTTCAATTTTTATACGCTCACTATTTGATAATGGAATGTCATCTCTCCACACCCATTTAACAGACGGTGGGGGTTCTCCTATAAAGTCAACTGCCCATTTGTGGGTGCGACCAGCTTTGATAGTAACAGCTTTAAATGTTTCACGATCAATTCTTGGTTTTACTGTAAAATAAAATTATATATTTAGCTTACACTTTTTTGGAAAGTAAAATCCGTACGATATGTTGAAACGTCACAATTCCAAAATGTTAGATGATATTAACTATTAAATCAGATAAAAATCCTGAAAATAGCCAATAACCGTTTTTAATTGTGAGTTTCTTCTGGAGTTTGAACTGCATCTGAAATTCTAGTTAATCAAATCAACTACCTTTTCAATATTATTTTACCTAGGAAGCGCTGCTACACAATTATATATGGAAAACTATTGAACAAGAATGGTTATTGTAAAATTATTGTAGTATAATTCGCAGCAATCTATTAGTATTTGAAGCATCGAGATATGCCTTAGGAAAATCAAGCAGATCAAGCAAAAAATTCTTACAGTTCTTGTGTTTGCAGAGATGATTAGCAGTTGGAGTTGAAGGTACACTAGGTCCAGCTTTATTGTGTGCCCTTACACGGAACTGGTATACCATATTTTCTTTCAAGCCTGGCACAACGATTTCAGGAGTATTGTCAGGAGTTTGTGCTACCTCAGACCAATCAACAGCAAATTTGTCTTTCATTTCGATTGTGTAGTGGGTAATTGGACGGCCTCCGTCATTGTCAGGCTTAGCCCATTTGAGGCTTGCACTTTTGTTATCATAATCAAATATTTCAGGTTGTCCCGGAGCTCCGGGTTCATCATAAGGATTCTTCGCTAAGATGAAGTCGTCAGTCTCGAGAGGTTCTGATTCTCCTTCTTTATTTTTAGCTCGAACTCTAAATTTATATTTTTTCTTTGGTGTCAAATTTTTGAATGTATAATTGCTTTCTTCGGGGCCTACTTCACCAGCAGGTATCCACCGTCCGGTATCCATATCCATTTTTTCTAACACATAACCAGTGAGATCAGTACCACCTATATCCTCTGGTTTTTGCCAAGCAATAGTAACATGATCAGCACGAATTTCTTCAATTTTCATTGTTTTTGGAGGTGTAGGTTTGTCTAGTACTATGACCTCTGCAATACCTTCGCAGGTGCCAGAGCTGTTGGTAAGTAGTAATCGGTATTTTCCACTATCGGCTCTTGTGCATCTACGTACTGTAATAATAGTATTTTTGTCATATTTATCAATAGTAATTCTTTCTTCGAGATCTGGTTTTATTTCTTTTTTATCTAAAAACCATTGTACTTCTGGTTCTGGTTCTCCGCCAAATTTAATATCATACTTAACTACTTGTCCCTTCTTGATAATAATGTTGTTTAGATCATTGCCAATAATGAATGGTTTGACGAATCTGCATTTAGCTATAATAGGTTTGGTAGGATCGCTGGGTTCGCCTGGACCAGCTTTATTTATAGCCCTCACTCTAAATTCGTACTGACTATTTTCTTTCAGTTTAGGTACTGTGCCTTTAAGCTGATTACCAGGTACTTCAACACCTGTTTTCCAATCTTTAGCGAATTTTTCTTTGTACTCAATAACGTAGCCGGTAATGGGAACTCCTCCATCACTATCTGGTGTTTTCCAAGTTAAATCTGCATGATCCACATCCCAATCAACAACTTCTACATCTTTGGGCTTGCTTGCTTCATCTGAAATATTTCTTAGTTGATAAGTACTTATTCCAACTTTAGTGTTGCTAACACATTTTTAATCTTTTAATCTGATAGTGGATTTGAAATACTATGTTTTTTATTTGTTCAAAGTCATATGGCAATATTTATAATATTTTGATATGTTTGAACATAATATTCAAAATGAAAAATCTAAAGTAAGTCATCAATATATGTAACTGAACAATGTTAATAGATATTCTCGGGTAACTAATAGAGAATTAAATCTATTACAAATTATGACAAACTGTTTGATTAAGTACTGTGAAAAAAGTTGAGATATTCAATGACGAAAAGATAAATATAAAACGGAGTAAGAGATATTGTGTTTTAAATGAAACTCAATGTTTCTAGCTAATTCCACAATATAATGAAAAATGTTGAAAATTATAAAAAAAAAAAGACAATCAAATAGTTTACTAGACTACTCAAGACTTGTATTGTAGGACTAGATATATCAAATAATCTAATCAGTGTCTTTTCACAGTTACGATAATTAAAACGAATATCAAAAAAATTTTACAACTTCAACTTTTTATTACAAATACACGAGACCAACAAAAAAGTTAGACAAGAAAATTAAAACAGTTACAAATATTAAATTTGAACTTTTCCATTGAAATTTATTATACTTTATAAAAGTTAAAAAAAATACAAAACTAGTTCGCATTACAGTACACAAAACTGGAGGGTTAAAATAACTAACAATAACTATTATCCACATTTGAGGTGTTAGCAACACTTAAGACATCACTATAATATAAAAGTAAAAAATTGTGAATATAATCTGAATACTCAAATAAATCAATTAAATTTCATGGATTGGATTTATATTATAATAAAGGATATCCTTCTAGGGTAATGGAGTAGTAACTCACAAATTATAATGGAAACAGTTTTTTTTTCAAATACGAATATTGATTTTGTGCCATACCTAAATACTTTTAAACTCATTGCAAGTTGTCCACAAATTTGATTTTGGTTATAATATTGATTGTCGTATTGGTTATTTTTACATTACCTTACATATTTCATTATTATCAAATTATGTACTTCTTCATGTTTTATTTGGATTTTGGGCAATATTTTTTTTATATTAACCTATCAGTTTAAGATATACATTTATGATCCTATAAAAGGGTATGCAATAGTTCAATTAAACCATTTCGAACAAGTGAAAAAATTAATGGCATTGGGTATATATCAATTTGAAAACTAAGTAATAACAAGGTTTAATATACGGGGTTCAATTTGAAAACTTCCCTCCCTTAATTTCTTCATTCCGGTAAATAATTTCATTTTCATGGCTGGCACTTTAAATAAATATTTGTACTCAATCCCTTCGGATGTTCTTAAATGGGAAAGGGGGTCAAGTAGCGTATCATTTTGATGGTCGTTTAATACTTTTGAGCAAAATTCATTTTTTTTTCAAAATACCTCGTATACGACTGAGCATTTTTAATATTTGATGGCTGCATTTAAGGTTTTACACCATGCAGAACTTTTTAAGAACAATGACTTTTTTTCTTAGTATTAATAATGAAAAAGTTTTCCATATGCTGAGACCTCATTCAATCTCATTTCATTTGTGGTTGTTTTAATGATTTTACGATATTAATCCATATATAACAGTCTTAATGTTGTTATTATTATTGCTAACTTTGAATGTCGCTTTCCCCTGACTGACGCCATGTGATGAGTTCTTCAATCTTATGTTCTATATAAAGGAAAATAATCTCACATTGGATTATCCCAGATGATGAGAACGATCGTTTTCGAAAAATTTGATAAAAACCAATAAAGAATTCTCTTTTTCCCTGTTGCTGCATTCCCCAATTTGTTCGTATTTCATTTTTACTGTTAATATGAGATTCCGCGGAAAAATTTCTGTTTTTAAGGTGTATTGATTATTGTTTTATACTATAAAAAAGAAAACTTGATATTCGTTTCGGGTACGGCTTTTTAAACTTTTCCTTTTGTATTTATGCATTTGATTTTGTTGAGCGATATAATGTTTCCAGAAAAAGACGTCATACTTTTCCGCCCAACCTATCTAATATGCGAGAAAAGAAACTTTTTTTGACTTATTTTTACGTTTTCCAGCAAGAACAATACAATAAGGCGGTTTCTAGATAAAAATGCTGTGTGTATGTCGTCCTCGTCGTCGTGGTTGTCGTCGGACACTTTTCGTAACATGTCTTGTTAGCACGATACAGCCTCCGGAGTGTAAGAAATCACAAACTTTATGATTGAGTATTGTTTAGGACATCTCACAAATGAACCCTATTGATATTCAGCTCACTAGAGCCAGTACAGCGGGTGTCATGGTACTTGAAGTATAACATTTTTGTAATTTTTGGAGAATTTTCAGTTTGTTAACAAGATACAGCCGCCGGAGTGGAACTAGTCAACAATTTTTTGATTGAATATTGTTCAGGACATCTTAGACATGAAACCTATTGATATTCAGGTCATCAGAGCCAGTACAACGGGTGCCATGGTACTTGAAGTACGATATTTTTGTCATTTTTGGAGAAATTTCAGTTTGTTAGCACGATACAGCCTCCGGAGTGTATACAAGTGACCAATTTTATGATTGTATATTGTTCAGCACGGCTCGCAGGTGAACCCTATTGATTTTCAACTCACTAGAACCAGTACAACTGGTGCTACGGTACTTGAAGTCGCAATTTTTTGTCATTTTTGGAGAATTTGTACTTTGTTAGTACGATACAGCCTGCGGGGTGTATACAAGTGACCAATTTTATAATTGGCTATTCTTCAAGGTGTCTCACAGATGAACCCTATTGATTTTCAGCACACTAGAGCGAGTACAACGGGTCCTATAAATCCAGATATACTACATTTTTGGTTATTTTTGGAGAAATTTCGGTTTGTTAGCACTATACATCCCCCGAAGTGTATAGAAGTAACAATTTTATGATAGGATATTATTCAGGGCGTCTCACATATGCGGAAAAGTTAGTTTTAATCTTTAAACCCGTTTATTTTATAATTACTTTCTGTGGTTATGACTTTGGCAGATTGATAATCCATAGTATGGCTTTCATAAAACACGTCTTCAGTAAGTACACATCTATGAAGGATATGAGTTATTATAAAAAATCTTGTACAGTATTTTTAGATTTTTATGGTGAAATATGGG
The DNA here is from genome assembly GCA_963921935.1 of Galeruca laticollis. Classification (NCBI taxonomy): domain Eukaryota; kingdom Metazoa; phylum Arthropoda; class Insecta; order Coleoptera; family Chrysomelidae; genus Galeruca; species Galeruca laticollis. The sequence continues at coordinate 124,723,353 of OY998180.1, forward strand.
ATTTGAAATTTGCAGAACTCTATTCTTCATCTGTTTGATTAAGTTAATATTAGTATTAAGTAGATGATATGAATGATAATAGATACAGTAGTGTGACCGAGTTAAGATCGCAACACCCAGTTATATCGTTTAATTGACATTTGATTAACTTAAAATTTTGGTGGTTTAAAAAGGTCGGCAAGAGAACTATTTTTACTTATTAACATTTTATTAATGTCAGCGGCGTACATTTTTAGGGGGCTTCAAAACGTCGATTTTTCAAAAAAACTTATTAGCGATTTTTTTGGATTTTCGGTTACCACACTGTAGAGAGTATCACTTGAAACCCCTAAATCCAAATTTTGAGTATTGTCACTTCACCGGTGTCTGAGATGTAAGTCGTCAAAAATTGTTTTTTTGATTTTTGAACGGCCCTGCATACACGGTAGTCGACGTTTTATGAACTCCACATTTTGATGTTCAGTAAAAAACAATGTGCTTGCCCGTATCAATATTTGATTTTATGTCAGTATCGTACGTCTATAGGGGACTTCAAAAATTCGTGCTTAAAAAAATCCTGTAGGACCAAATACATTTATTTAGGATTGAATAAATAAACAAAATTGTTATGAAATTACAACTACACCAATTTAAAAATATCCAAATACTGTATTTAGGGATACCGAAATTCTAATAAAAAAATCGCTAATAACTTTTTTGAAAAATCGACGTTTTGAAGCCCCCTAAAAATGTACACTACTGACATTAACAACATATTAATAGGTAAAAATAGTCCTTTTTCCGACCTTTTTAAACCACCAAAATTTTAAATTAATCAAATGTCAATTAAACGCTATAACTGGTTGTTGCGATCTTAAGTGGGTCACACTGTATATCTGCCAGAATACATGGATATTATATAATATATAGCTAATAAAAAATACTCACCCCAAGGATCCTTAGCTAATACTGGTTTACCGAAAGTAGCGGGTTCACTAGCACCAAGCACATTTACAGCCCTGATTCTGAATTTATATTCCTTCTTAGGAGTCAGTTTCTCTACTTTGAATGTGGTTGGCTCGTTAGCTTTCACTTCACCAACATTTTCCCAACCACCTGTAATAAAATTAGGATTCTCACAGATTTTCTTTACGACTATTAGTTTTAATAGGTGGGACTAGCCTGGTTAATTAAGGAGATAATAATTAAGAGTTAGGATCAGAGAGGATACTGCGGCAAGTTTGAACAAAGCACTATGTAAAAGAATAAAAGTAAATACATATGAAAAAACGTTCGAAATATTGTGCTATAAACGAATGAAAATGTTTAGATGCGCTGGTGAATAAGGGAGCATGAAACCATTTTGGAAAAATATGTAGTTGTGCTATCATAGCTATTGAATGTTTCTATTATACGTCAGTGGTACTTACTCTTAAGAGATAAATCTTGTCTCTCTACGATGTAATGTAAAAGAGGAGATCCCCCGTTATCTTTTGGCGGTTTCCATGATACTTTACAGTTATCTTGGAATACATCGGTTACATTGACATCTTCTGGTGGAGTGGGTACATCTTGCATTACAATGTTCACATCTTTAACGTCTTCTCCTTGCCCGTTAGAAAGTTTGATTTGATAAGATCCAGATTGATTTCTGGCAGGTTTCTTAATTTTAAATGTTACTTTATCGTCTGTGATTACAGTTTCTACATCTTTTACTGGAAGTACCTTTCCATCCTTAATTAATTTAGCCTCCAAAGGAGTTTGTCTTGTTCCATCAACTACGAAAAAAAAAATTATCATTTTAGGCTTATTTCAGAATGGAATAGGGCTATTGTAGAGAGTAGCATGACGCGACTTCGGAAAAATTTAAATGCAGTTTTTCGTTTTGGTGTTCCTAGATGCCAAAATCACCCTCCGTTCCGAAGGTTATATATATATATATATATATATATATATATATATATATATATAATTTGAAGAAAGATATTTGCCAACTTATTTGTAATGGATATTTTTGTGTGGATGTGGCAATAATACTCCAGAGTAAATTCTCTCATCAGATATTTATTCCCGAGCTTTCGAATAATTTTTATTCATTATAAAGGGATAAAATCTATAGCGAATTTTGGAAAAGTTGTAAATTTTTATAATAAATTCTTTTAAACATCAATCAATGAAAAACTCAAAAAACAATATGACAATAAACTTATTTATTGTCATATTGTATCTAATTTTTTATTTTGGGTTTTATGCAAACATGTTACTGAAATAAGCCTGTCCAATTGGTCCTGTGCCATCGGGATTTTTTTTTATATCCGTTGGCAAAGTTGAGAAATTCATGTGTTATTTTAAAACATTCAGTAGGGAAGAATCAATTTATTCCGCATTCCTAGAGTCCAACAAAATCACGAATATTATATATTAGAAGAAATAGAGAAATTCATATCGAGTAGTAAATGTTTCAAAATAAATATATACCTACGTATTGTAATAAATCAACGCCGTCCGTGTTGAAGTGGTGAAATACTCCTGAAGATTTTAAAACAATCATGGAGAATAAAAAGAAAGACGAGATGTGTTAGTAAAACACCAGACTCTTAGATATTTAATCTGAACTATCGAATAATATCATACATTTTCAAGGACTGAAAATTATCAATTTTGAAAATAAAATAAAATCTTAACTACTTACATTAAATCTATCGAAAATTTTGGCTTAGATGTAAATTTCTATAATAAATTAACATAATTCAAGGAAAAATTCTAAAAACAATATAAAATAACATCAAACATAATAATAATAATAATTGTTTTTCTAAACCTAAAAGATAGGCACATATTACGTTAAGGTTATTTACATCTGTGTTTTTATTTATATAATTTGGCAACAGCGTATATTGCACAACAAAATGATTGTATACAAAAAAAAACAGACGTTAATAACCTTAGCATAATCTAAGCCAATCTTGTAGATTTAGAAAAAATATCAAATAGTTTATTTTATCTCATTTTACATCGTTTTTTCATTCAATTCTGCTTAGAATAATTTGTTATAGAAATTTACATCTAAACCAAAATTCTCGATATATTTAATGTAAGTAGTTAACATTATATTTATTTTCAAAATTGATAATTTTTACCATTAATTTTCAGTCCATGAAAATGAATAATAATTTATTCGAAAGCTCGGATTAAATATCTAAAAGAGTCCACTATGGTGTTTTATTGCTATATCCCCACAAAAATATTCTTTATATATATTATAAAAAAATTAATTTGGAAATATTTGTTTTTGTGCTTTTTCATTGGGTTATTTGAAGTTCAATTTACAATTTAGTTTTATATAAATATAAAATATAATAGACAGATTCCAGAGTATTAAATATGGTGCAAATAATATGATATTCTCAAAGGCAACGGATATTTTCATTAAAAATATATTTTCAAATTAATCCAATTTGTGTATCCAGACAACTAAATATTTTCATATTGTAAAGATTAATGGATATGGAATTTTTTCGTTAAAGTAGGAATCCAATTAAATTAGTTAATTTGAGGTTATCTTATTGAACACAACCAATCAGAACAACATTGTACTGAAAACAGATTCCATGGGCTGTTTTCACTTTGTCACGTTGCTATGGATACATTCTGATTTATTTCGATTTTGACGTTTCAAATGTTTAATATTTGAAAATTTCACGATTTGGTTGTAATACTGACGAGAATATTAATGAAATTATCGAATCAAATATAACAAAAACTTGTATGGCCAGCATTTATGGACTTTTGCAATGTTAGAAAGTATCAATTAGATGGAAATCAAACGGTGGAAGAATTGACGTCGATTTTAACGTATGTGAATATGAGAAGAAAATATGACACATAGTAAAAAGAAACTGCGGTGAAAACTACGTGGAATCTAACAAGTAAGCTTTTTCAAAAAAAAATTTAAAAAGGAATGAAAGTTATTATTGACCCATTCAAAAGTGTTGTATTTCAACAAGCGCGAGCTGCCCACGATTCTATACGACGAAAACTGCAAACAGATCCCTGTAAAAGGAAACAAATCTCAGCAGCATTAAGTTCAGTAGAAATAACTAATATGATAATTTGTAGGATGAAAATACCCTTAAAGGTCTCCAACGGAAATTCTATCACATAGCCGCGGTAGAATTAGCTTGGGTGGTGAAGCTGCTGCTTGCTTGGGAGACTTTTTTCGTATCGAAACAAATAACGATAGTTCTGTAACAAATTGAGTTGATTATAGCCCCATATTCAGTAAAACTTGCCAACATGGTTCAGGAATGTTAACAGAAAACAAATTTTTAGTAAAAAACAACGACTGCAACGTGCGTCCTGTCAGATTATTTGAAAAATCGATGTCAAAAAGGGGCCCAGATATTAGAACCAACAGATTATTACTCAAAACAAATTGTCACTGCAAAGCTGAAAATGATAACTGGTATTATAATATGCCCATTGGAACAAATATATTTCAAAGTTGGATAAAATCATCTGCCGAAGCGATTGGCTGGAATACCAAGTACCATTACTATCACTCCAATAGATCGACCGCGGTCAGTCGAATGGCCAAAACAGGTGTATTAGAGCAAAAGCTCAATAAAACCCCACTTGAATATTGATGAAGTTCATCAAAATCAAATTATTACACATGCGTAGTGGAAAGAAATCTTCATCAGTTGTAGAAACTAACAAAACTGGATCTTCATTCAACTTTTCTAATTGTTCATTCGCACCTTTTAATTGCACCTTTACATAAATTGTTTTGCACCATATTTCTCTTTATAATTAGCAAAAAATGTTATATCCGTTTACCCTCGAACATTGATGAATGCTCAAAAAATTTTCCTCAAGCTTGTTGCTTAAGACAACAAGGTTTCGAAACCTGTTAATTTGTTTTCGACAATTATCAATGTGCTTGTTATATTACTACTGAAAACGATTGAGTTATATGATATCGTATTTTCTGGAGTGTTATCAGATATCACCTTTATCTAAATACAAATGCGACTTTTGTTCAACAAGTGTGTTTAAGGTGTAGAAATATATTTCTACTGACAACCTTCATTTATTTGTGGTTTTTGTTTCATGTAATCTTTTAAACTCTTACGTGGGATCAAATATTTTACGGTTTAAATTATATCCATAATGTTCCGTGTAGAACTACAAATTTACGCCGAAAGTAACTTTTTGGAATGTATAATATAGGAAAGAGTAAGAAGTAAATACTATAATTTGTTTTACTTACTTTTGTATGGTACTTCGAGTACAACAGGCTTGCTAATAGGTGCCGCAAAGTCTGATGGAAAGTCGATTTGAGGTTTGCTCTCACCTTTTTTCACACTAAGTTGCATGGCAGATTCGAGTTTTCCAGATACACATTTAATTTCACCATCGTCTGCCATCTCAAGGGCATTGAAGACCAGCTGATGTTTGCCTCCTCCCAAGTTCTTGATCTCAACTCTGTCAGAAGGTATTATTGGTTTGCCATTGAAAAGCCATTCGCATGGTGCTGTTTGGTCTTGTAGTTCAACGTCTATAACTATTTTCTCTCTTTCAATGGCAACGGTGTCTTTAAGTTTCTTATTAAAACGATTCAAATAATTAACAATAATTTCGGCTTCGGTTTTGTCTGCGTTTGTTGTACAAGAAAACATACCTGCATCGGTAACTTTAGCATCTTTTATAACAAGTTTTCTCTTACGTCCATCTTTACTGATAACTAGTCTTTTGTCAGGTTTAATCTCTTCTCCATTCTTAAACCACTTAACATCGCCACCCGCGTCGTTAAGTTCGCAGACAAGTGTTATATTCTCTTTTTCTACATGCTGCTGATGTTTAAGTACCTTTACGAATTTGTACGGATACTCAACGATGTTGACTTTAGTTTGAGTTTTTTCAGTTTGTTTCTCAAGTTTACATGTATAGTCACCATTATCTTCCAATACAGCGTCTTTAATAGTCAGCCGGCATACACCGTTAATGTCTTTAGAGATACTGTATTTGTCATTATCCTCAAGTTTCTTATCTCCTTTGTACCAACTCACGATAGCCAAACTACTACTAACTGTACAAGCAAGTTCTAGTTCGTGTTTGGTATATCCATCATATTTCTTTTTAAGTGGCTTAGTGAACGTGTAACATGGATCAGGTTCATCTACTGTGAGAAAACCAGTCGAGCTGACACCTCCTATTTCGATAGTATATTTTCCAGTATCCTCCACTTTGGGATTACTAATGATGAGTTGATATACGTCACCTTCATTTTTAAATTTATATTTGGAGCCCGGGAACAGTTCCTAAAATAATTTAAGCGATTAAATAGTGTATTCTGATGTATAGTGTATCATTATTTTTCATAGACAAATAGAATAAAACTTTTTCATAATGTTTTCCAAGAAATAGGAACAGGAACAGAAGCCACCAAAATGTAAAATATCTTCTGAATTTAAAGAAAACTAAATATTAATTCGTCTGGTACATGGGGCAATACTTACATCTTTTCTGAACATCCATTTCGGTTTACAGTTCGTTTTTGTAAAAGCAGCATCAAAAACGACTTTTTTATCCTTGCCTTCTTTAGCAAATTGATCCACCAATGGTTTAAGGAAACTTTCTTGTTTCTATAAAAAATTTAGATATATTATACTTTAAGTATATTATCTGATATTAACTGCTCTTATGTACAAAAATATTTCAAATATTTTGCGTGTATAAAAAAAATGAGAAAAATGTGTGAGAACACCAATATCTACAGAACATAAATTAACGAGACACAACATTGATACCATGAAAGGAGTTAAATCAACTTTACACAGAAGGATTATGTGAGGTTTCTTATTCATAAAACTCCAATACTTTTGTGTTTAAGAACAACTAATTTTATTGAGAATCATAAGTTACATACGTAACCCGGTGAATGTTAAGCAATTCGTTTAATGGAAAAGATTGGAGTTTTATAAGATAGTGATCCCCAAGTAAATTGATGTGCGACGTATGTACAAAAAATTGTATAGTACCAACCACATATAATTTGGTGGAAAGTCAAAAATAAGATTTTTCTCAAAAAATTGAAAAGACTCAGACATCACTTGAGAGATATATACAAGGTGAACGTGCAACATGTTACATTAAGAAAGGCAAATAAGGATTATTTTGATTAAAATCTCGTCTCGTTTCCATTGTATGGATAATAAATTGGCATTGTCCCTATTTCAGTTTTAAATAACTAATGCCTGATCACTTACATTATCTATAGTCACCTATACACTTTTACAATTATGTCTGTTAAATATTTCATCAAATAATTTTTTTATGATTTAAAATGAAATGATTTGGTTTTTAGACTGTATAGAAAAATGTAGGTATAATATCTACATACTGACTCAAGAATTTGTTGGTCGAGAAGTACGTTGGTACATTGACAACAATCACACCCAAACTTAATTTAATATCTAGTTCAACATTTTTTGAGACTTGGTCCTGTTGTTGATACTTTGCAATGTCAAAGTGTCAAAAAAGGACACTGGTGTTTTGACTTGGGTATTGACATTACTATTAACTTTTTTAACATTTAATATCCACTTTTTTTATCAATCTCTGAGGTACCTAAGCGAGTGATATTAAATTCAAATTGTTTAGTTTTATTTTCTTTATTTGTTGATGAGGAGATTATTAACATGTGTTACATATTAAAACTTTGTGGGGTCTCACTCAAGGTCCTACGTATCAAATCCCTCAGCTACATTAAAAATACGTAGATGTACAAACAAAGCTTCATGATTTAACCAGATACATATAATAATTAACGGAATAGTTTGAATTTGCACAGAACCATCTAACTGCTCTTTCAAATCCTTGGATCAGCTAGTAACCCAAGTAGGTAAAGTAATTTTGGGTTATTCGTCAGGCACAATCTAGTATTTTAAACCGACTAAATACAATTTTTTTAGAACCAATCCTACTATTCCTTTACAATAATAAAATTATACTTCATGTTTAAGAAAATGCAACATGAGTTTTCAACTTGGAATGTTAATATTTACAGTAAGTGATTGTTTCTACTGATTCAATAATTACAGCTAAGTCATTGATTAGCTAATAATCCAAAACATAATAGAAAACGAGACGAGTATAATAACCCTTGGGTTATTGATAGAACATCAAGAAAAAGAGAGGAGCGTTTCATCCGACCTCCTTTTTTTCAAAGTGGTGTAGTATTGGCCAGTCTGGTATTAATTCAGCCAATGAAGGCCTTCTGGAGGGAACGGAATTCTACAAAAAGAAAATTGTAGATAAAGTAGAACATCTTGACTAAGTCGTGGAAATTTCGGTGAGGAGATGGTTCGTAACAGACAATTAAAGGTTTACATTGTGTGGTACTTTTAAACTCTTATCAACAAACGTACTTTTATAATAGACAATTTTTGTAAATTTCGATCAATAATTCGTTACTTAATAATCAGTATATCACATTGCAAATAAAAATCAAAATTGTTCAAAAATATTTTTCCCGATGGTAACAAAAAATATACTAAATTTCATTTAAACATTACTTAGGAGTCACTACTACTATTTTATTCACAACAAATTCTTTTAGTAAACGTCATAATTATATGATTTTCGTACGATTGAAATAGAGAGGATAAAATTAAAATAAGTGGATTACCAATAAATGATTTTATGTATATTAACGACAACCAGTCAAGGATGTCTGAGCTTATAATCAGAACTGCGTATTGGATGAATATAAACCTAGACCAAAAAGATCCTACATATTTTGAATTCAAATTTTGGACTAAAACCATCTAACAGTGGTCGCCAACCTGTCGATAGCGAGCTACCGGTAGCTCGCGGAGGCAATTCTGGCAGCTCTCACAACGATTTTAATTTAAAAAATACAAACTGCAAAAATCAGAGAAGCTTCCGAAAATTCCACAAAAAAATCTAATTGTCATAATATTAAACATAAACAGCGGCAACGTTGCGGTGAGCGATCTGCCGCTGACGCCATCAAGCTAGAATCGGCTAGAACCGACCAACCGGACCAGCGCGTTGGTGTTCGAGAACGATCAGGATTGCTTTGAACGGGATAAATACGCACGGCGCGGCGACATTGTGCTTAGTTTAAAACTGAACCCGCAACCAACGTCCAGCGGTTGGGCTAGTAGAGAACAACAAAAAATAATATTATGGCAAGTAGTTGTAAGAAGGTAAAGACATACCACTTTCATTCGGAATGGGAAGAACAATACTTTTTTACAGAAGTTAAAGATAAAAATGTGTGTTTGTTATGTAATACTTCGGTGTCCGTTGCTAAAAAAGGAAATATTGAGAGACATCATAAAACTGTACATTCTAATTTTGAAAAATCATTCCCACTACATTCTGCCGCCAGAAAGGAGAAACTGAAACAGTTAAAAAAGCAGTTAATTGGACAACAATCAATATTTTTAAGAACTGTCGACAAAAATAAGGCTGCAACTGAAGCATCGTACCGTGTGTCCCAGATAATTGCATAAAAAAAGAAACCTTATGAAGACGGGGAAATGATAAAACAGGCGTTTTTAGAAGCTGCTGATTCGTTATTTGCCAACTTTAGAAATAAAGACGAGATAGTTTCAGCTATAAAATCTATGCATTTTTCTGCTAATACAGTGATGAGACGTGTAGAAGTAATGAGCAATGATATTTTTTTACAGTTAATAACTGACTTAGATAACTTTGTTTATTTTTCACTTCAACTGGATAAATCAACAGATGTCGTTGACACTGCCCAGATGGCCGTGTTCGTCAAGATGGTTTTTAGTGATTTTACGATTAAAGAAGATCTTTTGAAGTTTATTCCACTGAAAGGACACACTACTGGACAGGAGTTGTTTTCTCATTTAAAAAATATTATTTCTTCCGAGAAAATTCCAATATCGAAAATGGTAGGCTTGACAACCGATGGCGCTCCAGCTATGATGGGTTGTGATAAGGGTCTGGTGGCGTTATGTCGTAAAGATGAAACTTTTCCGCAATTTCTCTGTTACCACTGCATTATCCATCAGCAAGCATTATGTGGAAATTTCCTGAAACTAAACAACGTTATGAAACTGGTGGTAAAAATTGTGAACAAGATTAGAGCTCAAGCGTTACAAAACCTTGGCCGATGAAGTTGACTGTCAATACGGGGACCTACTCCTTCACTCTGAAGTCCGATGATTAAGTAGAGGACGGGTGCTGAAACGTTTTAATGATGTCCTATCTGGGATAGTTCAATTTTTCAAAGAACGCGATGAACCGACTCCGGAACTAGAAAATTCAATCTGGCTTAGAGATTTTGGTTTTCTTTTGGACATTACAGAGAAATTAAACGAACTTAATTTGCAGCTTCAGGGGAGAGACAAAGAACTAGCGGAAATGATTTCTGATATAAAAGCATTTATAAAAAAGCTGGAGTTTTGGGAGCAAAACCTAATTAACAGCGATGCCAAGCATTTTCCTATTCTTTCAGAAAAAATATCTCAAAATCCATTAGAACCCTATGACAGCAAATATCATGTCGAAATAGTTTCTACCCTGAAAAATAACTTCAACAAAAATCGTTTTAAGGATTTCAACGAAATGGCCTTAGTAGCGTAGTTTGTTGTTTCACCCTTTATAGAAATTGATATCCAACAGTTTGCAACTTGTGTCATGCAGAACTTTGGCGCAGACATCGCTGCAACAGAAATGGAAGTAATTGAGTTTCAGAATGATTTAGCCTTAAAATCGTTAGTCTCAAGTACCAAATGTATCAGGCCTATTGTAAGTAAAGACAAATATTCAGTCCTATGCCGTGTTGCCTTGAAAGTAAAAGCATTATTCAGTTCAACCTATTTGTGTGAATCTTCTTTTTCCAATATGAAGTTTATTAAGAACAAATATCGCAATCGACTTACAAATGAACATTTGGATAATTGTATTCGAATGGCTGTATCAAATTATACTGCAAACATTAAAAAAATTATCGATGAGTCTGAGTGTCAACCTTCTCATTGAACGTACTTTTTTATTTTTCAATGTTTATGTTCATGATAGTGCGTTACTTTTTTGTTGTTATTAATAACTATTTTTAAATCTTACGTGACAGGCCGTTGTGGCTGGATAAAAGTTTGTGTTTATTTTTCAAACACCTTTGTTTGGTAGGTAGGAATGTAGCTATGAACAAGTACGTACTAATAATATTAGTTATTTTGTTATTAGTTTATTATTAGTACCTATGTATTATGTATTACCAGTTAAATAGTAAAATAAATACATATAATGATAAATTAACTGTGGATTATTTCATTTACGTTGTGTTACGTGGCTTCCGTGTGTGTAGCTGGCTGTTTATTCCAAAATTAACAAAGTAGCTCAACACATTGAGAGGTTGGCGACCACTGATCTAAATGAACAAGAAGAATTCCGGAACAAGACAACATACCCAATCTCTGTAGATGCGATTTAAACTGACGGAAAAGAACAAAGACGAAGTTCAAAATAATTTAGATATACGTCACAAGTTTATTCCTAAATAACGAAATTTTAGCCCTAAATTAAGTATAAGTCGAGGAACATTATATTTCATCCAACCCAGTTCAATTTGTCAATTCATTCATGATTTTTCGTATGCAACTAATCTGCATTCCTTTATTAGAATAAATATTTCAAAATTATACTCTAATATAAAGAATTCGTGACAAATGAATCGAAATAACCCAGTTGAAAGTCTGTAGATATGAATATTCAATATTGATAGAGTAAGTAAATTTTTCAGGTAATTAGTAACTTCAAGAACAACAATATAAATATTTCATCTAAAGATAAAATGGATAATTAAGCATTATTGAATCCATTTACAGAGTAAAATAATAAGGGAACTTAAACCAACGATTATAAAAACGAAAAGTAACCTTTTTCAGTAGCTAAATAACTGGATAGATTCTCTAGAATAGAAAAATGATCATCCGAAAAATAAAATACAAATCTTGAATAAAGTCACAAAGAAACAATTTACTCATAAAGGAAACGCATCCCTTGATAATAAACGAAATCTATTCCGATTTTTCTTTAAGTTGAAGTTAGCAAAACTGAAATTAGTAACTAAGGTATTGTCGAGAATTTCCATTGAAATTATAACTTGAGCGACCATTGAAAAAAATTTAGATTGAATCACTGGACCAAACAGTACGCCCACTACACCAAACAGAAACATTTGTGAAACATTTCAAATACCTGAGTATATTGTAAAAAGTAAAAAAGAGATTCCGTACCAAATTATTACTGTTCCGACTGAAATTTATTGATTTATATTGGATGATATCTATAACTTTGATTCTAATAGAACCTACATTAACCCTACACAGCTCGCGTCCGATTTTAGAACACCAGAGCACTCGTTGGACTGAGAGCCCCGGAAGGAAAAATGCAACTTATAAGAATATTAAACTTAAAGGAAAAATATTATCAATAAAAGTCAACTTTAGGAAGTTAAAAAACACATAATTATTTTATTCTAGATAAACTAACAAAAATTGTGACGTCGTGAAAGTAGAAAATTTAAAAAAAGGAATAGAACCTAAGTTGGATTTAAAAAATCAGTTATTGCAATAAGTAATAAAAAAACAAGTTAAGATTTTTAATTAACTATAACAAACAAAACTAGAAATAGACAATCAGTGATTCAAAGTCATATTTTCGATGCAGTTGGCACACAGATACTTCGCATGCTCTAAACACACGTAAGCTTGACATTTAAAGCAGGAATATAGTGCCGGTCGATTTTTTTATGATCATAAAAATGCAACAAATTTCTCTAATTCTCTCTTTCATAGATCATAGAATATGTGGCAAGGTAACACAACACTTGAGAAAGATAGTCATTCATAAGTTCAAGTGAAAGCTGTCGTAAAAATTCTCTTCTTAACGTTTTGGTTTGTGAATTGTTCATTCGAAGTTTTACAAATAAGTTTACACCGCCTACTTTTAACAAGGCATAAAAAATGAGCATAGTCCATTTTCTAGTATTTCTTGCACAGTTGTAGTCGGAGCAAAGTTTGTCGACAGTATCGACACCACCTTTTGTAGCATAATATGACAATCATTTCTGACTTATTCGTGTTTCCATCTATTTGGTCATCATGATGCATGGTAGAAATTAGCAGAACGTTCTTATTGTTTTTAGGCATATCTGACACTGAAGTACAATCATCTCGAAACGTAAACGCGTAAATTATAGAGGCAACTGTCTCTTTTTCTTATCGTCCCTAGTAAAGTAAGTCTAAAATTATTTTTCAGATTCTGCACTAGATTTATGCTAGTGAACCAGTTATTCCCTCCTGTGCCTCTAATGGGTTCGCAAACTCCTTGAACAACCGTATCTGAAGAATTGTCTAATTGAAAGGGAGCCTCCGGTTGATTGACAACATAAACTTCTAAATTACACGTAAAAAACAGTTTCGCGTCACAAGGAGCAAATATCTTGAGGCCGTACTTGTTTGGCATATTCAGCATATACTGCTGAAAATCACACCTGCCTCGAAACACTTCGAGTTTTTCATCGTCAGTCACGTAATGAAATGGTGTACATGAACTTTTACAATTTCCTACAAAAATATCAAACATATCTCGCACTGCAGCTAGTTTATCTAGTGCTTTCCATTCTTCTCTAGTTATAATGTCGTCAAACCTCAAGTGGCACAAAAGAAACCGAAATCGATTTCAGGACATATAGAGTTGAAAGATTTCGACTCCCGTGCCATCGCTTTGACATAGATCTTCGGTATTCAATCGACGACCACTTTTCCAGACACCAGAAAAGTACAATGATCCAACAACCGCTAGAATTTGGTAGTCAAATTGGCATCTCTAATTCGAGAATATTTCTGTTGGACAGACAAAATATTTTTGTTAGTATTTTCAACAATAATGTTAATTATTTGTTCATTAAAAAAATATTTCCATAATTCCAACGCAGTCTTACAATTTTTTATTTTGCCTCTGGCGCCTGGCAATCCAGTAACTATGTTCTCAGATTTAGTCCTAACATTTCTTGGAGGTGCGTACTTTCTCCACTTAGTGACTTTTCCTCTTGCTGTGTATTTCAAACAATTATTGAATTAAGGCAAAAAAGTATTTGATGCGGACTGAGAGTCCGCGCGCGAGCTATGTAGGGTTAATTTAATTCAACTTTATAGTCAAACGAGTTCCCAAATTTTTTCCTCCTTTGTAGCAATCGGATGTCAACATAGTTTCTGATTAATCGAACAAATTTTTATTTTATTTTTATATACTTAATTAACAGAAATATGTGATTTGTTTTAAATAAGAATATGCACGCAGCATGTTTACGTTTTAAAGACAAAAACAGAAAACGTTTGAAATACGGATATTCTTTTAGTTTTGAAATATTTAAGGTAATGATAGAAATTTTATATTTCATGAAGTCAGTCTTTCTTGAAATAAGTTAATTGCTTAATCGTTTTTACTATTTTTATGCTATTTAACATACAGTATTTTTGCACACAGTTTTTTTATATCAAAATATAAAATAACTTGACGGATAAACTTATCATATTATCAAGTATTAAAGCTAAGATAAAATATATTGACTGAGTGTATGTCAAATAAATCAAGAAAGAAATAATAAAATTTTCACCTTTTCAACCTTCTTCAGGGCTGGCAAGGGTTTTTCCACTTCCTTAAGGTCTCCCCAATCTGGATCCTCCTTATCTTTTTCCCACTTGGCATACTTTCTCTTCATAAGCATAGAACGGAAGTCAACACCTCCGGCACCTGAACATTAACAAATGGTATACACTAAGTAAGTTTAAAATAATCTAAACTTTTATAGATTAACCTAGTTAATATTTGCATTTGACATATTATATATTAATCAGCCGAATAAACAAATACTAGTTCTAAAAAGAAACGGAAAACTCAAAAAAATAGAGACAAAAATGACAGAACTTCTTCATAATTTTGATTCTGTTTTGTGTAAATAAAGTGAGAATTATGAAAAACAATACTAGTAAGAAAAACGATCTATATACAACAAAAAATTGTGATGTAATATGGAGAAGTATTATGAAAAAAGAAAAGGACTAAGAGAAGTTTGAAAACATGATCATTTTGTTGATATTACAAAAACTGAAATGGAAAAACTTGAAAAAATTGAGATGATAATCAATGAAAAAATTGAATGTGGCATTAGGAAAAATAATAAGCAAGTTAGAAATATTTAAGAGTACTCACCAGCAACAAAGAGTGTCATTTCAGCAGAATCTTCACCGTGAATATTTGAAATAATAATTTTGTAGGTACCTTCATCATTGGGCTTCACTTTTCTGATACAGAGTGTGATTAAGTTTGTTTCACCATCAGTTACGTATTTGAATCGTCCACCCTCAATAATTTCTGTCATTCCCTAAAAAAAGAAATTTCAAATAAAACATTTAAACTTTCTACAGTATTGTCACATTATCTTCTATTTATAGATATTCATATTCAAATATCCTATAAACCAAATCTTCCAATTTGGTTTTAGACATTGAATATTTACGGAGACACGTCTCAGAAATTTTATAGGACTTCGTGACTGGTGTAGGAATCATACCAAAAGTTGTTATCACTGCCAGAGAAGGTGTTACCCGTCAATATCAAACTAATATTGTTGGCTTTCATTTCTTCACACATCAATTACCATTGTTATAACGGAAAAATATACGACACAAATTAAACTTTCGCAATTAACTTTAGATTACGAAGCGAAGCCCCCAATTTTTATTGCGAATTCTGATAAAGCTCAATTTTTACGCACAGTTAAGTAATTGATAATTATACAGGGTGTCTCAAATCCCGAATTAAATTGAAACAGTTTGAAAATCAGGACCAGGCACAATTTACGGATTCTGATTTATTTGAAATACAAAATGTCCCGAATTGATTTAGCCAGGCTCTAACTCACATAGTGTAACAATTGTAAATTGTAAAAACCAAATTTTATTATTTAAGGAAGTTAATTACAACTAACTGCTTAGGATGTATTGAAACATAAAAAAATTAATGCAGAAGATCTTCAAAGTGTTCCCCACTTACTTCTTGGCGCTAATACAACCTATTTTTTGTGTCTTCTCTAACTTTTTGCAAGATATCTTGATCAATACCTTGGCATTCGGCGATAATTCTTTCGCGAAGTTGATTAATTGTTATAGGTTGAGCTTTTTACACCTTGGATTTTGAGTAACCCTATAGAAAAAAATCTAATTGGCTTAAGTCAGGTGATGTAGGTGGCCACTCTATATGTATAGTGTTTAAATAATGTCGCACTCTGGCAGTAAGTTTCACCATTTTAATTTCCATCAATGAATATTGAGCGACAATGTAGTTACCTAGTATGGCTGCCCAAACGTTGACTTTTCCGGGAATCGTCTATGACCTTCCCGAAGTAGTTTAGGGTTTTCATCAGACCATTATCTGACATTTTGCTGATGAACGTAACCATTCAAAAAAATTTTGCTTCATCACTAAAACAAATATGTCGGAGATAGTTAGGATTCTATGCAATATTACGACTATGTGTTATTAGTTCTAATATTCTTTGCGTCTATCTGGTTCATCTTGTGTGAGTTCATGTACCATTTTCATTTTTTCAGGATGGAATTTATTGTTTTTTAGTACCTTTAAAACTGTCTTCTAATCTACTCACAATTTTGAGCTACAGTTCCAGTTGAAGAAGATGGATTAACGACGAACTCACTAAAACACAGAAATCTGCTTATCTTCGGATAGAGAGTTTCTGCCAGCCCGTTTCTTAATTTGGACACACAATAATATCTGGACGATCGGGAAAGCGATCATTAACAATTCTTACCGCCTCATGGAAGTTGCGGCCGGCTCCACCATAAATAACAATCATTTCGCATTCTTCTACTAAGTTCTACCATTTTTAAAACTCACAAAAAGTAAACTTGTTTCAAAATAATTGACTTCTATTAAAAATAATATCTGATAATTAGAATATTATTTTGGTAAGTAACGAAAAAAGAAAAAAGTTGTGACTAAGTTTGAAAATAAAAACTTATTAAGGTCAACAACTACATTATATCCTGAAAATTTTTATCAACAATGTTATAAGTGTCTCCAAGAAATTCAACAACATTTTTTTTATTGTCCCAGGTTTTGTATGAGTTGTGAATTGAGTACTTTTTTTATTTGTAAGTAGTAAATTATGCATTCCTTCTAAATCCATTGCAAATTCAAATGGATCTTCTGCCTGGTCATCGGATATTTTCCACAGAAACCAAAAGCATGCAAGGTCTTAATGAAGAGGTCTTTTTATCACTTCTTAATTAGCCATGATTGATTATGAAACTTTATTTCGCATAAATCAGAATCGGTAAATTTTGTCAGGTCCTAATTCCCAAACTGTTTTAATTTAATCCGGGATTTCGGACACCCTGTATAATTATCAATGATTTTATCGAATGTAAAAAAGTGCTGTTCCAGATTCCCGTATAAAAATTTTGGGTTGATATTTAAATAAAATGGCGATGACGTCATATTACCTACGCCAATATTTAAATTTTATTGACAATTTAACTCATGTATAAAAAATCGCATATGACAGAGTGCAATTGTCAGTTTGACAGCGGCAAAAGTTAGTTTTAACTTTTACAGCGACAAATACACTAGTGGTTTTTTGACTTATTCATTTGTTCATCAATTGTCGCGGTGTTGGTTACCAGAATAAATAGTTTGGCATGTTTGTCAACAACTTATTGAATTTTCAAGAACTAACAATGAGTCGATTCGGTGTGTCTACGAACGCCGAAATTACTCAAATTGTTAATACATGTGTGCCTACTAATACAGTTGCGACGCAATCATCAATCTGGCGACAATTTTCTACGTTTTGCGATGCAAAAAGATACGCATTTGAGCCAGATACTTCCATAGAGAAATTGAATGTAATATTGCAAGATATGTTTCCAAATTTCTCATTCATTAAATTGTCCTGCCGAATTACATTCGAGGTTTGTATTGATATTGGGTAAATTTGTGTTGTTCAATTTCTAAACTGTTTCCTTTAGCAATTTGACTCGACTAACTGTCAACCTAAAAACACTCCACCTTCGGTGTCGTGTTTTTAATAGTTGACAGTTATTCTCCTCAAATTGCTAGGAAACAGTTTCTCATTAAACAACCCAAATTTACCCGACAATCCCATTCATGTATAATAATTCCCATTTGTGAATACAAAAATCGTAGTTTGCTGTCGGCTAAATAGGAAGGAAGAGAATTTGCAAGTGGATAAAAATATCGGATAAATTATGTTACCGTAGCAACCCTAGCATTTAGGTACTGTCTGTTTACCAAGCAATGCACGTCAATTTGACAATTAAAATTGGACTGGATACAAAGAATAAAAAAATTTCTAATCATTCTCATCGCTCAAGTGCCGTATCAACTTTAGCTAAGGCAGGTATTAATGAACAAGAATTAATTAAAATAACTGGACATTCCTCTTCGAAGTCTATAAAGCCTTATCTACAACTTGATAATGAGCATCATTCGCATCTTGTGACAAATCTCCGAGATAAAGCTTTGAATAATGAATTAGCCACAGTGCCAACAACATCCATGTCAATGTCAACAACAAAGTCTACATCAGTAAAGGAGCAAATGTCTACTGGACCAATTGTATATAATAATTGTATTTTTAACAATTGTTCTTTCTAAACATTATGTTTCTACTCATTGTTCATTTAGTTTGTTAAAGAAAGTTTAATTGAATTGAGTTTTTTATTCATGGGATTGTCTTACCAAATACCACGCGAGCTCAGATTTAGCAGGATATTTTTTCCGGTGGTTTTCTCATACTTACTTTCATTGGCAATTTAACTCGATCTGTTCAGGCAAAATCACTCGAGCTACGCTCTCGTGATTTTGCCAGAACAGCTCTCGTTACATTGCCAATGAAAGTAAGTATTCGAAAACAACCACAAAAAATATCCGGCTAAATCTGAGCTCTTGTGGTATTACCCCCGATAAAATACAAACCACTTGTGCGATTATAAGTGACAATTTAACTCATGTATAAAAAATCGCATATGCCACAGTGCAACTGTAACTTCTTTTTTATTGTTTAAAGTCGCATCCACCCAGAGGGTTATTAGCGACTGCTGTATTTATTCAACGATGCAATACATATACGTTACATATATACATATACAGATATATAGATACATACACAATACAGTTATGTACAATTTACATTTCTAATTATTTCTTAAATTTTGTCAAGTAAGTTAATCGTTTTAAGGTATGCGCACAAGTTTTCAACGTTACACTGTTCCCCTAAGACCACCTTTAGGTTAAATTCTATTGACCACTGTGTTCTCGCGGGTTTGAGTGACGGACACTCCACAAGAAAATGTTTTACCGATAGGTTATTTTGACACGATTCACATACAGGTTGGTTTGTTCTTGTGATGATGTGTGAATGAGTGGCGAATGTATGTCCAATTCTTAATCTGGTTAAGATCACTTGATGCCGTCGGCTCGCTGGGATATTATTCCATTTTTTCACTGATGTTTTTACTTCAGAGAGTTTGGATGATGAATTATTCCAGTATATTTGCCAGTCGGAGGTAATAATGTTTTTGTAAAATTGCTTGAGATCTGCAAGAGGTGTCTTATTCTCAATCTCGGCATTCTGGGAAGTAGCGCTTTTAGCTAGGTCATTTGCTTTTTCGTTTTGTGCGATGCCCACATGTGCTGGGATCCACATAAATTCAATTGTCCTTTCGGCGTTATTAGCCGTGAAAAGTTCATTTTTTATATACGAGACAATTGGATGTAAATGTTGGAACTGTTGTATGGCTGTGAGAGAGCTCAAGGAGTCTGTTAATATTAAGGTTTTGTTTATTTTTTCCGTATTCGCATATTCTACTGCTTTCCAAATTGCATATAATTCGGCAGAAAACACGGAATTAGTCGGCGCTAGTGTAAATGAGTGTTGTATATTCTCCAGAACCATGGATGCACCCACACCTTCTTCAGTTTTTGAACCGTCGGTATATATATGTTTGTAGCTTTGGTAATTGCTTATTTTACTTTGGAAGAATTTCCTAATCGTTGAGTGGTTCATTGTAGATTTACTGAATTCAGTCATACTAGAGTCACAACTTGGGGAGATGAAACACCAGGGAGGGAAGGATGGTTTGTAGCAGAGGTTGTAAGGGAGAGGTAAGGATATGTTTAGTTTGCTTTGGTAAGAGTATGTCTTTCATGGTATGGGGGATCAAGTCTCGGATGCAGTTGAAACATGTTTCTGAAACGACTTGTAAATACGTTTCGATGGACGGGTTTTTCCGGGATCGCTGCTACAGATGCTGCATAGCTGAAGGTTGGATACATTCGTCTTCGGTATAAATCTGGTTCACCTGGTTCACATAGAATACTGTCAACCGGGCTTGTGCAAAATGCTCCTAAGGCAATTCTAACGGCATTGTTTTGAATAGTGTCCAATTGTTTTATTATGTGCCTTTTAGCGGAATTATAGATGATAGCACCATAATCTAATTTTGATCTGATGATGGATCTGTATATCTTGGTTAACGTTGTGCTATCTGCTCCCCACATTTTTGAGGATATTGTTCGCATAAGATTTAGGTCTCTTTGGCATTTAACTTTCAAATTTTGAATGTGTTTCTTCCAGCTTAGACTTTGATCGAAAAACATTCCCTGGAACTCTATTCCATCCACATATGAAATAGATTTCTCAAACAATTTAAGATTTGGAAGTACTATATCCGGGTTGCGTTTAGTGAATAACAAACTTTTGGTTTTTTGTGCCGAAAATTGTAGTCCTGAAGTTTCTGACCAATTTTCTAGCTGAGTTAGAAAATATTGTAGTTGGTTATACAATGAAGCTATGTTCCGTCCTCTCGAGTATATTACTAAGTTATCTGCATATAGCCTAGCTTTAATATTCGAATTACAGTTTTGGATGATATCATTTATAGCAATTAGAAATAGAGTTACACTTAAGAAGCATCCCTGTGGTATCCCATTAGTTTGGGTTTTTAAAGGCGAATATGAGCCATTAGCTCTAACCGTAAAAACGCGATTTTTCAAAATGTTGCAAGCAAATTTTAACATATTTCCTCTTATGGACCAGCTTTCTAATGTTTTTATAATCTTGTGACGCCAAACGGTATCATAGGCTTTCGATATATCAAGGAAAATTGCTAACACATATTGTTTATTAGCAAAGGCTTCATGTATTTCTGATTCTAGATCCACTAAGTTATGAATTGCTGATCTTCGTTTTCTGAAGCCGCTTTGTTCAGGAATAAGAAGATTTCGACTTTCCAAAGTCCACATTAATCTGTCATTGATGATTTTGTCTAAAATCTTACCCATTGCACATGTGAGCACGATTGGTCTGTAAGAGCTAGTGAGTGTTTTGGGTTTACCATGTTTATGCATTGGAATAACAATAGATTTAAGCCAAATCTGAGGAAAGGTATTATTTGTCCATATCCTATTGTAAATATGTAGTAGTAGTTCATTGGCTAGACTTGGGAGTCTTTTGAGGAATGTTATTGGAATACTATCTGGTCCAGCTGCTGTTTCTTTTGATGAGTGTATTGTGTGATTTAATTCCTGCATTGTTATTGGTTCGTTGACTGGTTCATGAGAATTTTCTTCTAGCTCTACGAAGTTTGTTCCTGTATACGTTTGAAGTTTAAAAACTTGTTTGTGTAATTGCTATCGCTAGAATGTTTTTCAAATGATCTTGCGAGGGTTTCACAGATTTGTTCAGGAGTAGTGACGGTGTTATTTTGGTATTTTAGGACATTTATGTGGGACTGGTAGTTCACTCCAGAAATATTTTTAATATTGTTCCACACTATTTTGGATGGGGTAGAATTGTTAATACTGGATATAAAGTGTTTCCAAGAATCCCGTTTGCTCTTTTTTATCGTTAATCGAGCTTGGGCTCTTAATCGTTTAAATTGAATTAAATTTTCCTGAGACTTAATTTTCTTGTATTTGTTAAATGCATTTTTGTAGTTCTTTGTTGCTTCTGCACATTGATTATTCCACCAAGGAACAGCTGGATGTTTTTTGATAATTCTAGTTCTTCCGATAGCAAGTTCTGCAGCAGTTATGATAATGTCGGAAAGCTTTTCTACCATCTCATCTACATCTGAGCTCAGAATATCAGTGATACAATTGTCGCTGAGTTTGTTCAGTATTAGATTATTGAAGTAGTCCCAATTGGCTAAGTTAAAGTTCCATTTTTCCGGAGGTGGGACTTCATTTGCTGAGCTGCCATACATGATAATAGGGTAATGATCGCTATCGTAAAGATCTTGCAGGACATCCCAGTTGAATATCAGTGATAAAGTAGGATCACAAAGGGAGAGATCTATCGCCGATTCTGCGCCAGTGGCCGTATTAAATCTGGTTGGTCGACCATCATTCATAAGATTTATATTTTTTTGGTTAATTATGTGTTCCAGTGTATTTCCAAATTGGGAGTTGCTTTTTGATCCCCAAATATTATTATGGGCGTTGAAGTCGCCAACTATAAGTCTTGGAAGTGGGAGTTGAGTTAATAAATCTTCAATCTCTTGCAAACTGGGTGAAGTGTTTGGAGGACAATAAATATTACATAAAGATAATTTCGTTGGTCCATCGATGCAGACAGCGACAGCCTCGAGGTTCGTTTTTAATTGTATGGGTACTGCGTCTATAGAATTTTTCACGTAAATAGCCACGCCTCCGCTTGCAATAGACTGTTTTGCTCTATTTTTATAAAATCAAGAGTAATTATTCATGTGGTAGATCTTATTAGAGAAACGTGTCTCCTGAAAACATATTATTGAAGGGGACTGTTCGGCTAGTAAAATTTTTAACATTTCTAAATGGGCGTAGATTCTATTGTAATATAGTTGTGAATTTAATAGGTATTTGAAATTCTTGAGGTCGAGCACAAAGGTATTGATGATACAGACGAATCGCTATCCTCTTGATTACTAGATTCTTGACTTAATTGAGATATAATTTTTTTAGAAATCCTGGTACATTTACTTTTCATTTTTTCATCTGTGAAGTAGGGATACATAGTGTGTAATTGATCAATGAGGCCATTAATATCTTTTGTATATAACTTGGCGACGCTTAGTGGGTCCGGTGAACCATGCACATTTTCGAAAAAATCGCAAAATTGTTGGTAGGTAAGCACATGTTTGTCTGTCGTTTCAAAAAATGTCTTTGTTGATTCCATTTGTTTTCCGATATTTACTGTAGTTAGTGTTTGAACGTTAATTTTTGCTTTTTTTTGGAGTTTTGTTATTGTGGGCTCCGTGAAATTCATGTCGATGGTTTGTTCAACAGGAGAAGGAGTTTCAGACAGGGATCGTTTGGTTTTGTTATAGGATAAGGATGTAGCTGTGTTTATTTTAATAGAATGTGAACTTTGTGGCTCAGTTTTAGAAGTGGTGTCAGAAATAATTGAGTTTTTATTGGTTTCTTCTAGAGATGAATCGGATGTCAGGTTTTCGGAATGCAGTATTGATGTTGGTGTAGAAGAAATGGGATAGAGAGTTGCTGCTGGTATATGTGTTTCTGCAACCGTTGATTGTTGTGGTGTTGGTGCGGTTACATGAGCAGGTGGTAAATCTGTTGATGTGGTTGCTGTTAGGTTTGTTGGTAGTATTTGTGACTGTGTATTAGGGAGCGTACATTCTGTTGCAACATGCCCTTTCTGCTTACAGTTATAACATGTATAGTCGTCGAGGGAGAGAAAGATTCGATAAGAGGTTCCTTCGTGATTCACAGTAATAAAATCTGGGATTAGAATCTGGTTCTGGTCTACAGGTGAAATATAGGTTTGCCTACGAAAACTTAGAATGTGCTTGAATTCTGGGTGTGAAGTACCGATGCGAAGAAACGTAATCTGCGACATTATTTTAATGCCAATTCGTGTTAATTCATTTTCTAATAGTATATTTGGTATAGATGGACATACATTTGACAGTAGTAATCTTTTCGTAGGTGTTATAAATCGCCGAGCCTTAATCGTAGTTTGTCCAAGATTTATTGAGCCATCATTGCTATTCATAAATGAATCAACCAAATTTTCATTTGCCAAATAAATGCAAATGCGGTTATTGGAGATTCTGTAAGAGAAGATTGATTATATTTTGTGGTTCAATAATATTCTCTAAAGAAATGAGGTATTACTCCAATTTTATGTTATCAAGTGAAGGAAAAACTATTGCTTGTTTTTTGCTTGGAAATTTTGGTGAGTTTGTTACTGTTGCGTAAGATTTAATTTGAGGTTGAGTGCCCCCTCTATCAGGGACACTCTCATTCATCGATTAATCCATTTTGGTAGCTGTATTTCATTGGTGTTCTAACTACGGCTCTGTCTAATGTGTAGAAATATAAACTACTAATGAGTTTTTGGTTATACTGGATTGTGAATGTTGATATAACTCGTTGTTAAAAGGTATGTCTATGACAATTATAATATAGAGAATTAATTAAAAACTCACAGATTCCGTACTAATACAGAAGATGCTTAGATCTTGAATACTAGACACTGTAACTCTTAATGAAGAGGTCTTTTTATCACTTCTTAATTAGCCATGATTGATTATGAAACTTTATTTCGCATAAATCAGAATCGGTAAATTTTGTCAGGTCCTAATTCCCAAACTGTTTTAATTTAATCCGGGATTTCGGACACCCTGTATAATTATCAATGATTTTATCGAATGTAAAAAAGTGCTGTTCCAGATTCCCGTATAAAAATTTTGGGTTGATATTTAAATAAAATGGCGATGACGTCATATTACCTACGCCAATATTTAAATTTTATTGACAATTTAACTCATGTATAAAAAATCGCATATGACACAGTGCAATTGTCAGTTTGACAGCGGCAAAAGTTAGTTTTAACTTTTACAGCGACAAATACACTAGTGGTTTTTTCACTTATTCATTTGTTCATCAATTGTCGCGGTGTTGGTTACCAGAATAAATAGTTTGGCATGTTTGTCAACAACTTATTGAATTTTCAAGAACTAACAATGAGTCGATTCGGTGTGTCTACGAACGCCGAAATTACTCAAATTGTTAATACATGTGTGCCTACTAATACAGTTGCGACGCAATCATCAATCTGGCGACAATTTTCTACGTTTTGCGATGCAAAAAGATACGCATTTGAGCCAGATACTTCCATAGAGAAATTGAATGTAATATTGCAAGATATGTTTCCAAATTTCTCATTCATTAAATTGTCCTGCCGAATTACATTCGAGGTTTGTATTGATATTGGGTAAATTGGTGTTGTTCAATTTCTAAACTGTTTCCTTTAGCAATTTGACTTGAATAACTGTCAACCTAAAAACAGTCCACCTTCGGTGTCGTGTTTTTAATAGTTGACAGTTATTCTCGTCAAATTGCTAGGAAACAATTTCTCATTAAACAACCCAAATTTACCCGATAAAATACAAACCACTTGTGCAATTATAAGTGACAATTTAACTCATGTATAAAAAATCGCATATGCCACAGTGCAATTGTCACTTTGACACCGGCAAAAGTTAGCTTTAACTTTTACAGCGACAAATACACTAGTGGTTTTTTCACTTATTCATTTGTTCATCAATTATCGCGGTGTTGATTACCAGAATAAATAGTTTGGCATGTTTGTCAACAACTTATTGAATTTTCAAGAACTAAGAATGAGTCGATTCGGTGTGTCTACGGACGCCGAAATTAGTCAAATTGTTAATACCTGTGTGCCTACTAATACAGTTGCGACGCAATCATCAATCTGGCG
Organism: Galeruca laticollis; assembly: GCA_963921935.1. Taxonomy (NCBI): domain Eukaryota; kingdom Metazoa; phylum Arthropoda; class Insecta; order Coleoptera; family Chrysomelidae; genus Galeruca; species Galeruca laticollis. The sequence continues at coordinate 124,749,232 of OY998180.1, forward strand.
ACAATTTTCTACGTTTTGCGATGCAAAAAGATACGCATTTGAGCCAGATACTTCCATCGAGAAATTGAATGTAATATTGCAAGATTGGGCATTTAATATGCGAAAAAGTAACGGAGAAGACTACAAAGAAGCGGTAGTTTAACTACGAGAATTTGGAACACCACCGCTAAAATGCTACAAAGTAAATATTCCAAATTTCTCCACCTTCGGTGTCGTGTTTTTAATAGTTGACAGTTATTCTCGTCAAATTGCTAGGAAACATTTTCTCATTAAACAACCCAAATTTACCCGATAAAATACAAACTACTTGTGCAATTATAAGTGAAAAAAAAGCAAAATTGGGAATAAAAATTGACCTGTTCGAGCGTTCCTACCAAAAATGATGTCGGTGCAATTTTAACGAATGTATCCATTACTTCATTGAATACAATCGCTTTAAAAGCTAGAGCCCGCTTAAATCAGTTTCTGAAAACCTGTATAACCAAAAACTAGGCTATCGTAAGTAAAAAAATGAACTTTTTCAGAATCCGCAATAAAAATTGGGGGTTTTTGTTTAAAAAATTTGTTGACGACGTCATATATCCTACAAGTATCACCCTGTATATTTAATTGTTTTTTGGAAAAAACTCTAATATGTAAACAAAAATTGAATCCAGCTTTTCGCTATTGTTATTCCAAGAAGTATTTACTAATTTTCGTATAGTGTGTACCTTATAGAATTTGAACGTTGGTGCTGGATCACCCTCGACTTGAACTGTCATGTAGGCTGTTTGATCTAGAAAAAAAAAGATGAATAAAAATATGATTTAATAAAATAAAAGTCAATCAAACTAGCAATTTCATCGGTTTTTAACTTCAATAGGTTGAAACGTGTCTATGCATTACTAGTAAATTGATTTAGTTTGTTGTTTCAGTACAACTTGACGAAATAGCTATTTGTATTACTAGGGAGGAAAGTGCCACTTTTCCTCCCGCAGGATGTAGTTTAGTAAACATCCAAGGGAGGAAAAGGCACTTTACTCCCATGTGATACATATAATTTTTCCACCTACCCACCTTTTTCTGAAAATTTATTTACGACACAAATAGGTAACGAATATAATGAAGAACACAAGAATTATTTATTAAACAAATTTATCAATATATGTTATACAATTAAGTACATAGTATTGTTTAACTATATTTTAGAATTATTTATGTTAATATTGAATGTGCAGTTTTGAGCAGCACTTATATGAACACCATTGGAAGAAGATAGGGTTTGAACAGGAGCTTTAGTATTTGAAATATTTTCGCTTAGCACATTGTAATGGTGGTAACTTCTAGAAATGCTTGGCTGATTTTGATTAAGTTCAGGCTCTACATTATTTCCCATAATTTGATCAGAAGTTTTACTTTTTTTTGTGTAAGATTGTTCTACATAACCTTCTGCGATATTGGTTGATTTCCAACCGCCATGCTGTTTTAGAGCTAAAATATCCCCACCAGCGTTTACTAACAGAGTTGCTGAAGTTCTTCTGAAACTGTGCCCTGTGTAATGTTCGGCATTTGGAAGATTAAGATATTCTGCAATTTTTTGTGGTATTTTGGATAATAAGGTTAATGACGCTATGTTGGCTTGTTCCTTAATATTAGGTGGTGTATTTGGAAATTCAAAATCACTTGAATCGCTCTTCATTTTTCAAAAATTCAACTAAGTTTAATGAATGTAGCGACTTTGCACCTCAAAAGTCAATCGCCGTGTTTACTGTCAGTGAGCCACAGCATACTATGCTTTTCTTATTCTGAACTCAAAAAACGTATATCTAAGATTCCTGAAGTTGAAATTTGTATTGAAGAACTACGTTGAAGTAACATTAATGTTTGATTTTTACCAAAAAACAGGATATACAAGATGTTCTAGAAATTATGGAAACAATATGAATATAATGAATTCACAAGTTTCATCGTTTACAACTTACTTGAAATGAGAGGGAGGAAAAATACTTTCCTCCCTAGAGAGGAAAGTACTTTTCCTCCCTAGGGAAAAAAAGTATGAGTTTCCTCCCTGATTTGAGGGAGGAAAGTGTGTACTTTCTATAGGGGTAGGAGGAAAATAATTTTTATTTGCGATTCAGAAAAAATATTTATGAATCTATTTACTAAGTGATGAATAACTAGTTCGAAAAATTAAATATTGTGGTAGGCGCTGAGTCGTTCCTATAATATATGTCATCATCTAAGCCTCTTACATTTAGCTGTACGGGGGTGGTCAGATAATAATGCAAAGTGCCGAATCTCGGAAGTGACTTTCGTGCGGTAAAAAAGTATATTACAAAAATAGACCGTAGAACTTTTTTCAGATTTCCAAGATGGTCGCCAGTGGCGTAACCGCCATATTGAACTTTTAAAGTAAATTTTCACTGAAATCCACCTAGTAAATGTACCAAAAAAATATATGTTCGTAAAAGCTAAGCTTTATTCGAGTAATTTTTGTTTAACACTTTTTGACGTATCTATTAAACAGCTGTAACTCCTAAACAACTGAACGGATTTTAACAAACTTAGTCTCGTTGGAAAAACCATTTATTGTTCCATGAAACCCATCTTACCTGCGATATGTTTAATTCTTAGTGATGCTGCTAGAGCGCATTTTTTGATATAATACCACAAAATTGGAAAATTCTCTGAAAAATTAAATGTATTAATATGACTTTTTTCATAAAAATGTAGTGAAAGCACACCTAAACAGGCTAGTGACAACCGTATCTCCATATTTTATTTCTTGCCTTAAATATCGAAGGAAGAAAATTTAGTTATCATAAAATTTGAAAAAGACGCTATTACACCGGTAAATATTCTTATTTATATGCAATTTTTCAAGATTCAATGATAGAATTTCATTATTTTATAATATTTGAATATTTTTTTTATTTTTTATTATCTTTATTGCATTTAAAAAATTTACAAAATCTTATTGCAAGGGTCCTAACCACAAACAAAATTAATAAGTAAGTAATAGTATTTGACATTTCGACATTTCAGGTTGCCACTCATGAAGTATAAATGATCAAAATTTTAGGGCATTACTTATATAATAAGCTAGTCAATATTTGCAATATCTGTCAGATAGATCGTTCTGTACGGTTGGTATAGAGGGCACTCAAAAAATATGTGGTAGCCGGACTCTGGCGCTTTTAGATTACATATTGTGCAGATTTCTTCGCTGTTTATTATGTATGCCGAACCTTTATAAGTAAACTTAATCATTTTTTTGCTATCCGTTCTGATTTGTGCTATAATTTTAAAGATGTGTTATGGTAGGTTTCGTTTTAAGTAATAGTTATTATTTAAAAATTTAAATAACCAGAGAGATTCAGAAGAAGCCAGGCTATTAAGATCACCATATAAGGCAAGTATTTCATTACGGATTTTTTAAGATTTATTTCTATCATTTCCAAAGATCAATTTTGCTTAACAAAGTGAAGACAGCTTTTACTTGTGCCACCCAGTTATAAGTATTATCACAACGATCATTGTCCGATAGTTGGAGTAGACGTAGAAAACAAATTTTTGGTAGACGTAAGTCGTCCATTGCTATAACTTTTGATAGCCAACATAAAGCGCTTTTAAAAACAGTGTAATCTAATTTTATTACTAAAGCTTCCAGTCTAACAACGTAATCCGGCGTACTTCGTAGCAAACCAAGTAGTTTTTGAAAAAGTATTCTTAGTTCAAATATTAAAAAAATGTGTAGGGACATAAGTAAGAAGAAAAAAGAACCGATTCTGAAATAAAACGAATGCCTCCTTAAATGCCTGTACTGTCATCCATCACATTCAATACTTTGTTAAAGCCGCTCAAGCGTGGACTTTACAGCAGCTTCAATTTCTGCTCTTGACAGGCTACGAATGGCCTCTTGTATTCGTACTTTCATGTCGTCTCTCCTTGTTGGTGGAATTAGGTTAAATGAGATCTGGGGATCGGGGTGGCCACGGAAATATACTTCCTCGTCCAATCCACCGATGGTGATATCTTCGATCTAAATGTTCTTGCAGATTTTACGAAAAATGTGCAGGGCGACCGTCTAGTTGCAAAAACTTATTTTGCCGTAATTGAAAGGACACATCTTCTAATAAAATAGGCAGTTGGTTTATCAGAAAATCATGAAATACGGCACCATTTAGTGGATGATCGAAGAAATAGGGACCTATAATAGTTCCGCCCAGGATGACACACCACATATTGAGACTCCAATGGCCTTGATGGTGGATCTCGCGCAACCAGTGAGGATTGTTCTCTGACCAATAATGCATATTATGCAAATTAACGTTTCCAGCACTTCTAAAAGCTGCCTTATCCATCCAAAGAATTTCGAATAAATATTCTCTATTATCTCTAATCATGCCCAACATCCAATAACAATAATCTAGCCGTCGATCGAAGCCTTCGTCATTTAAGGCTTGCTGTAAAACCATATGATATGGGTACAGTCTAAAAATTCGAAATAATAAACACATTATGAAACATGCAAATTAATATTTTTAGTGACATAAGAACTTACCTATGATTCTTTAAAATGTGTAGAATAGTAGTAGTAAGTGATATACCCAACGCGAGAGACATTGCTCTCGTGTTAACGTGGGGATTCAATTGCACATATGCTGACATTAACTATATTGTTTTCCATTGTTCTACTTGAGTGCCTTCGCAACTGAGGTCGAAAGCTGCAAGTATTACGCAAATTTCACACTAAACGCGGAAAAATTCTCACATCGTGTAAACGCCGATTTGGATATCGAGCTCTGTATATTCTTTGAACAAGTGCCGCATTTTGAACACATTCAAAATATACAGCAATCATATCGACAGGTTCATCATTTTAATAGTTTTAAGGCCTTACTTGTGTGTGCAACAAACACAAACTACACTCCCTCTGTAAACATAATTTTAATATTTGTTGACAAGTTGATTTAAGGCATTTATTTTTCCTCCATGGCCTACTCTTCATATTCTGCCTACCTTGCACTTGCATATATTATAATATGCATTGATTATTATGGCCCTACACGTTCTTTCAAAATATTTGAACTAAGAATACTTTTATTATTTAAAAATTATGAAATTCTATCATTGAATCTTGAAAAAAGAAAAAGAATAAGAATAATTACCAGTGTAATAACGTCTTTTTCAAATTTTAAAATAACAAAATTTTTTTTCTTCGAAATTTAAGGGTAAGAATAAAATATCGAGATACGGTTGTCATTAGCCTATTTAGGTGTCATATCACTACATTTTTATGAAAAAAAGTCATTGCTACTATATCAAAAAACGCGCTCTAGCGGCATAATTAAAAATTAGGCAAATCACAGGTAATATGAGTTTAATGGAACAATAAATGCTTTTCCAACGAGGACCAAGTTTGTTAAAATCCATTCAGTTGTTTATGAGTTACAGCAACATTGAATCGGCCCCCACCACTTTATTCTAATAGATACGTCAAAAAGCGTTGAACAAAAATTACTCGAATAAAGATTAGCTTTTAAGAACGTTCACTTTGGTACATTTACTAGGTGGATTTCAGTGAAAAATTACTTTAAAAGTATAATATGGCGGTTACGCCCCCTTGCGACCATCTTGGAAATCTGAAAATATTTTCCACGGTCTTATTTGGCCACTTTAGTAATAAATTTTTTTACCGCAAGGCTCTTCGACGAATATTTTCCGAGATACAGCACTTTGCATTCTTATCTGACCACCCGGTACACTGTATTTTTGGGCACTTTTTCGTTGTATCTCCTTTATCTTGAAAAATAGAGGTTTACGGTTTTAGCAATAGTAAGCTACTGAGATACAGGGTGGTATTGAAAAGTATCACTTTTCAGGCACCCCTCGTATCTCAGTCATCGAACAAGCTAGACGTTTTCTGATAGAATTTTTTTCGCGAAATCCAATGACGTAATTAATTTTTTCCTTACACCTTTTGTTTTTCAGTTTGGAAGCAAACATATGTTTTTTTAAATGGAACACCCTATACATTATTATCTATATTCATTAGGCATGAAGTGGGCTCTCCATACATATATAACTGTATTCAATTATTTCTAAAAACATGCTCAGCATTTAAGATTTTCTAAAAATGCTTATTTTATGTCGCAATAGTAGGATGTGGCTAAAATGTATTGAAAACAAAATCAATATTAGTGATTATTATACTTATACTTTCAAACTCAATTAAAAAATTATTTTTTCAATTCTCAATCCTTAATTATTTATTATAGTATTTAAACTTAATTATTATGATGAATAATTGAATCTTACTCAAAACAAATAACAGCAAACGGAAAAACAAACAGCAAACCTGTTTTACCTAAAACTCAAGTTAGGAAAAGACAAAGATAAGCAGAATTTTCAAAAAGCAAAGATGTTTCTTAGGTGGTTTTGAAAATCACTGCCATTTTCCCGTATGCAAAATTGACACAAAAAGAATAATAGGACTTCTTTGCAAATCTTTAGTAAGTTGAATCAATTGCTGCACGAAGCTCCGCTACAGAATGATATCGTGTTTTATATATTTTATCTTGCCCGAAACCCCATACAAGAATCCAAAATTGAAAGTTCCGGAGATCGCGGGGGCTATCTTACAGGTTTGTAGGTACCAATCAATCTTTGAAGAACGTTATCATCTATAATGGCCACAGAAGGGCAGAGTTGTGGCTGGGGGCACCGTCTTGTTGAAAATAAACGGTATTATTGGAAAATTTTCCATCAGTTAGGAATAACTTCCTCAATGATTTCTGGGTACCGACGTGCTGTGAGACCTCATCCATAAATTCTATAGACTATGCGTCTTCCAAAAATAAAATATGAGACCCCAACTCCAAAGCGTCCTTGTTGTATCTTCTCAAAAATTAAATTTCAATTTTCGGCGGACCAATGTCTTGTATTATGACGGTTAAGAATTTCTAACATTCATCGGATCAGATAAAAGATTCATCGGTACGGATCTGTTGAAAACACCATTGGCAAAATAGCATTCGGTGCACGGCATAGCCTAGGTGTAAATGTTGAACTATTTGGAATGATTTTGAAATTTCCGCAAAATTCTCTGAGCATCAGACTTGGCTACACCAGTTGCTTGCAAGAAGATGAAGGCATCGCTTCTACATAACCCAATACTTTTATTTCTTTTTTCTTTCTATCTTGTTTGGTGTATGCCTTAGCATGGAGCTGGATAAATGATCTATATTCTACTAAATTTGATTTGAGGCGGGCAAATATGTCTTGGAAACGTTGCTTTCTTTCTGGATATCAATACGAACAAATAAAGAACCCCTAAGAAATTATCGTAGAGTGCTCAAAATATGTTACCTTTGTAAATATAATTCCGAAGCTTCCTGCGAATTCTCATTAGATTGTATAAAACTATATAAACTTTTCATTATTTTCGTAAACCGCCGTTGTTGTAAAATAAATTAAATATCTAATATTGTGAATTAGAGATACCAAAACAGCAGGAATATTTCACTAATAATCAGAAACTGAGAATATGCGCGAAGTTTTTGAAATTTTGCTTATTGTTCCAAACAAATTAGCCATAGCCTACTACCTATTAATTGCAACACAAAAGAAAATTTTAAATTCTGAGCTTGTTTCTAGAAATTATTGAATACATTTATATATTTTTGGAAAGCCTACTTCATGCCTAATGAATATAAAAAATAATATACAGGGTGTTCTAATTAAAAAAAAAACATGTTTGCTTCATAACTAAGGAACAAAAGGAAAAACTAACTACGTCACTTGATTCTACGAAAAAAAATTCTGTCAGAACAAGTTTCAACTTTTTCGATAAGTTTAAAGATAACTAAGATACGAGGGGTGCCTGGAAAGTAATAATTTTGAATTCCACCCTGTATTTCAAAAATAAAAATTCTGCTCATGCACAAAAGTGACCAAAATGGGATACGCTGTACATTATTTCTTCAATATTTAAATTCACTGGAGTATATTTAATTCCTTAAGACTTTCATCTAGACCATAGTTTTGTTTTCAGTTTACTGTACTTCTCCGTCTTGTCTTCCGACATACTTTTCAAAACGATGACATATCAGCAAACATTTTTTACGTCATTTTCTATATTACTATATGAGAATTAAATCAAGCTAACCTTCTACTGAGGAGTAGTTCTCTTGAACGTCGACTATTTGAGGTGCCGCTCCTTTAGATCCAGAAGGCCTCAGTGGAGTTGAAGCTTTGTTTACCAGATCTTCTAATTCAGCCAAACTTGGACGACGTACATCGGAGCTGGGTCGCCGACGCTATATTATAAAAATTGCATTACATTTTGTACAAATGATATTAATAAACGCTTTTTTGTAGGATGGATAGTTTTGTTCATTCTTTCTTCCCTAGCTTACGTTCCCATATTACTTCATGATAATTTTAATCGAGCAATGAAGAAAAAATCATTATAAGAAAATTTAGGACCAAGTTTTGAAATAGAGATCGCTACTTCGATTTTCGAATGTTTCTGCTATCAGAGGGTAAGAAAATTTAATAACCTATAATCCTGATTTAGACTATGTCGCTTCTGCTACTTTTACTTACATAATTTAGAATCTATAGGAAGACTGAAAAAATATTTTTCAATGTCGCATACGAAATAGCTAAACACTACACTACATGCCTGTTTGAAATGCTCCAATGTAAAAAAGACAATTCCCGAAATTACTTCTTCTTAATCCAGATTGTTTTCATCGTGGAACTTTCCTTTAGGTTATCATTTCATTAACGGTATGATAATTATAGTTTTAAAAATCTATATTTATATACAGTGCGCGCGTGAAGTGTGGAAACATCAAGATATCTTTGTAAGCTACACTAACAAAATTCGCTAGTAATATTCTTTGGTAACAAGGAGTTTAACACGGAGTTCGTAAACGACAATGTGTTAGAAAGAAGCAAGTATATTCAATGTATCACATATTTTCTTTAACCTATGCTAAGACTTGGATTATCTCTCCATGCTTCTCTCTAACACACTACGTCTATTCTGGCCATTTCTTCTGTCGGCCCGGAAAACCAGCCCTTTCGCGCCTAGGTACACAAATAGCTATTTCTGATGAGCCTACTTTCCATTCACATGCCACAGTTGACAAACAAAACTGCAGGTGCTGGTTATATGAAAATTCTCATTGAATGGTGGAAATCAATCTGTGGGCTGGAGTTATCAATAATACCATTATTGGACCTTGATTTTGGGATAAAACTATGACAGTTGAAGGATACTGAGTATTTTTAGAATTAAAGTAATTCCAGAATTAGCTAGACACTTTCCTGATGATATAAATCCTCATCTCGAGAATATATTAATTTGGTTTCAGCTAGATGGAGCAATTCCTCATTATCTTCCAGGCGTTCGTGATTGAGTGGAGGTATCTAATGGCCAGCAAGATCTCCAGATTAGACACCTCTAGATTATTTTTATCGGGTTATTTAAGAAGCAGTGTATGTGAATAAGCCACAGTCAATCCAAGAAGTGAAAGATAGAATTACAGTGGAGATAACTCATATTTTTCTGGAAACGATTAGAAAAGATTTTTATTAAGAATGGATATCTGTTTCCAAAGACAAGGAGGTCATATTGAAAATCACCTTCCAATTTTACCACCCGCATTAAGTAGTAAAATGATTCAAATTGACCCCTCACTTTTTTACGCGTTTTGAAACATCAAGACTCCGAATAAAGTGTTATATCGATGATGTCGGTCTGTTTGTGCGCTCATATCCTGCCAAATTTGGTAAATATATTTCTATGCATGAAATAAAAAGTTGAAAAGCTTTTGGTAAATATTGATCAACTCCTCTACAGGGGGCGAGTCAAAGAAAATTGAAAATGTTAATATCCCTGTTGGGGGTGGTGTTTCGGATAAACTGTACAAAAATAAAATGATTCATCGGGCATATGCATAACTTTGTTCAAAACATTTTTCCATGAAATGATGCGCTACGTTTTCTCTTTAGCGGTGGGTTAAATAGTGCAAATATGCGAAATATTTCGGCTGAGGGAAAATTTTGGGCAGAGCTGTATATAAATAATATTACTCAGCGGACCAAATTACGTAATTTTTTTTGAATCATTTTTCTCTAAAACGATGGGTTTCAAACTTTCAATTTTAGGTGGAGTAATTTTTCGAAAAGTTCCGTACGAACACTATATATGGGGAGTAGAAATGTTAATATTTCCGTTCGGAGCAGATTTACGGCAAAAATATATATAGATAAAATTAATAGCAGGTCATGATACACAACATTTTTGTCTAAAATTAATTTACATTTTCCCCCAAAATGTTATTTACGTTTGCATCCAAAATTTTATTTTATTCACGGTTGCCTCCAAAACTTTATTGGTTTGTTCTGGTATTGCTTTTCGTTCATGGTTGTGTTGCTAGTTACTACAGCTCACGCGTTTCTAACCTAAAACTGCCCTGTAACGATGTTACTATTTTTTGTTCCCGACATCCCACTGTATATATTTTAGTTTCTCATTTTATTACTTTTATTATTAAGTTATACACCCCTCTTTCATGACAATCTATACATTTACTAGTAATAATTTTAAAACATGTGTATTGCCTTTGATACATCCGGTATATTGAATATGTATTGCTTACTATACCGTTCGCGGAAATCAGTCCGCGCCGTTCTTAAGATTCTTAAGTAGAGGACCTCCTGAGTGGGGTCGAGAGAAGAATGAATAAAACCGGAAAACGGGACGGAATAGCTCTCTTCCTCTCTTTGGTCTTTGCTCTGTGCTTTGACACTTGTTTTCTGTGCTCTCCGCCGTTTCCGCCGTTTTCCGCCGTCTCCGACATTATAACTTATTTTCGCCAACGAGGTAAGCGAATTTAAAAATTATCTTCATTCTTTCTGTGTTCAATTCATTTTGCTCCTAGCGTCTTTTGTAGTTATAATAATAGATTTTATTTTGCTTGTTGCTTGTTTGATTTGAGTGAGTTTCCGTGTATTTGTGTACAATTCCGAAGTAAAAATTTGATCTGTTGCTTTTATTTAAAGGATAAGAGATATAGTTGGGAAACTTCCAAGCATCCTCGCTGCAATAGCAGGTAGATTCTTGGGGGATTTTCAAAGTATTTCGGGAATCCCGATTCCGGTGTAGGAAACTTGGGAAAAGAAATACAGTTGGGAAACTTCCAAGCATCCTCGCTGCCATAGCAGGTAGATTCTTGGGGGATTTTCAAAGTATTTCGGGAATCCCGATTCCGGTATACAAAATTTGGGAAAAGAAATACCGTTGGGAAACTTCCAAGCATCTTCGCTGCCATTGCAGGTAGATTCTTGGGGGATTTTCAAAGTATTTCGGGAATCGACAACTTGGAGGAGCCTCGTCTGTGTTCGCTGCCATAGCAGGCGCATCCTTCGAGGGTTTTCCAAGACGTGAAACGAAATAATCTCGCGAGCATTCACTGCCACAGCAAGTTCGCCAGGGAGAGGTTTTTGTCTTCTGCCGGCTAACTGTTCTTTAAGCGATTGATTTAGCACCAACGGCCGGGGTAATATCCATACAAACTCAGAGGGCAGGCAATTTATTAGTTACCGCCGTCCTATTCTAAGCCGTACACAAATACTAAGAAACGCTCCCGTAAAACACCGCTAGTGCCTTAATAACACTTTCTCTGTGTAATTTTCACCGTACTGCTAGTAAATTTCCACTGATTTTCACCGGCAATCGCCGAAACTATTAAAGCTTTGCACGGTAGGTTTGTGATTGTAAAATACTTATTGTGTGGTAAAGTGCTTTGGTCTGAGTAATAATCTAATTAGATATCGTAAATACTGAGGGGTTTTAATCAACATTTAGTTATTTTAAATGAATAGCTGATTGGGTCGTTTTATTTTCCATTTCCCAAATTATTTCAAAGTTGAAATAAAGTTTATAATTTTATCAAGCACCGGTAGTTTCATTTTCCGATAGTGGTAAACAATTAAAGCCTGTTTCCCATTTCGCACGGCATAGAGGTCAACAACAACAGACCCCTGGAATTACTTAACCTACATCTGTTGCTACCCTGGTAACTCTCGACGCTACCATTTTCGAGAGTTCGGTGGAGTAAACCATACCAACAATCTGGCGCCCGAGAAAATCTGGTAGATATTAAAGCAGCGGGTGTCATAGTGACGTCCGTTATATTTTAGAGGAAGTAAGAGAACGTCACAGCCCGTATTCAGTGTTTCAATTTCAAATTATTTTGCACAGATGTACTAAATTGCGGATGATCTCTATGTCGGCCACATAAAATTTTTCTTTTTCGTCAAACCTATCTACGATATGTATGTCGTCTTTGTCGTCGGCCAATTTTGGTAATTATCTCTTGTTAGCACGATACAGTCTCCGGAATGCATAAAGTCACCAATTTTACAATTGGGGATTATTCAGGGCATCTCACACATTAACTATATTGATTTTCAGCTCACCAAAGCCAGTGAGTGCAACGGGTGCTATGGTACTGAAGTACCACTTTTTTGGTAATTTTTGGGGAAATTTCGGTTTGATAGCACGATACAGCCTCCGGAGTATACACAAGTGACCAATTTTATTATTGGATATTGTTCAGGGCGTCTCACAGATAAACCTTATTGATTTTCAGCTCACCAGATATAGTACAACTGGACCTTCAAATCCAGATATACTATATTTTTGGAGAAATTTCGGTTTGTTAGCATACAGTGTCCGAAGTTTATACAAGTGACCAATTTTATAATTGGATATTGTTCAGGGCGTCTCACAGATGAATCTTATTGATTTTCAGCTCACCAGAGACAGTACAATGGGTCACATAAATCCAGATATTCTGCATTTTTGAAGAAACGATGCCGTTCATTTTTATTTAGGTATTGGTTTGTGTTCATTCTACGAATTAATTACAAAATAAAAATATTTTTCCTAATTTCTTTACAATAATTGTGAATATCGACCATTAACAGTTTGTATGCTGAATTGGCAATACATTATACCAGAAAATTGGAAAATATACAAGTTGCCCCATTCAAAAATATACATATTGTTCGAATATCTCAAAAACTGTTCGATTGGCAAGATCGAAAATATAAAATTAAAAATAGCTAATACATCTAATATGCATAACCAGAATATTGTTATTGTATCTTACGGAGTGACAAAGATATCTACATGTTTCCCTGCTTTACATGCGCAGTATATATATACATTTAAGCAATAAAGTGTACGAGTACAAATAATATGGTAGAAACTTATTCCGTGAGATTTTAATAAACCTGTTATTAGCATGTTTATAAACAACCCCAGTAACGATGAATATCTCGATTTTGTTAAATACTTGTACAATAATCCATCCTACAAGCAATAAATAATGCACATAAAAAATTATTTTTAGCGTAGCTGAGGCTATTAATTATGTAATTAATTTAAAAAGCGCATATTTGTTAACGCAAATTTAGCGAAGTATTAGAACACGTACTGCGAGTATATACACTGAGAAAAATGTACATATGATGGCTATATATCCTTATATGTAATTTTTTGTAGTAACTATTCTAAACAAATTTTAATATTTAAAAAAACCCCTTGCAAAACACTTGATTAGCACACAGAATAAAAAATGAGCACAAAATATTGAGAACTACTGAAGGTATAACTATTTTTTGACGTTTTGGATTAATTTTGGCCTATATAAAAATCAAGAACAATTCTTTCTTCAAGAAAATATATATAAAGAGTTATAAGTTGTAAAAGTTATAACGTGTTTCCTAAAAGTCCAGAGACGGAGCTGTAAGTTACAAAAGAGCGAAGAAAAATAACTGAAAATTTGGGTGATAACCCCAAAATTTTTAAATTGGAACCCCTGTCGAATTACAACTTATTTTATAGGTAATAAAAAAAGAAATATACCCAAAACCAAGTACTTAGTAATTTTGAGAGTGCGACTACAAATGAGAAAGTTTCATAAATTTTCAAATTCTCGACCTTCAACGATTTCGCAATTTCCCAAAAGCCCTTAAATGGAATTTTGAGCCCTATGGAGCATATCCATAGTGATATTGGTGGTTTCTTCAAGTATGCGATTTTGCAAATATTTTTTATTGTTTTTTCTGGAGTTGTTGCAGATTTCGGTATTACAGTTCTCGGAAGATCGTTCATAGTCCACTCATGAAAGTTAAATTATCGGGTTTTGGTGAGCCTTTCTTTTTCCATAACCTTATAAATAAGGTCAAAGTCGACAGGGATACAATTTAAAAAAATTGGGTTCACTCCCTAAAAGAAACTTCTCAGTGTATGAAAGTTTTGAACCACCTAGAAATGCAGTTTTAAGGGTTCTATAGTTATGACCAAAAGTTAGTTAGTTTTTATTCACTCATTTGAAACTCATTATATATATATACAGGGTGTCCCCGGACTAACGGGGAAAAAGACAAAAAGACGGAAGCGTATAGGATGAGCCAAAACAATGTTAGTACTTTTTATAAACTTTTCCAAAACAGGCCCTCGTTTTCGAATTATTAGCATCCAAAATTTGAATTTTGAATTCGTTTTTTATTTTTATTTCTCGTACTGTTCATTTGATCTGTATAAAAATGTCAGCATATTTGTAATGTATCTGTATGTTTATTTTGGTGAGGTAAACATATTTACAGTAGTGCCTTGCAGCCAGTGACGGACTACTCGTAATGGTTAGTGACCTTAAAGTTTTGCAGGGACGACACGACCTGTATGAAAATATCTGAAATGACATTAAGCTAACGAAAAGGTACTCTTATTGGAATTTGATAAAATGAGCCGTTTGTCTGTTATTAACCATTTTAATAATGCACCTCGTACCGATTTGCGCATCCTCCATTTTTATTAGGATATCCTACGTAACGAATTAAAAGTAATTTATTGATACCATGTCCAAGATTCACATACTATATTAGAAATTAAAAACTTCGCAATAGTCGATAATATAAATATTGACAAATAATTTCATGGAAGTTAAATAGGTATGCAAAGAACGTAATTAAATTTGCTTTGAAACAAAATTACAAACAAAAAGTTATTGAATCATTAAAAAAACATCAAAAATATAAGTTATGAAATATTAGGCTAAAACAAATCCCTAACCAACAAAAAAACTACGTAAATCTTATAAATGCTTAATATGAGCTCCTCCCATTTCCTACACACTTTCTAAGTCAACGAAGGTTGTTTCTTTGCATTTGAAATAGCAATCCCATATTATGTCTAATAAAATTGCTGTGTTACACAACTCTGCCTATTACATCTTGTCTTGTGTAATAAACACGAGATATGACATGGAAAATTTTAAGAACGCCCTATATAGACAAATTTTTCTTAATTCGAAATAATTAATAATTGTTGACAACGAAAAAAATTGATACAAACAAAGTGTGTTATTGCAAGGTTGATAAAACATCACAGCTGACGATTGTGTCATGCTTTGTTTTCCAATACGTTACAAATTAAAATAATGATACAGAAAACTAACCTTCACACAAGGGCATAGACAAGGTAAATTTTAGAATAAATAACAAGAAAATTTGAATCAAAAGAGAGAGAGACAGTAACTCTCCCCGAAGTGGCCAGTCTAAGTACGGACGGTCCCTTCACCCTCAACAGTAATATTGTGCAGTTTGTGACTAGTGATATTCCAAAACGTAAGTTTTTAACGTACAATTAATTTTTATATATTGTATTGATCTGCTTTATTATATTTTCATTGACTTAACCGGGTGTCCCAAAAAGGTAGGGGACCCCACAGTTCTTTTTCGGTCATATCTAGTGTACCATATACATCTGCGCCCCTCATCTAATATTAGAATCTAAAAAGTTATAGGTATTTACGGAGATATCTTATGTTCAGGGACCATCTCCCTAACTATCTGATTATTTGAAATTGCGCACGGATATTTATATTGTACAGGGGATCATATTTAGTCCTATTTTAAAGTTTCAACCGATAAATTTTCAGTCATATTACCGGACATCCACATACCGGAGACATCATAATTAATCTTCCGAATTTTGTTGATATAGATTTTATTCTACATATTCAAATTCTACGAGAATCGTAATTAGAATTCAAAGTGGGGGATATAGATTTTCTTTTTTTATATTGTACCGGTTACCTAAATTTCACGAGATTCATAATTATTTTTTCAATCTCAGAAATATTGGCAATATAGATATATGGTTTACAGGACATCGTATTTGCTCTAATTCATAAAGTTTCGTTTGATTCCTATTTATTGCCTTAATTTTTGTGAAGGATATCCACCATAATTATCGCCAAAGTTATATTAGTTACTATTTTTTTTGTGACTTCAGCATACTACTGTCATTATATAATTTACTGTAGTGTATAGGGTACCGTAATTATTCCAGATTAAGTACCAAAAAGAAATTCCGCTCGTTACTTTGTTATTTTTTATATCACGTAGGCTATCCAAAAATCAGGAGAGAGCCGAGTTATTATATTTCATTCGATTACAAAAGCTTTCGTATGACTCACCACTATATTTTTTATTTTGTAATATATACTTGTACATATTTAACCTTTCAGTTTATTTCCTTTAACCTCAGCCCTCACCCTCGTACCAGCCAATAGGACGGGCCGACTCGACCTGCATTACGAACTCGGGCTTGGCACACTATATAAGCCCAAGATGCCCCACGACGACCTTGATCGCTCGAGCCAGGAACAACCCCTCCCTGGAGGTAATCCCGCAGGGAGATTCCTGGTTCTAAATTTTGTGCCGCAAGGCACTGGTGACAGCACGCTGCAACGATTTTGTTCTTTGGATAGGAGTGTAGGGCCTTCCGGTCACTACTAACAGAGAAAAAGGAAACCCGAAAGATAACCGATCACATTACACTGGTGTCGGATAAGGATAATTCCGACTCGATTACATTTACCGTGATAATACCGGTCTATTACATTACACTTGTATGCACAGGTGTTGCGTACACTTATTTTTGAAATTATTCCAGAAAAAGCATTCCGTAGGATTGACATCTCCTAATCGCGGTGATAACTGAAAAAGACCAATCCATACTAATCCATACATCTGAACTGAAATAAGAAGGGTCCCCATCATGCACGAACTATACATTCTTACGAGTTTGTAACCAAATATTTCTGAGAAGATATTCATTTCTAGTCCACTTCTAGCTAATAAAGTAGGTGAATCTTGGACATGGTATCAATAAATACTTTTAACTCGTTACGTAGGGTATCCTTATAAAAATAGTAAAAGCGCAAATCGGTACGAATTGCATTAATAAAATGGTAAATATCAGCCAAAATGCTTATTTTATTAAATTCCAACAAGAGTACCTTTTCGTTAGCTTAAGAATATTTTCATACAGAGTGTCTCATCTCTGCAAACTTTCTGGATTACTAACCATTACAGAAGTATTTCAAGGCACTACTATAAATCTGTTCACCTTACCAAAATAAACAAACACATACATTATTAATATGCTGAAAATTTTATAAAGATTAAATGAACAGTACGAAAGTAAAAAATAAAAAACGAATTCAAAATTCAAACTTTTAAGACATAAAATTCGAAAACGATGGCCTGTATTGAAAAAGTTTATATGAAGTACTAACATTATTTTGGCTCATACTATACGCATAGGCTTCCTGTTTTTCCCCATATATATAAATTTTTTACTTCTTAAACCTCTTCATATCTATTATCTTGAATAAATGGTCTTGATTTTCGGTCTATTTTAATAAATAACGTGTTTTTTTGACGTTTCAGCTCAACTTTGACCAAAATTATAATCTGACATTGACAAACCTGTATATAAATAATTGATTACGTCAGGCATCATGAATATCAAATTCTTCAATCATTCAAGCATTTTCCGTCTTAAATTGTTAAAATTTAGACCACTGAAATATTTTGAGTATGTGTTATGTCCTTTGTGACTTACTCTAATTTCATATTCACTAAAATAATTTGATAATTACTGAGAAAGTCCCTGTACATATGTTAAAGTTAGATGTTTCAAATTTTGAAGTTTACTATTTGATTCGTGTTTGAATTGATTATAATATATATTTCTTTATCCTTTTTATGTTTCTGCCAACCCTATCTACGATGCTAAAAAAGTATTGGTTTACCCCTAAGTTGGAACGAAAAACAGGTTTTTACAGAAAAAATGCAGTGCGTATGTCGTCGTCGTCGCCCAGATTTTGTAACATATCTTGTTAGCACGATACAGTCTCCGTAGTGAATAAAGTCACCAATTGTATGATTAGTATTGTTCAGGGCATCTCACAGATGAACCCTGTTGTTTTTCAGCTCATCAGAGCCAGTACAACGGGTGTTATGGTACCTGAAGTACCACATTCTTGGTAATTTTCGGAGAAATTTCGGTTTGTTAGCACGATACAGCCTCCTAAGTGTATATAAGTGACCAATTTTATGATTGGATTTTGTTTAGGGCGTCTCACAGATTAACCCTATTGATTTTAAGCTCACCGAAGCCAATACAATGGGTCCTATAAATCCAAATATACATTTCTGATCATTCGTGGAGAAATTTCGCTTAATTAGCACGCTACAGCCTTCGGAGTGTAAACAAGTGACACATTTTTTGATTGGATATTATTTAGGGCGTCCCACAAATGAACCCTATTTATTTTCAGCCCACCAGAGCCAGCAGAACGGGTCCTATAAATCCAGATATACCACATTTTCGGAGAAATTTCTGTATGTTAGTACGATCCAGCGTCCGGAGTTCGGAAAAGTTAGTTTTAATCTTTAAAACCGTTTATTTTAAATATGTTATGTTTCATTATTTAAATGTCTTTTGAGCATATTATAATAATTTATCGAGTGAACTCCCCCCAGACATAATTAAGCCACTTACACATTATTATTGAAGTCCTTATATCAAGAAAAAGACCGAAGCAATTTGAGCAAAATTTATAATTCCATTTTATAATTTCCCATGAATATATAAATAACTGAATTGATAATTCCTTTTTTTCGTACGCTACTACTTAAATTTTAACAATTCAAGATGGAAAGTCTTTGTATAATTGAAGAAGATTGTAATTTGATGTTGTGATGCGTGACGTAATTTATTATTTATATTCAAGGTTGTCAACGTCAGATTATAATTTTTGATAGAGGCCAAAGTCCAACTGAAATGTCAAAAATTATTTTGACATAAGAGTAATCGGACCTCAAAATTTCGACATCAAACTTATGTTTAGACATAATTTCTAAACTATATATTGACGATTTAAAATAAGTCTACGTCGCACACAGAAAATCCAGAGTCGGCTAGTACCTTGTGGTTCACAATCCGTAATTTTAACCGGGTCGACTTGTATAATATCTAAATTTCCAATCTATTTACTAATAGAAACGTACTTTTATTTGAAGTCGGTAAAATGAACGACTCAGGAGAAATTTTAATATCAAGATTGGAGTGTAGAAGAGCGCCTTAGTCATATTCTGTGAAAACAGAAATTCTGGAGAAAATTTGAGGTAGTATTTGAACACAATAGAACAGTTAGGTACATCTTGGGCCATTTTAGTTGTCAATAAATATTAAAACGCCAAAATAAGAAGAAATAGAAAACAAAACCTAAAACTGCTATAATAAATATACGACCACCTTGCACTTCTACGCCCTCATTAAGTCTATGAGGATATTTCTTTGTACTTCAAATAACGTCACAATGAAACCACCAATTCGTTTCTTGTATGCACAGGAATTAAATAGACCATGAATATAAGATATCCCAAAAAAATTAATCCATGCTATTGAAGTCTGGAGAACGAGCTGGTAATGGAAGAGGACTTCCCCGTCCAATCCATTTATTAAGGAAAATGTTATTGAGATCATTCCGTACATCAATGAAAAAGTGGAGAGGATCTTCGACGCGCATAAACCACAGATTTTGAACGCTTGAAATAAAACTACAATGTAATTGTTCGTTTTTATACTATCTCAATGGATTTTCAGTATTTATGAAAGTCACACTCCGATTTAAAAATTCAAATGTCTCCTAAACCGTTCATTTTATCGACTTCAGACCGGAATGCATTTTTATTAGTAAGCAGATTGGAAAATTCATTTTTATAATTAAAATATTATACAGGTTGTCCGTGTTATTACGGATTGTTATCCACTAGACACAAACAGCCACTAGATTTAAGTGTATAATGTAGATTATGGATATACGTAACCAATCATTAAAATTTTCCAATGCATAATTTAGAAATGATGTTTAAACATAAGTTTTTCTTTTAAAAGCTTTGAAGTCTATAACTCCGAAACGAAGGCTCGTATGACAAAAATTTAGTAGAACATTATTTTGATCTCTTCTACTCGTTCTCGAATTTATGGCATTAAGTTCCTGAATACCCTGTATATATTCTTAATTTTTGGCATTTTTTCATAAATAACGTATTTTTTTAACGAAATATTTTTTGACGTTTCTGCTCAATTTTGGTCTATATCGAAATATTACCTTTCATTGACACTACATGAATATCAAAAGTGAGTAAGCGACTAGACTGGAGCAGTATCTACAGACGTGTCTGAGAGCCCTAGAGAGTACGCACAAAACATATAGTGCAGAAATGTAAAAGCATATCCCTTTTAAGTCATGTTGCGGAGCTAAACTCTGAAAGGCATTAATATGTTGTTTATTTTTACCAATACCACTTACACACTAGCTAGCGCACCAATTAAATAGGGAGCGGTCCTTATCGCTTATGGACACGTGCGTGTTCGAAAAAAACTGCAATCTCAAAATATGCTTATAGTTCAGTAAAATATGGTGAAAATAATATGTTATTTGAAAATTATATTACTAATTCTTGTTATTAAAACGAGATATAAGGTAGTGTAAATTGTCTGGTGTTATGTTTAAGATGTATTTAATAATTATAAAATTATTAAGTACTTTTTAACGATTGTTAGTTGAAGTTATAATATTAAATGAATATGTCGTCTAACAACCATTTTAAATTATAATATTGACTGGACAGTGACAGTATTCAAACCAAAAGATAAGCCGAAACTTTAAATTTCGCACTATATATCTTACGTGAACTATACCATTGCATACTATATATGTAATCATACTGTGACGGTTACGTTTTTGATGAAGCTGCACAATTATTTTGATTAATATTGTTCATTAATTGTGTGGGTGTTTTTGAGTTATAGGATTGTATTTATTACGCAAATGAAACTTTAATCAGTAAAAACTGAAATTCCTTGATAAGAATAGATTTCAAAACAAATTATGGTTCTGTAAAGAACTATTTTATAAGTATAAATAAAAGAAAGATTTTTAATAACACGAAAATATTAAAAAGCATGGGTATGTTATCTAAGTGATTCAGGTTAAATCTTACTATTTTGAGTTTAAGTTAAAATATTTTGAACCAAAACGACAAAAGAATTTGTCTGTGCAAAACACGTTATTTGTAAGAAATAGCCCACCAATCAAGAATACGGGTATTTATTACAAAATAATTAAGAAGTGGGGGTATACAGAGTATGAAGATATTTTTCGAATAAAATCATAGAGATGATAATTGCAAAGTGTTTTATAAACAAGATATAAAGAAGTGGTTTGTATGATTAAATATAATTCATAGCTTCGTAAGATTAGATGAATGAGAACTATTGACCTTCAGGATGTCTCTCTTTAACATAAATTGTTTTATTCACATTTTTTTTATCTATACATGAAAATTAAAACATTTTTCGAGAAGTTCCACAGAAGTTTGTATCTACGTTAGACACAAACATATAAAAATTATTGACGTTTGGAAAAAGTCAAATCGAATGTTATACTAAACCCTAACCTGTTCGTCAATAACTCCTGGACGTCTTCCGGTTTTTTTCTTTAAATAAAAAAAACAGTGGACTCAATACATGAACAAAACAGAAAAACAAGCCAATAAACAATAAAGACATTCTGTTAAGTTGTTTAATTATTTCCCACCCAAGGTCAGTTTTGTGTTTTTATCTTTGACACAAATCTCACCTTTGGATCTAGCACTTCCCCAGGTCGCAACTTTCCTCCCTGTGGGCATAATAATAAAAATGATTCTCTGGCTATGTCAAAACCATAGTAAAATTATAGAAGATCTTAGTTTGCAGACATAAAGTAAGAGCACAAATACATTTATTGATTATATATTAAAAAACCTATTACCATTGAACTTAATTAATTCGTAATAACAGAATTCGTATGTAATTAATTATTTTAAAGGCACTTTATGATTATTTCGTATGATATGACTTCTTTCCAGTTTCAACATTATGTCTACATACTAGAAATTAGAGGATATATGTTCAATATAGTGATATATACTCGATGGCCTGCAAAATAAGTGTTTTGGTTGCTGCTGACGGCTGGTGTTCTGCAGCAATTCATGCGAGTTGCTTATTTGAAACAGTCGACCACATAATGCATTAGTTCCGTGCAATCGCCACAGCTTCATTTCGTGACATAAAATATATTTTCAGTTAGATAACTCTGCAATACACTTGAAAATCTTAAATGTACGTTAATAACAAAATACAGAAATTCGTGCCATCAATTCCAATAAAGACAAGGCTACAATGTTTTTGTATAAAGTTTCAATTATTAGAATTTTTTTGATTAAAGCATAAATAAATTGGATATTATTTGGTTTATAAATATAATATATTTGTGAGACATTTTGTAGATATTGCAGAGTTACTAAAAAGCCTTAGAGAAGATAATCTTCTTCATACTTCCACGTCAGATGTAAATAGTAAATTAAATAAGGCGCAGTTATACGTTGTACATTATTTCAGGTGGTTACCTTTTTCTCTTCTAAAACCTCTCCTGGACGAAGTTTCCTACGTTCCTAAGAAATAAAATTCCAAACATAAATATAAAAAAGAAGAAACATTTTCCACGACTGACTGGACACTCACAACCACAGCTAAATAAATTTAAAAAAGGTTGAACAATAAAAATAAATGTAGCATATTACCTCGTCTGAGATGATGAGACTAGCACGTCGTCCCATTGCTTCTGGCGGTATGAGAGAGCCTCTGCGACTTCCTGGCCCAGAGCCAGGCTCGAGTGATTTTTTTCTAGCTTCAGGAGTTTTCTCCCTACTTACTTCAATTTTAGGAGCATCAGGAGTTTTTATTTGAGGAAGGCTAGGTCTAGGTTGCTCGAGCATTCCGGCTTGTACGGGAGCTTTTCCTTTACCTTCAAATGCTATGCTTGGTTTTTCCTACAGTAAATATTTTTTATATTTTTTATTACTAATTTATAAAAGCCAAGCAAGCATGAGTAAGCAGGTGCTATTTTAATTATCATGGTAAAATTAAGTAGAAAACTGAATAAGTAAATAAAGGTATTATCAGAATGAATGAATGCTATACGTATATAGTGGTTGTATATTGGTTATAAAATAGTGGACCAAAGATCTAATAAAATACCTGTTGAATTATTTATACTAAAAATAAAGAAATCAAATGTGTTTTTTGACTTTAGTTCATAATGACATAATGAGCACACTATGTACTACGTCTTCACCATCACTAACAACAACCATGCTGACGCGCGTTTAGATTACCAAGTTATTGTCTTTAGTGACTGGAGGATAATTAAAACTTATCGCACTGTTTTAAATGAAACTAACTGTTTCTAGATAATATCGATATTAATATAGAAACAATTTTCAATATATTGTGAAATTATCTAGAATCGGTTAGTTTCATTTAAAACAGTAATATGATTTGATCCCACAAAGTACGGGTCGAGACAGTAAATTTCATTAAAACCTATCTATTCAAACTATTCTTACATGCAACAATTTCGCTACTGTCGAATGCATCCAACAATAGATTGTTGGATATATTTTTAACAATTTTACATTACGTAAAGTTATTGTATGATTATGATTGATAGCATGTTAGGCGATACTCTATTTTTCTACGCGTCCATATTTTAAGTGAGTAAAATGCTCCTTAAACAGAACGTTAACAGACCTAGTCTGCTCAACGTACTTTTGCGACGCTGTAGGCTAATTGTTACCGATTACACATCATCTACGTACTGCCACAACATACAAATATGTTCACAAATTCTGTATAAATTGTTTGTTGATTAATCCCATTTTCGGAACTAGTAACAATTTCTGCTAATTTGTCTATTCGTTTTCAATATTCCGTTTTTTGAAGAAAACTTAGTTTTTTGTAAAGTAAATTTGCTGTTATACCTAAATGGCTCTACATAACTAGGTATTTTGATACGCCGGACCTCTAATTTCAAGTTTACATCCGTAAGGTTAAAATGTATCGACTTTCATTTGTTGTTACTCATGGTAAAATTTAGTCGATGCTCACTTATATAAATGTAAGCCGAATTGACAACTTTATTATAAATTTGAGCGACCCTAAGAAGTACTCCGAAGTCAATGTGAGAACTAAATACAAATAATACGTAAAAAATTTGCAACGGAACAGAATTTTTGATAATATAAAACAATAACTGAATAAAAATAGTAGAATTTATAAGCTTATTTAGTTCCTGAAATACATTTATTCTTTATTTAGTATGAGGGTGACTACGTTTCGAATTTGTGAATGTTCATTGTTAACGATATACCTAGGTAATAATTGTATTGTTGCTGAAAACTTGTTGAGAATGCAACTATGCGTCTAAATGAATAAAGCGTATGTGGCAAAAACTTTGTAGAAGCAAAAGCGTGAATTTACAAGTACCTTAGATAATTTGGTTTTTTCTCTACCAGCGAATTCAGGTTTTTCATGTTTCTCGAATGTCTCCAGGACAGGTCTTTCATAGTCAGGTATGTTTTCCCACTCATTATAATCGTATTTCTCTTCTTTTTTAACAGATTTTTTAACTGAAGTATTTTCTTTATCAGCTCCAGTCTTCTATTTAAAATAATATAATGCAAGAATGTTATTCTTCAATGTTATGATTTATTGTTTATAAAAGACAAGTAATCGTTAGAACCAGAAAAGGAAGAATATAGATATACAGTGAAACAAATAGTACAGTTAATAACAATTCTACTTTGATTCCAGCATTTCTATTATTAAAAAAATTTCATTTAATAAACAAATCAATGTAGAATTACTTTTTATTATTATTATTATACATTATTCTATTACACGTATATATACACACTAAAATATCGGCATTTCCAGTAATGTCAAGAATAGTGTATTACGGCATAAGCCACGAAATAATAGTTTTTATCTATTTAACGATTGCAACAAATATTTTATGGAAATAACGAGTATGGAGAAAATACATTAATATATAATTTAAATTGCCGTTATAAATGAAAAAAAACTGTTTCTAAATAATTTCCCTATATTATAAGAAAATTATAAAACTCTACAAAATTTAAGAATTGTTTCGATATCTTGAAATATCATATATTTTAAGATATCGAAAAAAATTCCAAACTTTTATAATTTTTTCATTATATAGTGGAATTATTTATAAACAATTAGTTTCATTTATAACGGTTACATTAGTAGATTCCACAAAACAAGGGATGAAACAGTAAA
Organism: Galeruca laticollis; assembly: GCA_963921935.1. NCBI lineage: Eukaryota > Metazoa > Arthropoda > Insecta > Coleoptera > Chrysomelidae > Galeruca > Galeruca laticollis. Next base: position 124,774,847 of record OY998180.1, read on the forward strand.
TTTATTATAATTCGAACGTTAATTAATAGAATTCAATTAGCTTACAAGGATAATTAAGATACCGTTTTGTTACAATTGTTAATTGAGATGACAGGTATTAAGATTGGAAGTAAGAAAGATCGTTATTAGTTACAAAAAAGACGATAGAAAAATAGTTAACAGAAGAATAACGTATATTGAACATAAATAAGAACTTTTAGAAAAGAGATGATCGAAGAGTGAAGAAAAAAGTTATGCCTTTGAGTTTACCTTCAAATCTACTTCGAGTGTTTCGGCTTGTTTAGCTTTTTCACCATTTGATTGGACGGGTTTCAATTGTACATTTAAAAATGAGCCCGTTTGAGTTGCTGCTTTCGGAGGGATAACCCGTTTGGGTTTTTCAAGCTGAATAATTGAAATAATATACATATTTAATTGGTTACTTTCTTGGATTAAAGATCAAATATACTTAAAAAATATTTATTAACAACGTACGTTTCGACTTATGAAGTCATCTTCTGGTTAATATAATAATCTTGTGTCTCAATATTTTAGACATCACATAAAGTTTTTATAAAAAATTTTCTTGTCAGGTACATATTTATCACATATTTGTTTGGACAGTGAACTTATTATATATATATATATATATATATATATATATATATATATATATATATATATATATATATATATTAATATATATATATATATATAATAAGCAACGAATAGATTAGTGGGTATTGCACGCAAATAGAAGAAGGGGCTACTGAAAAGAGTGGTAACCGCAGACATGTGCAATACCCACTAATCTATTCGTTGCTTATTGTTCATATGTCACGCACTATTCGTACATCTTATATATATATATATATATATATACGGTGTTCATTTCAGGACTTCCCACCCTAATTTTCTCGAAATGTGTGTATTTTAAAAAAAAATCCTGGGACACGTCAACAAATAAATCGAAGGGGACAACTTTTTGTCATAAAGGCAACGCGCCCCCTTTCACCCCCCACCAGGGGGAGTTGCCAACTTCAAAATCTTAAATAGGAAGGGGTATCGAGTTATACCTCATTTTAAAGGTCTTTTTAATCTCTACACGTCGGTTTTTGTTTTTTTTTAAATTGATCGATTCGTTGTCGAGATATTTAGGAAAATCTATTTGCTGCTTGTACCATTAAAATAAAAGCTGCAACTGTTTATTCTCATTCCTTTTATCAAAACTAAACTACAATATTGTACACAAATTTTCAATTTAATAATTGCTCAAAATGTTGCCCATTGTTGGCCAAACAATGGTATAACCGCTGTTCAAATTCGTGACGCACATTTTCAAACACTTCTGTTCGAATTGCTCGACATTATGCAGTAATCCTTTGTCGAAGGTCTTCTATATTTTGTGGCGGGGGTGTGTAAACAACTGATTTTAATTGTCCCCATAGAAAAAATCACATAGTGCTAGATCTGGGCACCTAGCTGGCCACTCTATAGGTCCTCTTCGCCCTATCCATTTACCGGGAAATACATTGTTTAACCATTGACGGACCGGAAGCACATAATGGGGGGGAGCTCCATCTGGCTGAAAATATAACTCATTTTCGTCAAGAAAGTTGTTGCCATCTCTATCCAGTTGATTTTCAATTGCTTCGGTAATTAACGGATTGATCATATTTTATAGCATATTCAAGTACATCTCACCATTTAGATTTCCTTTTATAAACAATGGACCAATTACTTGATTTCCTAGTATACCGGCCCATTTCTTAATTTTTTGGGGATGCTGGGTATGCCCTTCGACAAATACATGGTCATTTTCATTGCTCCAATATCTGCAATTATGTTTGTTAACAAAACCATTTAACTAAAAAGTACACTCATCAGTGAAGCAGATATTTTTTAAAAATTCGTTATTGTTATTAATAATTGTAGTCATTTGTTCACAAAACTCAATTCTTCTGTCAAAATCGTCTTCACTTAACTCTTGACATACTTTCATTTTATAGGGATGGAATTTATTAATTTTCGTAATTTTGTGGACAGAGCCTAAGGAAATTCCAGTTGCAGCAGAAATGGTACGTAACGAAGTATTAGGATTCATACCAAAATAACCTATCACTTCAATTTGAGTGGCTTAATTCAAAACTCTTGGCTGATCATGTTTTAAATTTGCAACAGAACCTGTTTGAGTAAATTTGGCGATTAGATTTAGGACATACCTATGAGAGGTGTTCTTATCTGGGTGCCTTTCGTTAAATATTGCAGCAGTTCGTCGAGCACATTGGTTTTCGGCGCCGTAAATTAACACTATTTCAACTTTTTCAGGTAAAGTGTAAACCATTTTTAATAAATTGCTTTTTCACACAACTGGTAAGTATGGTAAACAATTCAATAGGTATCATGTCTTTTATTTTCTCTATCAAAAACATTTTTTTGCATTTTTTTATACAAAAAAGTTGAAAGGAATAACAAAACAAACAATTGCAGTTTTTATTTTAATGGTACGAAGCAGCAAACAGTTTTTCCTAAATATTTCGACAACGAATCCATCAATTAAAAAAAACAAAAGCCGACGTGTAGAAATTAAAAAGACCTTTAAAATGAGGTATAACTCGATACCCCTTCCCATTTAAGATTTTGAAGTTGGCAACTCCCCCTGGCGGGGGGTGAAAGGGGGCGCGTTGCCTTTATGATGAAAAGTTGTCCCCTTCGATATATTTGTTGACGTGCCCCAGGATTTTTTTTGAAATACACACATTTCGAGAAAATTAGGGTGGGAAGTCCTGAAATGAACACTCTGTATATATATATATATATATATATATATATATATATATATATATATATATATATATATATATACATAAAACTGGTGAATATTGGGGTGTGCAGCAAGAGAAACGGAAAAAAGTGTACTCTTAATGGAAAATTTTCAAGTTTCGATGATGATTGTCCTCATCATCAGGAATACTGAAATGGAAAAACTGCATTAAGATACAGTAATTAACAAACCAGATACAATAGGAAAGAAATCACAACAGGTGTGAACTTACCTCCGATTTGAGGTTGGATTCCATTATGTTATATAAAAGTAAACTACGGATATTTAAAATATGAAAGAGTTAACTAACAATGATTAAAATATAGTTTAAAATAGCACAATCACATTAAGATGACTAAAAAAGCCAATATCTAACACCATTTTGCAGACAAACGAACACGAGTGCTTTTTTGTCAAAAGCCGGCCAGGTAATGATATCGTTTTCTCTGTAAAATGGAGGGATTTGTTGACAGTCAGTGATGCCAACCAATAGTTGAGTAGATGAATATGACATCAAGTATCCATTATAGAATGGCCTCCGATGTGATAGTTAAAATTTTAGATGGAAAGGAAGAATGCAGAGGAGTTGAATATTGCATTCATAAGAAGAAATATTCAACCCCTCTGCATTCTTCTTTTCCATCTAAAATTTTAACTATCACATCGGAGGCCATTCTATAATGGGTACTTGATGTCATATTTATCTACTCAACTATTGGTTTGCATCACTGACTGTCAACAAATCCCTCCATTTTAGAGAGAAAACGATATCATTTCCTGGCCGGCTTTTGACAAAAAAGCACTCGTGTTCGTTTGTCTGCAAAATGGTGTTAGATATTGGCTTTTTTAGTCATCTTAATGTGATTGTGCTATTTTAAACTATAGTTTAACCATTGTTAGTTAACTGTTTCATATTTTAAATATCCGTAGTTCACTTTTATATAACATAATGGAATCCAACCTCAAATCGGAGGTAAGTTCACACCTGTTGTGATTTCTTTCCAATTGTATCTGGTTTGTTAATTACAGTATCTTAATGCTGTTTTTCCATTTCAGTATTCCTGATGATGAGGACAATCATCCTCGAAAGCTTGAAAATTTTCCGTTAAGAGTACACTTTTTTCAGTTTCTCTTGCTGCACACCCCAATATTCACCAGTTTTATTCCTAACAGTCAGCAAAGACTATCTTCCTTTAATATATATATATATATATATATATATATATATATATATATATATATATATATATAAATATATATATATATATATTTATATATATATATACATTGTTATGACATAAACTATCCAGACAAAAATAATAAAAAACCCCTATCATCTAATTGTGGGTTGAGGTAATTGAGTGAATCCTATTGAATGAAAAATATTTATATTATAAAAGCTGTACCAACCTGTAATATTAATATAGAATAATGACCTATTATTATGTATTAAATAATGTTATTTAAACGTGGAATTTAGATAAAATAAAGTTGGGAAAATTGAAACCAGGAAATACAAAAAAAAACATTTTAACAAATAATCCATGATAATCTTAAAGATTGCAGAACCAAAATATACTGTCAAATAATTAGGAAGTGTCATGTTGGGGTGAAAGGCATCATATTTAAAATTTGACAATATAATATCAATAATGTGAATAAAAAGGTTTTATATTTTTAATAATTAAATTGAAAGAATACTTTGAATAATAATACCTACACAATTTAATTGGTTCAACAAACTTTTTCTTGGTAACTTGTAACTGGGGTTTGTTGAAAACAATGAATAAAGAGTACAAACATTTTGATCTTGTGGAAAAGATTTTAACGGTTCTGCTCCGTAAAATTAATTAAAAATAGTTTCAAAATTAAGCATTGTAAAAGTAAATATTATATGTTGGGAGGTGTTTGTGAGAAAGAGTTATAGAAACAAAAAAAAATTAAAATAAACTTAAAAGTGGATTAAGAAAAAAAATACCGGGAAGATCGACAAATTTCAATGATAGTGGATATTATTTAAAGGACTGGATGTGTAAAGAGTATTTCGTGAAATTAAACGGATATGAGTGGTCTATAGTGGAATTTTGGAGAGATGTGAGTAGACTTTTTGTGGAAATTAGAGATGCCAGGAATGGACAATAAAAAGACTTGGTAAGAAAGAATAGATAGACTGACTTAATTTAGGTTACTTTTCAAGAAAACAATTAGATATTTAAAAATTGATTGCATTCAGTTATAGGGAATTCGGATAGCAAACGAATTGCTTGAAAAATAAATTTAAAATTGAAATAAAATTCAGACCGTTCTATTTAAAATAACTAACTTATAAATGATTTAAATTGTGCATGTTGGCGGCTAAGTTTGAAACATTCTGTAAGAATTATCGACGAATTGAATATATGTGAAGTTACTGCTGCTCATATTGTTATTGATCAAAATTTTCAACAAGAATTTGGATTCTTTGAGAATATTTTAAAAACTTATAATATCTCGAAAATACTTCATTTTTGGTATAGCATATCTTACACAAACTGTATCTAAAATGTTACGCATAGTTTGAAAATAAAACAAAAATTACCAATTTCTATTGAAAATAAGCAAGATGAAGCATCCATCCGGTATAACCAGAGGAGCTGCATTAATAGTAATAATATATAAGGGTGAGGGTGTGTGTGTGTGTTTGTGCGGTTTTTTTATATAGAGGTCTGAAAATACTTTTACTTATCATAAGGACCTGTTGTTCAGCCTGGGTATGTAGGACATTTTTGCTATTCTTCTAGCCATGTTTTTTTTGCTCTCTTACTTTCAATGTAACGGAAATACTTAACGACTTCCGTGGCGAAAGTATTAGAAGCGTTCCAGACAGCCTTTGATGACAGCATTGCTCCTACTTATGTAACGTGGCAAGCTAAAACGTGAACACGCAAAGAATACGTGTTCCGCGTCTTCAATGACTCCGGCGCAAGACAGGACCTCGGGAGAAGTATCACGCTTGAAGCGATGAAGATATACACGAAAGCAGCCATGTCCTGAAAGCATCTGTGCTAGGTAGTAGTTAACCACTCCATGATTTCTGTTCAGCCAAGCATCGATTTGTGGTATAAGACGATACGTTCATCTACCCTTCACTGTGGCGTCCCACTGCACTTGCCATCGACGTCTGTATGCTGCCGTTCTTCAGTTCTGAGTTCAATGGAACTCAACTTAAATTACCTTCGTCGTTGATAGAGAGCTTGTAATTAACCTCTCCATGATTTCTGTTCAGCCAAGCATCGATTTGTGGTTTAAGACGATACGTCCATCTACCTTTCACTGCGGGATCCCGCTGCACTTGCCATCGACGTCTGCTATGCTGCCGTTCTTCAGTTCTGAGTTCAACAGAGCTCAACTTAGATTACCTTCGTCGTTGATAGAGAGCTTGTCGTTCTTCGGCTAGCACTCGAAGAGGCAGCATTCCAGCAATGACGGACAACGCCATTTCAGACACAGCGTGGAAGGCACTAGTCACTCTCGGGAATCAAGTATCAGTCCCAAATACCTAATGATTTCGTATTCTACAGCTCCCAGCGTGATGGTTTCCGCCTGACTCGGTCTTATGCCGTGCTAATTGTAGTTTCACCGTATTCATCCACTGGTTGACTCTCTCGAAGGTGATGTCAAACGGTAGATTTATCTCATCAAGATGTTTTGCGACGGTTACTACTGCCACGTCGTCTGCATATGCCACAAGTTTAACATTATCTCGCAGACCATGTGTGTCAAAAATTATTTAAGAATATATTGAAAGCATATGATAAAGTAAAGTGACGTAAAGGAGCTTGAAAATTAATATTTTTGAATGATACCACCATCAATCGAAGTTAGAGCCTGTGACGAAATTGATCATCAAAAAATTTCTTACAAGAATTTTGTTGCTAAATTGGTGCAATTGCCCTCTCTAATCACGAAGGGGCGTCTGTCTTTTATTTTTTGTGATTTTTCCTTTTGTAGAAATTGTCATAGGAACCATCTGTCTTGAATTTTATATTGCAAATGGAATTTTGACATGGTTGTAGAACTGATTTATGGATAATCGAAAACATGGTATTATGCAAATGGATCCATTCGATCAGATTTATATTAAAATTTAAGCCAAATAATTGAGACAGTAGATGGGTAGCTTGAAAAATGTGAAGAGTGGTATTATTGGATGAGCCTCTTTTCGAGCGCAATAATTAACTAATAATTAACTCCAGTTTGGCTGAAATAACTAATTCAATAATAATAGAGAATAATTCGGAAAAAAGATATTTGAAGTCTTATTATTAGTAGTATCTGTATTTTCATGATATTCGTTGTAAATGGTTTTTTATAAACATAGTACTTATGGAAAATTTAAAGGAGTTGTTTAAATAAGGGTCGTAAGCTTTGACCATTGTAAGTAACGAAGACAAGTATAAATGTTAATAAATAAAACGAAGTATTCGAATGTATTTGGAAAATTACGTACCTTCTTAATGCCAGGAATTTCTTGCTTTTCTTCGGACTGTTGATTTCACAGTTACAACACAACATGGATGGACATGGAACAAACGATGTCATATTAGTTAATATGTGATAAATAATAATTATTATACTATTGAGTGCTTCATAATTCCAAGTAAAATTTTCAAAAATATATGCATGTGTAATAATCAAAAACTTCCAATACTCTGTTACTGAAAAAAAAATATTAAATATGTTTTTTCTCTCAGGATAAGGGTACGAATCGATTATTTAATGGTTACAAAAGAAACGCCGTAGTAGTTTGGTTACATTTTAATTTCTCCCTTTGTAATTATTAACAGCACTCGTGCGCAATACAAGAAAGAGCGCTTAACTTTGTTTTAGGCCACTAGTGGCTGAATTGCGTATTCTGGAACAGGCCGTACAGTTCAATCAAACCGCTAAGAAGAGGCGACGCGATAGATCTATGAGGTTACAAATTCGAATTGTTTTTATTTTTTAGAACAGTATTTTTTTTATAGAATGAAGAACAGGTATGCAGGTGTAAGACTATAACAAAGTGGCGTGGCAGAATTGCCCCAATTACTATTCTATATGCAGAATACCTACCGCAGAGTATACTTTGCGTTTACAACAATAGTTTACCATGCAACAATGAATAATCGTTTTCAGGGTGAGGTACGAAGTCCCTATAATAAGAAGCTTATACACTAAAGAGTTCTCCAACGTAAAAAAATTAATATAAACTGTGCGTTTAGAGTTTAATATTAAATGTTGTGATTGTTTCTCTCTATGTGTCTGTTAACTTATATGTTGGAAGTGTGGTTTAGTTCATAAACAAAACAATAAGACAAACACAACTTATAACTAAAGCTTAGCTGATAAGTCACAGTGGATGATTCCTTCAGCACTGCTGCAAGCTGTTATGTTTTATACCGATAGCAAAAAAAGAAAGATAATTTTTTGTAAACCGAAAATTTCCACATAAATCTATTAGATTCTTAGAATTGTTGGTCAAACTGATTTCGAATATTGGTTTAGCAGTCACTTATGCTTATGGGATTTAGGGACATTTGTAAACTACTGATTTTTGAAGTTTGATAGTGACAATATTGACAATTGATAGATACATAATTAATTATAACTTGTTATCAAAATAAACATTGAATTTTATATGTATTTTAGTTTGAGAATTTGCTTTTATTTCAGATAGAAAATAATTTTATTTTAATGTTTGGTAGTGGGATTTTAGTTTTAGTAAATTATAGATACTTCTGGTTGAAGCCATATACCTGGTAAGATTGTATCTTGTGTTGTTTCTTAAAAGGTTCTTGAAATGATTTTAGTATACTTATCAAATAATTTACTGTAAATAATACTGGTGTTCTTGGTATAGTAACCTAATTCCTAACCTTTGGAGGATACATAACGAGCCTGTAACAACTCTTATTCTTTCCAAAATTCATATATGCAAACGTTCAATTTAATGTTTCATTTTAAAGCATTTGTCAATTTTTTGGGATATAAGCCCTATTTTCAATTATATAATACTGCTTTTTATAGTATCTCCGAATACAGTTCTCCTGCCAGCTTATCTCGCCATTCCCCTGTCATGACAATTTAATAACACGGCAACCCCTATATAAGCCCGTTCCCATACTGTGACTTCAATCGAAATTAAACTGCAGTGACTTGGTTGACTAAGTGCATAATTTGAGAGTGATTGTTCCAAGACATCCGAGACACATGTATTTGGTTGCAGGAGATTGATTGACTAGTACCGAGGCAATGCTTTTCTTAGCATAAACTTATTACGGGTGAATGGGCATTGTACCACCACAACCTCTTGCCCCGTTCAGGATTTAGGTAGCGGATCCTGGTCGAAAAATGAGCTACATACTCCCTCGGATAGTCGCGATCGGAGCGTGACGCCGAGTAGGGCTACAGCGATAATAAACACCTTGGAGGAACACATCACTAACTCTCCTCCACCGGCTCCTGCTGTTTCAACGGCGACGCAAGTCAATGTGCCTACGACCACAAAAGCCGGATTGCCTAGGAAGCATATGAAATGGACCACTGAGCTAAATTCCTTTATTACTCGCTCCTACTTTAAGGCAACCAATATGGAAGCGGACCTAATCACCATTCGCCATTCACTTTGGGTTTGTTGAGACTGCAGCGCATATCTGAACATCGAATAGCTGAAAAATGTAGAGAAAATAATGAGAAGAAAAGAGCTTGCGAACCGATTAGATAGAAAATAGTAAACTTTTTCAGTCAATACTAGGCACATGAAGTTATCGCCTCAATGAAGGTGGGTTCCGGTGCCTCGTACAAAGGAAACAACGTGAGGTTTGGTGGGTAGGCAGGGACTGACAACCAAAGAGATCTGAGTCCCACACCCCCGCTTGTTACCGGGAGAACATAAGTTTCCTCACACAAAATAATAATAATGCTCCTGCACATTTTACAAATCTACAAAATAGATCCAACTCTCATTACATTCCTTGAACATACAATGAAGAACTCGGAAACAAAATTAATATTCATCCTAATTAACAAACAAATAGAAACAAACAACATACAGATCAAAAGAGGAACTTTGCAAGAAGACACATGGAGCCCTAATTGGTTCATCCTAGCATTGTACCCACAAGCAGCCTACTGAAAGCAACCAACACCGGATAAAAGGTCATCAAAGACTACAACTTATCACATTTATTCTACGTTGATGACATAAAAATGTATGCACAAGATGAATACAAACTATCTTCACTATTAGAAACCACTGCCACTTTCTCTAAAGACATAACCATGAATTTCAGGCTAGATAAATGTGCATCACTTATAGTGAAGAGTGGGAAAATAACTGATAGAAACAACATAGATCTTCCGATAAATAACATAACATTCCCAGCGCTAACCGAGAGCGGAACATACAAACACCCGGAAGTGAAGAAAACACTAACACACAAAACGAAGGAAATAAAAGAACACAGACAGAAAAAATACAAAGATAAGCTTACGAAAATCATGCACCCACAACTAAATGTAAAGAGCAAAATCAAAGCAATAAACACCTGGGCAGTGTCTATAGTGAACCTGTTTATTCGGATACAGTGGACTAAAACAAACGTACAGGCACTAGAAAAGATAGCTAGAAGAATACTTGAAAATAATAGATCATTACATCAAAACTCATCCATCGAGAGATTATACCTGTCTAGAGGAGAAGGAGGTCGATGTCTGGTCAATATAGAAGCAACACGCAATATTCAAATATATAATCTATAAATATACTGCAATAACAAGGAAGTTAAGAAACTACACAGCAGATATAAGATGGATCTCAGCAGGCAACACCAACTATCAACTATATAGCCTGAAATAGGTCAACTATATATAGAAATAGAAGGATTCATGTGCGCGATGCATCAGGTAATAGCTACAAAGAATATTATCAAAAATATATAACAAAGACGAGGATAGAGAATGACAAATGTAAAATGTGTAAAACGATTCATAACATCAGGGTGCTCCAGTCTAGCTCAAACGGAGTATTTAAATAGGCACAATCTTACAACAAAAACCCTACTCAATTATCTACTTGAAAAATAAAAACAATAGAAGATCCATACTTTAAATACAAACCTCATCCAGTTAATGAAAATCAAAATTTCAAAGTGTACTGGGGCCGATCAATTGTAACAGATAAAACAATAACAAAAAATAAACGGTTTTAAAAATCAAAACTTTTCCGCATCTGTGGCCCTGAACAATATTCTATCATAAAAGTGTTACTAGTATACACTTCGGGGATGTATAGTGCTAACAAACCGAAATTTCTCCAAAAATAACCAAAAATTTAGTATATCTGGATTTATAGGACCTGCTGTACTCGCTCTAGTCAACTGAAAATCAATAGGGTACATCTGTGAGACAGCTTGAATAATATTCAATCATAAAATTGATCAATCGTATACTCTCTGGAGGCTGTATCGTGCTAAGAAACTGAAAATTCTCCAAAAATGACAAAAGTTTGGTACTTCAAGTACCATAGCACCCGTTGTACTGGCTTTAGTGAGCGGAATATCAATAGGGTTCATCTTTGAGACGCTCTGAATAATATCCAATCATAAAATTGGTCACTTGTATATACTCCGGAGGCTGTATCGTGCTAACAAACTGAAACTTCTCCAAAAATGACAAAAATATCGTACTTAAAGTGCTGTAGCACCTGTTGTATTGGCTTTGGTGAGCTGAAAATCAATAGGGTTCATCACTGAGATGTCCTGAATAATATTCAATCATAAAATTGTAACTTGTTGAACTCCGGAAGCTGTATCGTGCTAACAAACTGAAATTTCTCAAAAAATTACAAAATATCGTACTTCAAGTACCATAGCACCCGTTGTACTGGCTCTGGTAAGCTGAAAATCAATAGGGTTCATCTGTGACATGTCCCAAACAATATTCCATCATAAAATTGTTGACTTATTGCACTCCGGAGGATGTACCGTGCTAACAAGACCATGTTACGAAAAGTGGCCGACGACGACGACAACGATATCATACACACAGGATTTTTTTTATAAAAACCGTTTTTTCGTGTTGTTGTTGATGGAAAACGTGAGAATAACATAAAAAAAATTTCAAAATTCCAACTTTTTTGGGGTAAACCAATACTTTTCTCGCATATTAGATAGGTTGGGCGGAAAAGTAAGATACCAGATATACTAATAATAGCCATAGCATATCCCCTGGACCAAAATATACAGAAACAATTAGAAAATACAGCGAACTAGCAAAATAAATAGAGGCAATGTGGAAGATGGAAGGTTTACCAGAAGATAGTGTTCTCATCACGCCAAAATATTACTTCATTGACTCCTTGATACTTTTTTATGTTACTAAAGGACATTTTTTGTTTATACAAATACAAATTTCGTTGTAAATATAATTCGAAAGTTCTATTTAGTATTTCACAAACAAGTATTGAAAGGAGGAGCAAATAGCACAAAAAAACTGGGGCGCTCAAAGATTTTTTAACAACTATTAGTAGCATGACAAAACTACTATGAATATATTAATAAATTACGATATACTTTTACTAACTATTGCCAAAGTATTGTAAAATATGATAAACATTCTGCGTGGCATTAGTCAGGCCAATACGTCGAAATTATTGAAATTTCGACTAAAAGCAGGTATAGTTGGAAATCGAAATTTATGTTTCATATAAACACCTCGTATTTTATGAAATTATATTAATTTTATTTCATACGACTAATACGGTCGCATTTATCTGAGGTGTTGGTTCGCAACTGAAAGTTAAGATGGCGTCAGCTGACTACTTCTCTTGTGTAACTACACGAGCCAAGTAGAAGTTGTCGGAGGACGTAATCTTCAGTTCGGATTAGAGACTCTGAACTGGAAGGCATTACTGCACTCTTGAAGAGACCCAAGAAGGTCGAAACGCGTCAGTGTACTATGCCCTTCCGCTATCAGTTGCGAATCACCACAGATGTCCGTATCGGCAGAATGGCCGATCGACGGTACGGTTTTCGAAGGGGACGTAATTCAATATTCTGCGTGGCATTAGTCAGGAATGTAGTTGTTTTTCCCTTTGAAGAACGGTCAGGCCAATACGTCGAAATTATTGAAATTTCGACTAAAAGCAGGTGTAGTTGAAAATCGAAATTTATGTTTCATTATATATATATATATATATATATATATATATATATATATATATATATATATATATATATATATTGGGGAGTTAAACCTACTTAGGATATGTGTAACAACTATGGAACAATTAAAAATTGTACAAGGACCACAGTAGTAGAAATATCGAAGATATAAATGACATATTTGATGTGTTCGTCATACAAACATTATTGGGAGTATTTACGAGTTTTTGATTACTACGCATAAATATATAAAATTTTGAGTTCGTGCACTATTAATAGTGTGTTTAAGTTAAAGGGCACCAATACATGCTTTATAAATAATAATACACTTCAGTTAACTAAGAGTTCTGTAAATTCTTTAAACATGCATTTTAACTCGTGGAGAGCTATAGCTAATAGACAGAACCAACTTCAAATGTCGAACTTGAGATAGTACAATATAAAAAAGCATTTTAGCTGAAACGTTACCCTAATAGCTTAACAAAAAGTCCAAGTACTGAAAAATTGTTTAAATATTTCGTAGATATTCTCATAATTTCAAATTATATATTTCTGTTGTAACTGACGTAAATATTAGTATACTTTCATTTTGGAACAAGATCTGATAGTATAGCTTATCAAAAGTATTAAAATGAAAGAAAAAATTGTAAAGTACCTAACACATAAAAATACATAAAACTGAGTTTTAATGTAGTGCAGTGCAGATGCAGGATTGCGTAGTGTGTGAGTGCAAAAAATGTACCAAATAACTTTTCGTGTACCTTCCTGAGAGATAAGCGCCTCGCTTCAAGATCTGGAACAGTGAGTTCCGGTTTCTGAAGTTCAGATTTATTGTCAGTGGGGCGAGAAGTTAAGACGGGATTTTCTTCTTTTGGTTTTCTCACGTTCTCTGAAAGTGTAGTCCTTTCTGCACCTCTTTGAGGTTCTGGAGTCAACGACTTACTTGTAGTTTGGTTAGGAAGTATAATGTCTTCCTTTGGTTTTAATTTGGAAGGCTCTGTTGTGAGAGACTTACGTGCTGGTCTATCAATAAGAGATGCTGGTTTTTCGTTAAGTTTATGTTTCTCAGTTGTATCCTGTGTCGGTTTTTCAGGTTCATGTCGCAAAGATTTAACAGTAGTAGTTTCAGTAGAAGAGAGCTTATTGTCATCTTTAGATTTCTCAGGATGGCGTGTCACAGATTTACGAGTACTAGTTATATCAGATGCTAGTTTAGATTCTTTAGGTTTTATAGGTTCAGCATCCTTGGGTTCTCGTTTTTCCACCTCATTTTTGATTCCAACTTTTGTTTTTTCTTCAGTTAGTGTTTTAATGGATTCTGCTGCACGTAAATCTTCGGCTTTTTTACTATCCAGTTCTGGTTTAAAGCCACCTCCTATGTGATTGACGGATGTGTCAGTAGTTTTCTGTGTATAAATAAATCGTTTGTAAAAATATGTGTTTCTGAATGAGAATACTAACAAAAAAAAATGAAAAAGTAGAAATATAATATGTACTCACCGCTTCTTTTGTGGTTTCCAGTTTTTTTGTATCTTTCGTGATCTGTGGAATAGAGTTTTTAATTTACTATTTCAACTACATTATAAATCAGTTTCAATTATTTTTAATATATATAATATTTTTGATTTCTATTATCAATTGAATACATTTTACATGGAAAGTAATAAAATAAACATAGGTTGATAAATCCTAGTCGGTAAGCTGTCGAAAAATGTGCAATAACAACTTTAGTTCATATACAAAAAAGTTTAGGCGGATGCGAAAGGTGTTCACATAAGAACATAACAAAATGCATCTTGTTTTCAATTGTAGGTAGATTAGGGGGTTTTACATTAGACATTTGATATGTGTCAACCAAGGGAAATTGAACAGATGGAGGTAGTATTTTGAAAATTGGTCGAATGATAAGTCAGTAGAAAACAAAGATATCATCTTAGAGATAGAGGCAAGAGAGAATGTGTAAATAATTTAGAGTTAGAGTCTCGACAAACGAAGAACCTAATAAGGAAAATTTGAATTGAAGAAAGGACACCGGATCAATGTAATGAAGCAATCATTTGTTCGAGATATAAAAAAGGGTATAGAATTTAATGCGCAAACTATAGAGGTATATATTTGCTAGATGTGACGTATAAGATCCTAGCGGGAATAATAAGAAAATGGATAGATGCAAGTATGCCAATAAGCAAGTGGAAGAGTATCAAGGAGGTTTTAAAAAAGATGATCGACTATGGGCCAAATATTGGTACTGAAAATGATTCAAAGTAGCACTCAATCTCATGTTCTGAACGCTTTCAAACAGGCCTATGACGCAGTGATAAGAACACGATTAAAACAAGCATTTATAAAACTCGACTGCAAAGTAAGCTGAAGAAGTTCGTTCAGATCACGCTAAAAAGCGGAGAGTAGGGTGGTGCTAGAGGGAAACATGTCAGAAAAGTTTTAAGTGAAAAATGGATTGAAACAAGCTGATCCCTATCTACGATATTGTTCAACTTTATTTTAGAAGCGATATCTACAGAGAGTGGAATAAGGACGAGAGGGACAATCTATGACCACAATAGCCAGATCCTGGCATGTGCACATGATGTAGTGCTCATAGCAAGATCAAAGAAGGAATTTCTAAGGATCTTTGCTGCATTTGAAAGTGAAGTAAAAGTGTACGAATTGCATATTAACAAGCAAAAGATCAAGTATATAGCAATGGGACCTGAAGCGAGCACTCATCAAAACATTTAAATCAAAACCGAGCAAGGCAGATAGTACAGCATCAAGAATTTTGAGGAGGTCTAATATCTGGGAGTGACTATAACAACCCTGGGCGACGAGGTGAAGAAAATGGACAAGAGTTTAGCGAAAAGACGTCAGGCAATGGTGGCCATGCAGAAAATATGAAAAGATCGAAGGGTATATCAAGAGCTGTTAAGGTTAGACCATACAGGACGGTGATCCAGCCTACTGCCCTGTATGGAAGCAAATATTGTTTAAAGAATAAAAAGGAATAAGAAAAATTGAAAGAGGGAAAGAGGAGTGCCTAGGAAAATTTCAGGAGGGGAAGAAAAATGTGCTAGAAAGTGGAAGAGGCCACAGGAGGAGAGGTAGATCCAGAAGAAAGTGGATTCAAGTCTGCGAAAAGGATCTACATCCCAAAAAGTTGTATACAAATGGACAACTTATTTATTATCAATGTCTCTGCACGATCTAAAACCGGAATTGCGACTATCAGATATTATTTTTATCTAGTCGTATACGAGGTATATCGAAGAATATGAATTTTGCTCAAAAGTAAAGTACCTACCCTCAATATTGATATTTGGAAAAAAGTTATTTGGGAAACTTGTTACTAATGACATTGTAGGTCAACATACCAATTTTGAACTAGATATTCCGACTTTCGGAAAATCTTAGTTTATAAATTTTTTTCAGTATGTATTAGTGTATTACATTACGAGTGCGGAAAGTGACACTTTTCACACGAGTGGGAAATATTGTAGCACGAGGCGTAAGCCGAGTGCGACAATCCCACGAGAGTGAAAAGTCAATTTCGCACAACCACCCATTTTATTAAACAATATGTAAATACCAGATTGTATATATTGAGTTGCCTGACTAATCTTACGTTTTATTTGTGACAGTATATGTTTGAATATTGTTTCTATAAGAAGTGCACATGAGCATGCTCGCCCTGTAAATACACTTTCCAAGTGTGGCTCGTACAATATTTTTTGTGCAGTCACCAACAATTTGACAATAATATATGAACATAATATTTATTGCCTATCCAAGTTTCATAAACGTCCATACTCGATGCCCAACCGCTTTCAATAAAAGTTCATCCTCGATGCCTATCTGGTATTTTGTCTTTAATAATGAACATTTTGACATAAGAGCTCGGGAAAGTATGTACTTTCTCGAGCAGTTCTGTCACTTTACCGAGCAGTTAAGCCAATTTTCCCATCAAGACCGGCAACGACGCACTTTCCGAGTTGAAAAATGATCGGAAAAACGCATTTTCTAAAGTGGCAGCATAAAAAGTTACTTTCCGTACGCGTGAGAATAAAGGTCACTTTCCATGGGAGTAGAGAGGAAAATAAAAGTTTGGTTTCATTTGTTCATTTCAATTTATGCTGAAGAGTAAAGTAATTTCAAATGTCATTTAAAAACAATTTAACCCGGAATATTTTTTTTCATTTTTGTTAGTCATTATTGTTAATCACGTTTTTGATATTGATATTGTTGGTGAAAATAATTAGGGAAATATGTGAAGCTATAACTCCAAATATCGTTAGAAATGTTTTGACAGAATTTAAACAAAGAACAATCACCTGTTTAGATCGGGAAGATGGATACGTTGACGTTTTGTAGTATTCAAGTATTTTTATACGTTTTTGATAAATCAGTTGCATATTATTATTATTCTTCATAAAAAAATCTGCTTCATATTATAATCAATTATTATTAATTAAGTTAGTGGAATACAGGTTAAATGAAAAATTTGAATCCAGTTTATGTTTTGCGTTATAAAAGGAAGCAGTTTACTCTTTAGCATAGATTAAAATAGACAAATTAATTCAAAATTGTCATTTACGTACTAAAAATTTTTATAAACTAAAATTTTCCGAAAGTCGCAATATCTGCTTCAAAATCGGTATGCTCACCTAAAAGCTCATTAGTAACAAATTTCTCAAGTAACGTGTTTTTTTTAAATCAGTAATAAGGGTATTTTACTCTTGAGCAAAATTCATATTTTTTGACATACCTCGTATACGACTACAAAAAATAATATCTAATAGTTGGATTTTGGGCTATGCAGATATTTTTATAGAATATGACTTTTTTTCATAAAGTTGGTAATAAAAAAGTTGTCCATTTGCTCACTGCAAAATAAGTTGGGTATTGAAAAAACATAATGTATACACATTTTTCACTATCATGTCAAAACTACTGGCAACATTGTAATAAAATTTTGTACGCATATGTTTTTGAAGCTGAGAAATCACAAAAATTTGTTTTTATATCTACTTCTCACAGGTGGCGCTAGTTACGTGGTTCGTCGTATCGAGTCATTTTGGGGTTAAATTTTTCATCCCAAATTTTATGTGAAATCAAACATCATTCAATTTTATACCAAAAAGGACGTCTTGGTAAAACAAGATACTGTGTACCATTTTCGGAATATTTGATTTTAAAATGATGAAGTAATAACTAAGTATTTTTTAAAAACAATTACCTATATCCAAAAACAATAACATTATTTTAATGTTGAAGTTATCAATATAATGAAGAATTTGAAGAAGAAAATTTTATTAAATTTGACTTAAACATGAGATATTCAATCAATTTGAGTAAGTATTCAGAATGCATTCCGTTAAAGAAGTTTTGGTTTCGTTGCAAACCTCAAAATGGTTTTGTTTGAGTTAGCTTTGCTAAGCAGACATTCATTGATAGTTGAAACGGTTTTTAAAAAATGGGTAATGGTGTTTGAAAAATATTTTATACCAGCATTATTGGACACTTCATCTTATGAAATGAAAACACATAACATAACATTTGGACCAGAAAATTTAACCTCAAAAAAATATGTTCGAAACTACTCGGTACTTACCGTGTAACTAGCGCCCTCGGGGAGAGGCAGACATACAAAATTTGTGATCTGTCAGTATCCAAAACTTATTCGTACGAAATTTCATTACAATGTTGCAAGTAGTTTCGATAAAATCGTAAAAACTGTGTAGAAGTTTTGTTTTTTCAATACCCTGTATCTTAAAAACGGATGCCGTTCCGAAAATTTTTCACTGAGTGAAACCAACTTATTTTGCAGTGATCTACCTATGCCAGCAAGGGTGCCACCTTTTTTTGAAACACCCTGTAAATATGTGTGTGTATTTGTAAAATGTGACATAGACAAACACGTGTTAAATTCAGAATGACAAGTTATCTTTCTAAATTGAATTTAAGAAAAATGTTAACATATTTGAAAATATCATAAAAAGTTAGGCAAATAGCATGTTTAGTTCGTCAAAATAGATTTAAAATTTGAGCAAAAAACGAATATTAATTATAAAATATTATACTTCCATTGAAATACCAAGATATGGAAAGTTTGACAAAACAAATGGGTAGTGCAGTGGTTAACGCGCATGCTTCAGAATTTTTTGTTGTGCTAACACTCTGGCTCCAGTCCCGATGATTTAATTTTTTTTATAATTTTATTGCATTTATTATTTTTTTTCTTAAAAAAAGTACCTTTTAAATTTATAATAAAACAACTTGGTGTTCTAAATTACAAATTGTCAAGAATAAAAATGACATTAAGTATCTACCTACAAGATTACTTTAATTTAAATTAACTTAATTGTTTGTACATTTAATCAAATAAATACATTTAGAAAACCAAGTTGTTTTATGTTAAATGTCATTTTAAACTTAATTCCTTGCTTGATCAATGCAATAAAGTTATAAAAAAATTTAATCATCGGCACTTGAACAAGTGTCTTTGCACAACAAAAAATTCTAAAAGAAGCGCCTTAGCCTCTGTTTTACCGAGTTGTTTTGTGATACTTCCCATAATTTGGTATTTTAATAGAAAATTAACATTTTAGAATTAATATTAGTTTTTTGGGTTGAATAAAAATCTATTTTGACAAATTAAACATGTTTTTGCCTAATTTTTTTACGATATTTTCTAATATGTTCAAATTCAATTTGGTAAGAAATATAGCTTGTCATTCTGAATTCAACACCTGTTTGCTTATGTCAAATTTTACAAATAACACAGTATATATCATATCAAGTTATGGAGAATTCACAAATTATAAATTAGGATGAAAACTTAACAAATTTAATTCGAAAGATGATAACATCATGTTAATGGTCACTAACTGTTCAAATATAACTGAATATAGGAATTAACAAAATATTGGCAGTGAATACCGATACATAAAGTTTGTAAAAAGTGGAATTAATACTTATTTATAATTTGGTTCTTAATTATTTAACAAAGGTGACGATAGAAAATAACAAAGAATTTAAATTTATAAAATATTGAGTTTGATATTGTTGTCTATTGAAAGTTCTTCATTACCTTTTTCTTGTCATCTGCTAATGATGTGCGCCTAGATTCTGTCTTTCTTTCCTCACTGACATTCGAGACTGAAGATTTTCGACTGACTTTTCCATCTTTAACCGTTTTTTCTTCAGTTTGTATTATTGAGCTCCTACGTGTTTCTGTCTTAACTTCTTCGTTCTATGCAATGAAGTTAACAGTTAAAAATGTTAATGATGGGTCAACAACACAGTATGATAATCTCAATAGTAAAGAAACATTTGTAAGGGAACAGTGACTTCACTTTATCATGCCGTTAATAAGTGTAAGTCAAATAATGAAAACTACATTTCAGATTTTCTTGGTTAGTCTGTGGGAAACGTAAAAATCTTCACGAAAAAGTATCAATAAAAATTGAAAAATAATTACGATAATATATCAAGAGATTATTATACACATCATCTTTTAATCAAATTCCACTTATTTGGACAATGATAATGTATTTTTTGAGTAGGTAGTGCAAAATACTTTAACCGTATAAACACGTGTCTCAAAATTAATGACCGTCCTTTCCGGATATGAATCAGAGGACTAAAACAAATTCAATCGTGATAATTAAAAATTTGTGTTTGGTTTTTGGTTATTATCAGTGAAAATTATAAAGCATGCTAGGCATCTTATTGTTTTAACAGTTAACAAAGAAATACTTATCCACAAAATAATGAATCACTGCAATTTTAATTTAACAATGTACATAATTTTTTTTTAATTTTAGCTTAACGTGCCTCGACAGCGCAGGTCATTGGCACAGAAAAATAATTACAAATATTTACATGATATTAAATAACAACTATTACTAATTTTTAAATTAGATTTTATGGTAGAGATGCGTAGCTTTCAGAAACTGTAAGACTTTCTTGATATCGGTGGGACAGTGGGGCATTTCCTTGAGGTTAGGCCTTAGGTCGAATCGTTTATATGTAGCGGAAAATTGTTTGCAGTCAGTAAGTAAGTGCTTAACGGTCAGTATAGTATTACAGCTATGGCAAACAGGACGATTTCCTGAAGACATCAGATGACCGTGTGTGAGTTTGGTGTGGCTGATTCGAATTCTTCTGATTATAGCGGCCTCTCTCCTTGTTAAAAAGCTAAGGGAGGGAGGAGAAGTAGATGAATGAATATCGTGAAGTGCTGTCGTACTGTTGCGCCACAGATGTCGACTATGTGTTTTGGATTGTAGCTAGAGGCAGCTTCTTTCGCGTGGCGATCGGCAGTTTCGTTACCAGCAATTCCAATGTGTGATGGTAGCCAGATGAGAGAGACTGTTATATCATGAGCAACGAGAGTTTGGTATATATCATGTATGCTTTGGACAATTGGGTGGTCAGTGAAGATTGCTTTAATTGATAAAATGGAGGAAAGGGAATCAGTGCATATAGCAATATTTTTGTGGGGGAGGGAGATATATTTAAAAGCCTGAAGAATGCTATGAAGCTCACCTGTATGGACGCTACACACTGAAGGTAAAGTAAAGGAGCCTATGAGTTCATGTTTCGAGGTAACTGCACAACCAACTCCGGAGTCAGTTTTAGAAGCATCAGTGTAAAGTGTTAAATCGTAAGATTTTTTTTGTAATAATTCAAGGAATGCTTTCTTTACAAGTTCAGTGGGTGACTCATGTTTATTAAAAATGGTGAGTGAGGTATCGATTATAGGAATAATTTTGGTCCAAGGAGGAGAAGAAGGTAGTGGGAGCGGGGATGTCAGAGAGAGGTCAGTATCTTTGACTAAAGGAGTGAGCAATTGGGGAAGAGATTTGATAATTGTTCGAGGGTTAGTAGGGAGATTAGTCGTTGAAGTGAAAAGTGAGTGAACAGGATTGAATGGATTGGAGGATACTGAGGCAGCATAAGAAGAAGTAGGGATTGTCGTCTTAAGGGGAGGGGTGATTCATTAGCTCCAATATGGAGACTATCAGCAGGGCTAGAGCGGAAGGCACCAAGGCAGAGACGGAGAGCGGTATTGTGAACAGAGTTCAGCAAATCTGTGACAGATTTGGGGGCTGACATGTAAATAAAACAACCATAGTCAAACTTCGAACGGATGAGAGCTCAGTAAACTCTTAATAATACAATTTCGTCGGAACCCCAGTGAAAGTGACTGAGCGTTTTTATTATGTTTAATCTCTTTAGACAGATGCCTTTGAGTTCATGGATATGGTGTTTCCAGATAAGTCGAGAGTCGAAGGTTATTCCGAGAATTTTACATTGATTTACAGTGGGTAAAGGTGAATTATTAAATAAAATGTGAGGTAGAGGAGAAGATCTTCTTCTTGAAAACTTGATTAGTTTGTATATACTTGGAGATAAGGATAATCCCAGGTAAGAAGATCTATCCTGTAGAAGGTTTACTGCGGTTTGAAGGAGTTTGCAAGTGGATGAGATCGATTTACCATCACAATAAACAATTAGGTCATCAGCATATTGGACATATTTTATGGGAGCAGGAAACTTGCAACAGAGCTCCTTTATTGTGAGTATGAATAGAGTAGAACTTAATACTGATCCTTGAGGAACACCAGCATTTTGTGGGTGAGGCAAGGAGAGTTTGCCATTATCGGAAACCCTGAAGGTTCTACAAGTTAGGAAATTATGAATGAACTATAGAATGTTGCCATGAAGATTATATTGGGAAAGTTTATTTAGTATTGCCGTTCTAGATATCGAGTCAAAGGCACCTTCAATATCAAAGATGGTTGCATCGACGTCCTGGTGATTGTTTATTGCTGAAGAGATATGTGTTTGGAGAAGAACAAGGTTGTCGCGAGTGGATCGATGACGCCGGAAGCCGGATTGGGCATTAGGAATGATTTTGTACTTTTCAAGAAACCAAAGTAGTCTTCTATTGATCATTTTCTCCAGGAGTTTGCAGGTAGTGCAAGTGAGTGAAATCGGTCGGAAGGAATTGGGCGATAAGGTGGATTGCTCTGCTTTTTTTATTGGAATAATTATGGATTTGCGCCATGTGTCAGGGAACTGATTAGTATTCCAGATTAGGTTATAGATTTAGAGAAGCTTAGAGAGAGATGGATTGGATAGTTTTTTGAGAAAGATGTAAAGAACATTATCAGGGCCCGCGGCAGAATTTCTACAAGTAAACAAGGCAGATTTAAGTTCATTTAGGCTGAAAGGGGCGTTGACGAAAGCAACGTCATGAGAATTTGACTGAAATGTGGAGGAAGGCTGAATATGAGAATTGTGATAAACAGAATTGGGGTTACGATTAATGAATTTGTCATCAAAATTTTGTGCGAGTGACTCGGCAATTGTTTGGTTGTCGGAGATAACAGTGCCAGTAATATTGAATAAGGAGGGAATTTTAGTATTGGTTTTCTTGCCTTGAATTTGTGAAAATTTTTTACAGACTTGACTGGGATTTGTATTATGATTCAGCGAGGTGGTATAGCTTTGCCATGCGGATTTTTTGCTTTGTTTGACTACGACTTTAGCTTTAGCTTTGAGCTGTTTGTGTAGGAGAAGGTTTTCTTGTGTTCTATTTCGTCTAAACCTGTTAAGAGCATGTTTGGACTCTCGGATGGCATTTTCGCAAGCTGAATTCCACCAAGGCACAGTTTTTTGTGCAGATGAAGTGACTGATTTACCGATGTGAGTCTCTGCAGCGGCAAGTATGTTGTCAGGAAACATTTTTAGAGTGTCATTTATGTTTGCACATATAGCTAAAGATGATAAATAAGTTTGGGAGAGAGAGGTAAACTCAGACCAATTTGCGTTTTTTAAGTGCCAGAAGCTTCTAGTTATAGTGTCATTATTATAATGATTGGATATAATGATAGGAAAATGGTTGGTATCATGAAGGTCATCTGAAACTTGCCAGGAAAGGGAAAGTGCAGTTTTAGGGTCACATAAGCTGAGGTCAAGGGCAGAAAAGGAGCCGGAGGAAATGTTGAAGTGAGTGTTGAGTCCAGGATTCAACAAGCAGGTTCCGGAGGAGTTTATGACGTTTTCAATAACTTTGCCCCTAGTGCAACCACGAGTTGAGCCCCTCGTGATGTGATGTGCATTAAAGTCACCAACAAGGATGTATGGGTGGGGGAGCTGAAATATTAGGTCGGTTAAGTCTTCTTCATTGAGGGGGTGATCAGGTGGAATGTAGATACTGCAAATGGTAAGCTTATTGAGGCACCAAGCAGTTACAGCAATTGCCTCTAGATTTGAGGTTAGTGGGAGATGAGATGAGTATACATCGCTAGATACAAATATTGAAGTACCACCACTGGCTCTCATACAGTTGGTACGGATGTAATGATAACCTTCAAAGTTTTTTAGCTTGCATTGTTGGTCAATTTTGAAGTTGAATTCCTGGAGGCAGAGAAAGTCAGGGCTATGGAGAGATACGATTTTCTGAATTCTTTCTAAGCGAGGATAAAATCCATCGCAGTTCCATTGAATTAGAGAGAATGGTACTAATTAAAGGGGGAAAGAGGTTAATTACTGAGATAGTGTAGAGGAGTCAGTGGTGGTACCGTCATCAGAAAAAGGATCGTCAGTAAGATTGTTTTGGTCGGGGTGAAGTTTAAATTTAATTTTATTGGTCAGACGTGTAATGCGATTTTTCAAAGATTTTTCGTTGATATTAGAATAAATTAAGGAAAGATCTTTCAGTAGGGAAGCAGTGTCGGAGATAAATTTATTGGCTTCAGGTAGAGGGTCGTTGACGCGGAAAGTATTTTCGAGGAACGCAATAAGTTGGATGCTATTAAGGAAGAAGGATTTAGGAGACTCTTCAAAAAGTTTATGTATGATAGAACGTGATTCGGGGCTTATATTGTGACAATCATCTTCAGCCAGTTTGGATTTTTTAGTTCTTTTTTTTGGCAGATTTTTTTGAATTATAATTTGGGAATTCTGGGGGAGGCATTGGATTGGGATTATCGAGAGGAGTATTGGAAGGTGATATAGGCTGCGGGGTGTCAAGAGTGCTATTATTAGATCGTGGTCGTTTTTCGCCAGGTACAGGGGAGGAGGGAGCGAGTGGCACTTGAGAGGGTAATTCGGGATTGTCTGAAAAGATATCAGTAGTAGCTGGGTCAGCTGAAGTGGAGGGTTCAAGATTGACGGAAGTATTTAATAGGGGGGAAGGTCGTGGGTAGTGTTGGGACATGATTCAGCGGTATGTCCAGCCTGCTTGCAAAGAAAGCATTTAAGTTTATCAGTAGAAATGAATATTCTGTGTGAAGTATTTTCATGCGTGATAAGAATCGAAGTTTGCAGTGAAAAATCGTTACTGGTGGGCAGAACGTAAGTTACACGGCGGAAGCTCAGGACATGTGCGTATTCGTCATCAGGCGAGCCACATTTGACGTATGAAATAGGGGAGGTAAGTGTTAATCCTTGGTCATACAGGGCTTTTTCAATAACGGAATGTGGAATGGAAGGACTGACATTGGAAATAAGGATTCTTTTGGTGGGGGAAATAAGCCGACGAATAGGAATGACATTGGACTTAACTAAGATGTTTTCATTCGATTTTAGAAGGTCATCGACTTGAGTGGTAGATGATAAATAAATACATATGCGGCCATGAGAGATTCTGGAAGCGAAATGTACGTTTTTGGGAGAGAAAAAATGTTACCTATTGCTTTGATATAATCGAATAGTACAGTGTTGGGGATAGAAGGCATAATGATGGCTTGGTCTCGAGATGGTACCGAGGGAGGAGGTAGTCTTGCGGAAGTAGCCGCGGCATAAGTTAAGGGTGTTGAAGGGGTATTTATGTTTATTGAGATAGATTGTTTGGTGGGGGTTGAAGAAGTGGTGGTATTTGAGAGCAGTGGTTGTGAGTGGAGGTTTGACATATTGATGTGATCCTGGATACCAAAATCATAATCAATAGCTAGAAATAGAAATAAAAATATATAAGTAAATCTCAGCTCAGATAAACAGTCTGTAACTCAGTGACTGGCCTATTTATTTCCAACACCAATAAGTAAATTTAAGGAATATTTACCAATTTGATAGAGAAACAGCACTTTACAAGTTTTATTATCACATTTTAATGATGACAAAAAACACGTTTTTAATTTGTTATGATATTGACGACTTAATAACGATCCGACTCTAATGAGTTTTGACTCGTGAATGAATGTACATAATTAAAGTTGGTGTATCTACCTGTTATACTAGGCTATCCTAAACATAAACACAAATTGTACGTAGTTACGAAAAAAAACTGTGAGTAGAATAGATGAATACTTGCTCATTTATTTTACATGGTTTTACATTACCAAACCGAGTTCATGAATGTCTCTTGTATATTATAAGACGCTGTTTCTAAGGCAGGTATTTTGATTTTATTATTCGTGAACATTATTTTATCAGTGACTTGTTTTTGCGTGTATATCTAATTTTAATCATCGTCCAATAGTTAACCAACATGTATTAAAACATACGGTTATTCCTCTAACATACGGTTATGTAACAAAAAAATATGACATCCGTACACACAAAAATGCCTTATTTTTGATGGTACTATCAAAATAGGATATTACCATTTATACAGTATATACACAAATAATAATAATGAAAAATATTCGTTTCAGAGTAAAAATATAACATAAAATGGACCAATCTGCATTCAAACATTATCCCTGGGATTTTATTGACAGGGTGGTTCTAGCCACCGAATGGGGGAAATGGGTACGCTCAGTGAAGCTGTATCTGAAGATGACACGAATATGAAAAAAAAAGAAGAACAAGCTATTGACTTAAACTACAGAAAGTTGCTTTTGGGTTACCTGGAGTAGTTGTCGATTATGACCCAGATGAAAATAACTAGGCACTCAAAATCCTAGTTGATACTGTTGATAAACATTTTTCCCCTCAACAAAATTCCAGTTTCGAAAGACATAATGTGAGTATGAGGTATGAACATGAAGATAGTCTAAACAAATTTTTGATTCGATGCCAAACTCAAGCAAATAAATGTTCATTTGGGAGAAGCGAGGATGAGTCTCGGGAGTCACAACATATAAAGAAAGGGAGACTGTAGAAGAGGAGCTACTTCCAGCGAAATTGAGCCCGAGTCTAAGGTTCTTATGAAGAACATCGTATATCAGAGTAAGTTGGCATCAAATTTCGATCCCGCAATATATGATGTACTTCACAGAAATAGAAATAAACTGACACTCCATGGAAATGGAAAAAATATTAAACGTAATATTTCTCACATTAAGAAATTTCCAGAGACTCCATCTCACAAATTTGTCACAACTACAACTACCACTAGAGAAATAACATAAAAATTAAGATGAAGAAGACAAAACCACAACTCCTCGGATACGACCTCTCAAAGTCGTGAAAAAAGGAGGGATGTGGGGATAATGAATCAGCTGGGCGATGTTGAGTAATCAAGAATATTTATATTAAGATTAAGTAATTAGTCAGTCGACATTTTACATTGGAAGAATACGATCTACATGTAATTGATTGTTATGTTATAGTGAAATAAATAAGTTAAGTTTCTACAATTTGTGAGTTTGATTCACTAATTTTGGATTACCACAATACTCATATCACAACTCCTAATGTTCACTCGAACGTATCTTTATTAGTTTATGCTATTATGCTACTTTATCCCCAAATTAAGGGAATTAATTACAATAACGAGCTTGTTACAAAGAAGTATTCATATAGAAATTTAAAAAATCATCTTCATTGATATATCCGATTATTATTAATTGTTGGTGAATCTCATTGTTATTCACGGTATAATTATTTATAATTGAGGTTAATATTTTTTTACCTGTTGTACCGAAGTTCGTCTGGTAGTTTTCTTCTCAACGCCTGTCTTTGCCTAAACACAAACACCTACATGTAAGACAGAGACAATACAATATAACATTTATACTAACCTCTTCCTTTTGGGCAACGATTTTTACGTATTTTTTCGGCTCTTCGTCCTTCTATTAAGAAAAGCATACGAAATAAATTGTTTAGACATGAATCATAAAAAATAATACGTATTAAAAAATAAAAAACTGACATTTCTACTATCTCTTCACTAAGTTCAGGTACTTAGGATATTGAAATATTTATGTACGAGTATCTTTTAATGCTGTGGATATTTGCTAATTTTATTAGTAATATTATCCATAGAGGTGTAATAAATACCTTGACAATCAGCTTCTCTTCCATCTTCTTTTCCTCTTTCTTTTCTGTCCTTTTAACATCTTTCTTCTCTTCCTGTTTTTTCTCTACCATTTTCTTTTCCTCTTTATTTTCCATTTTTTTTTCTCCTTTCTTCTCCTCTATAACTTCCTAAAATTAATATAGTCATTAGAAAATATTAATTCAAAATTCAAACTAGAATTGTTCACCTCTTCTGATTCCTCTTCTTCTTCCTCCTTAACTTCTTTTACGTGCAGTGTAGCACTTATTTCGTCTTCGCCAAATTCATTTTTAGCCACACATTTATATCTAGCGGAATGGGATGTTTTACATTTGCTTATACTTAGTTTTGTTACAGTGCCGTCAAAAGTTATTTTTATGTCTGAAGATTCAGTTATTACAGTGGTGTTTTTGTACCATGTTATTTTTACAGTTTTATCCTCTATTTTTAAGGAAGTTATAAAATCAACAGATTTTCCTTCTTCAGTTATCTAAAATAAAATAAAAATGTATTCTGAACCTTGATTACAATTGCAATCAATATCCTAAAACTTTTGAAATAAAATATCAATCGCGTATTTTTTAAACATACAAAGCACGGCATACATGCAAATTGAAAAGTTAGCAGGAATAAATTTTAGATTAACCCATTTATTTGGGAGTGACATAAAAAAAAATTTTATAAATATAAGAATGTACCAGTGAGAATAACCTCCACTAACTTCAATGTAAAACCCGAGTTTCGGCAACGTTTCTAATATTCGTCAATACGTCTGGTGCAATTGCTAATCTCTAACAGTTCTTTGTATCAATACGTAAGCGGAAGGGCGTATATTTTTGATTTGTGAATTTCCTAATAACAGACATCTAAGGGTGAGAGATTAAATGATCTGGCAATAACATATGTTAATGTTTTCAGTTTATTGACCAATTCTTAAATGGGAGAAAAATCTTTTGAAGTAGAGTATTTTTTAAATACAGTGATCTGATTAATGCTCATTCGAAGAAAATTGAGATTCTTTGTAATTGTTATTCCCAAACAGTACAATTCGCATATCAAGAAAAAATTAAATAGTCAACAATATAATAAGAATTGGAAGATATCGTTACTACAACAGATTTTGACAAAATACGCATGATTGTGTATTTTATGTGTGCCAAAAAATACTTACAACATTTGTCAATCTAGTCAATTTCGGTTTCTCGCCTTTCGGTTTTTCGTCTGGAGGTAATTCAGTAACTTCAACAACTTGTGAGGTAGCTACTCCTTTTTCGTTCTTAGCTACCAATTTGTACATACCTTTGTCTTTCTTCTGAACTTCATTAATTTCAAGTTTGATAGTAAATTCGCCCTGGAATTGAAAAATACATGAAATTATTCTTTCTAGGAATATTTAATGTCACAAAACAATTACATATATATCATTTGATATTTAATAGTAAATAGACTTACATCTTTAACTTGATCAATATGTACAGTATGTCTGTTATCTTCTTTAATAGCTTCGTCTTCTTTAAACCACGTACAGTCAGGAGCGAATTTACTGAGTACTTTACATTCTACGATAACTGTTTTCTTTTTAATAATCTTGATAACTTTAGGTTTTTCTTTGATAACAGGAATAATTTCGATGCTTAAATTGAGGTTGGCGTTGAGTTCACCAAGTGTATTTCTAATATTGCACTTATACAAGCCAGAATCGTCAATTCCCGGATCTTTTAATTCTAATTTGACGTAGTAATGATTTTCTTCTGTTTCTTTGATATGAATGCTAATCTTGGATGATTCTCTAACTTCTTTGTTCTCTCGGTACCAAACTATATTTGGTTTAGGATTAGCACGAACTTTACACTCCATGACGACCATTTTCCCACCGTCATGTGAGGTGATTTTTGGTTTTTCAACGAACGTTGGTCCTTCTCCTTCGGGTTCTGGTTCCGCTTCGATGTTCAAATTTAAATTTGCGTTACTTTCACCATATTCATTCTTGACGTGACATCTATAAGTACCGCCATCTGCTGCTGAGGGGTCCTAAAATAATGAGGCTTGTAAATAAGATTAAATTGATTTCAGAGAGTTTTGAAAAGTCAAGGAAGATAAATTTTGAAATTAAAATTTTTTATAGGAAATCAAATCAATAAAAAATATTGGAATGTGATAATAAAATAAGAAATAGCATTTGAATATATTAAATTGGAAAGAGAAGTGAAAATCGGTTAGAAAGATCAAGATTCGAGAAGTGGAAAAGTATTCATAAGGTTGGCGCTGGGAGCAGCAAGAGAAGCATAATTGGAGTCAAAAGAAAAGTAAAAGAATAAGTAAGATATTAAATTGGAGAGATAATTGAAATTTTTTAGAGAGATTTAAAAGTTGAGAAGAATTCGTAAGGTGGAACTGGGAGCAGTAAGTCAAACATCATTAGAGTAGAAGTAAAATAATAAGTAAAGAATTTCAAGATATTGAATTGGAAAAATAATTGAAATTTGTTTGAAAAGAATGTAGGAGGAAGCAGGGAGTAGCAAGTTGAACATAGTTAGGTCAAAGCCAAAGGGATCAAATAAAGAAATTAGAAGTGATAGTCGTAGCAAGGAGATTTGAAAATTTATTTTTGTAAAATTTTAAGAAAAGTGTAAAGCCAAAGATCTTTGGGTAAATTTTTTTATAATAGTTATTTTTGGTAACTCGTTTGAAAATTTGTATATATTAGAAAATGTAATAAACAGTTTAATTAGTATATATTGAAATTAAACAGTAATCCATAACAATTGGCTCCATAAATTAAGGGGACCTCAAACATATATAAAATCTGACATAAGACAATTGACATAATAATTATTTTATTTTTGGCTTATAAAAAGAAATTTGGAGACATTTTTTTATAATTTTGATTGAATCTATAAATGTATATATAAACTATTAAAAATGGTGACTAAACAACTATATTAGAAGAGGTCCAGATGAAAGTGAAGGAGGTAGTGATTGGCAACACCAAAATAAAAGGATGGAAGATCGTAGCAGTGCTACAGAATGTTTGAATATAAAGAAACAATTTGAAGAAATTATTAAATAAATGAGAAGTATAGAAGAAAGTATAACAGAGGATATGAGAAGTATAGAAGAAAATAGAAAGGATGTGAGAAATATAGAAGAAGAGTTGGATACAAATATGAGAAATATGGAAGAGAATATAAAAAATTAATTTGATATCATGAAACAAGATATTATTAGAGAGAATGAAAAATTGAAAGAAGAAATTAAACAAGAGATGAATGGCATTGAAGAGGACAATGAAAACAATAAAGTATACAGTTATGACAGAAAAAACTGATACTCGACAAAAATAAGGTTCAACAAACTATACAATATCAGTGGATTACAAAATGTACTGATTAAGCAATTTATTTATTATGTAGTAATGAATTTAAGGTATATAACACCTCCCCCATTAAATTGATGAATGATAATGTCTTTGATCAATGGTATTCTTTTTACTGAAATAAGCAACTACATGTTGCTTCCCATTACTGTCAAATTGAAATAGTATTCCACCCACTACAATTGAACTAGCATCAGTGTGAACCTCGGTTCTTAAGTTAGGATCAAATATAGCTGAGATCGATGAAGCTGCTAATGTTCTTTTGACATTGATAAACGATTAAATGCACAAAAACCGATTTTACCAACTTTTTCGGACAACCACTTTTTTCCTGCTTATTTCCTTGCTGTATTAAAAGAAAGAGGTAAGTTATTTCGTAAGGCAAGTAGAAATGCGAGCTCTTAAACAAAAAAAGGCTCTTCCATTGAAAAGGCAAACTGAAATAACTCATCTTCGAGCTTTGGAAAGAATACCGATTAACGACCAATTGATACCCCAACAAGTTCTTCTGGAGTTTCACGGTTCCAAAAAAATTCAAGGTCATTCCATTCAAAGAAGTAACACCGGGGTGCACTATTAGGGGTGGAAAGTATTTTTTTACGATTTCCAGCGAAACTACACTTTCTATCGATAAAAGTTAAATGTAAAAGTTATTGACAATAAAAATGTTTATAACTTTTGTGAAACTATTTGTCACGTAACTTAAAATTGTCCGAAAAAGTTGGTAAAATCGATGTTTGCGTATTTAATCGTTTATCAATGTCAAAAGAACACTAGCAGCTTCACCGATCTCAGCGATATTTGATCCTAACTTAAGAACCGAGGTTCACACTGATGCTAGTTCAATTGGAGTGGGTGGAATACTATTTCAATTTGATAGTAATGGGAAGCAACACGTAGTTGCTTATTTCAGTAAAAAGAATACTTGATGAAAGACATTATCACTCATTCGAGCTAGAAACTATGGCGGTTGTGTTTTCCCTGAGACACTTTACAGTTTATCTCTTGGGTATTAGCTTCAAAGTCGTTACTGATTGTAATGCTTTGAGAACAACATTATCAAAAAAGAATTTGTTACCCCGTATAGGTAGATGGTGGCTCGAAATAAAAAAATTTACATTCGAAGTTGAATACAGACTAAATCACAAAATGACACACGTCGACGCTATCAGTAGATTGCCAATCGAAGGAGTTACGGTTTATCAGATTAACATTACAGAAGGTGATTGGGTATTGGCTGCTCAGCTATAAGATGGAGAGATATCGAGAATAAGATAAATTTTACAGACAAAACGAAACGACAGAGAAAATAAACAATATTTTAAAGAATATGAGTTACAAGACGGTAAGATTTATAGAAAACTTGAAGATGGATCTAAGAAAGATATAATAAGATTATTGTAAGTTCATTGTCAACTACAGTAGCCGGAAATGATCCCAGAATGTGGGACAAGTATATAAAATATGTCCAAATAGCGTTAAACACAGCCAAGAATAAAGGTATAAATACAACCCAATGGAAGCTTTAATTTGATGTAGTAAAGCATACGCAGAAGGATGACTTTGGAATGAGCTAGATATTGATCTTAATGCACTGAGGAATATTTCTAAGTACATAAAAAAATATCAAAAGTTGAGGAAAGAACGTTACGATAAAAAAAAAGAGTGCAATATATTTAATGAAAATGAATTGGTCATAATAAGAATAACAAGTTAAGCTTCGACAGGAAGTTCATATAACCTTCTCCCGAAATTTAAAGGCCCCTTTCGGGTTTCTAAAAAATTCATTACTGACCGTATGAGGTAGAAGATTTACGAGATGGGTACCGACGTGCGAAAACGGTGGTGTCAGTTGACCACATGAAGAAGTGGATCACTTTCCAAGAGTCATAAAGGGATTTAAAAATACATTTTAACACTTTATTACGGACATAGAATGTCAAATTATTATTACGTTTCCGTATTTTCGTTTTTGTAAGTTGTTTTTACGTATATTGGGACAGATATTGTCAAAGCACTGTACTATTAAGTTATTAAGTTATATGAAGACAGATATTGTCAAAGCATCGTATTATTACGTTATTATATTTTCCTTTTTGTAGCTGTCCTTACGTATATTGGGACAGATATTGTCAAAGCAAGTTAACATTACGTTATTATATTTTCCTGTCTATACTCGTCATTGTGTAATATTGAGACAGATATTTTCAGTAATTAGGAGGTAAAAATGAAACGGGCAGATAATGTCAAATGATAAGGAACCTCATTTATCGTTAGAGCGTATTTTGCTACGATTAAGGATATATACTGTTACATATAGCAATTATTATTTAATACTGTATCGCAAAACAGAGTTGTAGCACTCACATTCGATTCATAGGGACATATATTGTAACGTGTAAATTATTTATTCGTTGTTATAAAATAATCGTTTGAGGGCAAATAATGCCACTATTCGTTAAGGACGTTCATAAATCACTTTATCTCAAAGGACAGATATTACCAAACGCTCAAACCGATATTTGACAAAAGAGAATGGCACACGGGCAGTTAATGCTATTTCCAGCAGCGATAGGTATGACGACAGACCTCAAACGCAGAATGGCCGAGTGTAAAATATATCTGGATCCACCCTGTATGCAAGTTACTTGAGAGACAACAATAACGAAATAGGAATATAATATAAACAAACAAATATGTTTCATTGTATTATTTCTCTAAAAGTTCATAACAATCGCTTAATTTTAAAATGTTTATGATAAAGTTCTTATTCACTTTTTAAATATTAATCAATATATTGCTTAGTAAACCAACATACTTGACATAAACGTTTTAAGTAGGTATTTTAAAACGTGTATTAGGTGTTTATTTTATTTGGTCCCATAAAATATTTAATTATATTTTGTTTTCCTTCCACGGTAATGTAACCCCCCGTAAAAAATGCACAAAATTCATATCTTGATTACTAAACCAACGAGCTTGACACAAACCTTTTTTTAAAGTATTGTTGAACCTGTATTAGGTATTTATTTTATTTGTTACTATGAAACATTTATTATACTCACTTTCATTATTTTTTTCAGAATTTGCAAATACTTTTTAGTATATTTACATATATCTATATCTAGTTTTTCTTGGTTTTAGGTCATTTTTTAAAATATAAATACAAAAAGACGGTTTAAGTTGTTGAGATTACCATTATTTATTTACGTTTCGGCTTATACAGTCTTTTTCAAAATAAATCTACATCTAAAATAAAATGATTTTCTCACTAAGAGATACAATATAACAAAAAATCCTTTTTACTTACCCCAAACGTAGAATAATAGTTGACAATATACATCAAAATGTCCAGTAAAGAACTTCATCAAAACATAAAATATTCTTATCACTCTTACAAAGAATCCACAACGTTTATACACATTATTTTTTAATTTGTTTTTGAATTGAAATGAATCTTTGATATAATAATCATTTTTGTACGTTATGCTACTTAAGATATGTTTTAGAAATTTTGAAAGCAAACTAAAAGGGGATGACACAATGGGGCGCAATGGTGTATTTTCCTTATGGAGTTTTGGGAGGCCATATATTTTTGGTGGTACTGCATTTCAAATTTTTAATATTTTTGAAATATTTGGCGAGATATATTGTTTATTTTCCCAGAGGTCTATTAAATCATTGTTCTGTGTTCGATATTTATTTGTGGGGTCTTGTTTAATCTGTTTACAGGTTTTTTTTATCTTGTAATAAATGGTTTATTTTATCGTTGTATTCGGATGATGACATTATGACAGTTTTGTTGGTCTTATCAGCTTTAAGAATTTTAATCTGAGGGTTATCTTTAAGGAATTTCTTGGTTTTGTGCACCTTTGCTAAAAATGGGGTATTATTTTGTTTATTTTTTAATTTGTTTTTAAAATTTGTTAGAATGTTGCTTGTTTTACTTCTGATTTCATCTTTTTCTTTGTACGATAAATGGTTTATACCTGCCTCTATATTATACCTGCCTCTATATTGTAAAAAATATTGCACTTCCAAATAACTATGTAATAATTTCATTAGATGTCGTATCCCTGTATACCAATGTTCCAATTGGATTAGCTTTGGAAATCATTAGAAAAAAATGGAAGGAAATAAAAAATAAACTGACATACCCTCGGACGAATTTATAAAAGCCACCGAACTTACGTTAACTTCTACATATTTCATGTACGGAAATAATTTATATAAGCAATAGGAGGGTTGCGCAATGGGATCATCTATTTATAGTATTATTGCGCAGATAGTAATGGAGGACCTCGAAACAACTGTCCTCTCAAAAATTGATTTTGAAATCCCCTTTTTCTTTAGATATGTGGATGATTGTATCACCGCTGTCCCAGAACAACAGGTTGATAATATTATTAAAAAAATCAATTCATATCATGAAAAGCTTCAATTTACCATCGAAAATGAACAAGATCGTAAAATAAACTTCCTTGGCGCCACTCTACACCACATTAATGACAATATTAGGACTGAATGGTATACCAAGGACACTTGGTCATCTAGGTACCTTAATTTTAATTCACATCATCCAATCAATCAAAAAAAGTCTGTTGTTATTGGACTGGCTGACAGTGCAATTCAACTATCAGACCCGGAATTCAGAGGTAATGCTATCACCAAAGCCAAAGAAGCCTTAAACCTTAACAGCTATCCTTCAGAATTTGTTAACAAATTATTTAAAAAGCGTATAAATAAATTCTATAATTCAATGGAAAATATAAAACAAAATAATAATAGTAATAAAAAATATATCTCTATGCCATTCATAAATGGATTATCGCAACAAATACAAGGGCTTTTTGGTAAACACAATATTACCATATGCCATAAAGCAAATCAAACGCTCTCCAACAATTTTTCAAAATTAAAATAAAAAACGCCGAAAACTATAATAAGTAATATAATCTATGAAATTCCGTGTAACGATTGCAGTGGTGTTTACATTGGACAAACAAGCCAGTATTTGGAAAAAAGAATAAAAGGTCATAAATACGACAAAAAAATACAACAGCTCTAACTTTCCACGAAAACTCAAAAAAACATACATTTAATTTTGAAAACACAAAATACAAAAAAAAAAGAAATTTTGGAATCAATAGCTATCCAAAAAACCAGCATGCCATTAACAATAAAAAATATTTAAATCATCTCAGTAAAATATATCTAGCAGTACTGTAAGTAATTTGAATGTGTATAAACGTTGTGGATTCTTTGTTGTGAAAATTGATTTTAGTAAGAGTGATAAGAATATTTTGTTTTACGAAGCTCTTGACTGGACATTTCAATGTATATTGTCAACTATTATTCTACGTTTGGGGTAAGTAAAAAGAATTTTTTGTTGTATTGTATCTCTTAGTGAGAAAATCATTTTATTTTAGATGTAGATTTATTTTGAAAAAGGCTGAATAAGCCGAAACGTAAATAAGTGATGGTAATCTCAACAACTTAAACACTCTTTTTGTATTTATATTTTAAAAAATGACCTAAAACCAAGAAAAACATTAGATATATGTATATATATATGTATATATATATATATATATATATATATATATATATATTGGGAGAAAAGTGAAAATATTTTATTAAGCATTACCGAGTTGTGTATTATCTTTACCTGTATTTCGAGGGATAACTCGTATTTGTCTTCTTCGATATTAACGATCTGGATTTGAATTTTTGAAGATTCCTTGACGACGGTGGTTCCTCGGAACCACGTGACGTCAGGTTTCGGTTTAGCTTTACATTTACATTTCATAGTAATGAGAGTACCGCTCTCATTAGGTATAATTTTTGGTTTCTCAAGGAAAGAAGGCGCAAAACCGTCAGCGCTGTCTCCACCTGTAACACAAACATTTTAGAAATGCTCTTAAGGAGACTGATATTTTCAAAGGCCATGCTCATGCAAAATGACAGTAACACAGGTTCGAAGACAGAGTGTTGTTGGCAAGACGTCACTGGAACAAAGTGGAAATGAGTAACGGAATTGGACGTTTCACAAACATATAATACAGAGATACATAATAAGTATACAGTTTGGTCGATTTTGTAAGCGCATCATACCTTGGAAGTTTAACGCAATGTTAGCATTGCTTTCACCAAATTCATTGAACGCATTACATCTGTAATGACCGCCATCTTTGCGGGTGGGATTCGCGATTTCTAAAGTAAGAAGATATGTATCTTTACTAGTAGTCTTCCGGAGCATACGAACGCGCGGACTGTCCGCAATACTTTTCTCGCTCTGAAACCAAGATATATCTGGATCGGGGTATGCCTCAAGGAGACATTCCATGATGAGGACATCTCCTTCTTGTTTGATGGTGGGCTTTTTGGGAAACCTCGGTGCCTTTCCATCGGGTATTCTACAAGAGAAAATAATCGTAGGAATTATAATAATATATGTTCGATCAGTCTTACTTGGGCTTTTCTATACCATCGAAATTTAAATTGATTGTAGCGACGCCTGTACCATATCGATTCGTTGCAACGGCGCGGTACTCTCCACGATCATTTCTTTTGACGTTGGCTATTTCTAGACGTGCAAGGAAATAAATTTTCTCGTCGACTTCCATTGACATTGAGTACCGACTGTTTTGTTTGATTTCTTCCTTTCCGTGGAACCTAATGAAGTGCGTAAATACATGGTCGATTTCAAAAGCAATTGCAACATATTTTTTTTTCATTGAATGACAGTTAAGTTTATTTATATATCTAGAGAATTGATATTGGTGTATACATACCACTGAATTTCTGGCTTAGGTTCTCCGACGCAGCGACACAGGAAGGTGATGGTAGATCCGTCGTCCGTCTGCCGAATGAGTGGACGCTCCGTGAAGGTCGGCTTGATACCCTCTTTTCCGGGTACTGGTGCCTCATCGCCTAGTGAGCAGAAACTCTTCTAAACTGGCTGTATCAAGGTATATGACAGCCAGCAACACTCGCGCAACTTACAATGCTTACCGAAAAAGGAAAAGCTCAGCATTCAATCGTGTTAAAGAGTGAAAGAATATTTTTATTGTGTCATACAACTCTGAAAAAAAGTGTCACATTTGCAAGAACATGGCCTTAAACTTAGTATTAAATGTTGTTATCAATCAAGTGTTGATGGTGCGGGTAGTAGGTTCCTCTTAGTTTGGCCTAAAAAAACTGAAACGTTCAATCCAGCCACACTATGTGCCTGCCAGGTATTTAATGGATTGTATCTATATCGCATTCGTAAATTGCGAACACTTACACTCAATCTAATTCAAGCTTTAGCTCACACAAAACTAGAACCATGTTTTTAATGTACATATTAATTAGAAATGATTTGTTAAAACTGCATATTAAACGCTGAGCTGAGATTAAGCATCGGTTAGTTCATTGTACTGTGCACGAGTGCTGTGACTTACTTGTCCATAACTTGCTGCTTTTTGAAAGTAAATTAAGGAATAAACTGATTGCTTGAGACTGTGTATTAATTTTTTGGTGAGTGAGTGAGTGTTCTGTAAGTACATTACGGTGTTTAGATTGGTGAGAGTGTGGGTGTGTTTGGCAAGCTGAAGAAGCCACACTATTGAAATTTGTATTAAAAAGGAGGAAGACATTTATCAGATTATTGATATTATTACAGTGAGGTACTACTAATTGCCTTAAGTGTCTTTTATGGTCTAGTTTCTCTGATCGCTTTGTGACTGAAGATAGAGCCAAGCTTCTCCTAGTTAATTCTAAGGGTTATTGGCAAAATTGGCTTGTTGCTTCCAATTTTTAAATCAGTACTGGACAGCTGAGGCTGATAAAGACACACCAAGCAGACACAAGAAGCGAAAAAAAAAACTTACTGTCAAAGTTAAGGCTGATTGTTGCATTACTTTCTCCCAAATCATTTTTTGCGGTAACCTTGTATTTGCCAGCATCCTCTACAGTGACATCAACTATTTCAAGAGTCGCAAAATATGAGTGGCCATCTTTATCTATCTTCAACTGAAATTAAATGAAATAATACATCTGAATTCTTATTAACACATATTCGCTAGTCGTTTAAAATTAGTAGACAATAAAAGTTGCGAAAAACTCCAATTAAACGAGTTAATTAAAATGTTTTTTATCCTACACTGCGAGTAAGTTGAATTTTACCGACTTTACGGAGAGGAGAAAGTTACCTTTTCTACGGCTAGCCGAGAAAGTAAACATTTTCACGCTAAGTGGCGACCCAATTGACATAAATTAAGTAAAAATTACCAATTTGGTGATATCCCACTCAAAATAGCATAACCGATTTCCATCTAATTAAGTAGTCTGAAGAAACAAAACAGAATCTCTTAAAATAAACAACTCCATTAAATTAGTGTTTTTAAATGGAACTCACGGTCTCTAGTTAATTCCACAATATAATAAAAGTTATTGAAAATTCAAAAAAATTGACAATTGTTTCAATAAAAATAAATTATTAGCAGTCAATGTCTGCAAATTCATTGAATCATAAGGTGTTATATTTGATGTTTGTTTGAAGTTAACTTGTCAGTTTTTCAACAAATTAAGTGCAATCAATGGAGCCTGAATCAGATAAAATAATGTATCTCACTCCGCCTGAAATAACGGAAATCAATAGCGAAATACAACCTTCAATTCAAGCTATTTATGGAGTGGTGTGCCTCCAAGCAAGTAAAATAATATAGAGAAAAAGTAATTTTAACGTATTTATTCTAACTGTCCAAAAATACAAATCGCCAACATTGTGGTCTGTAAATTATATGCTAAAATTTACATTTTAAGTGAAATATAGGTAATATTAATATTGGAAAGAATACAAAAGTGATAGCTATTTAAAAGCAGTTAGTCGGGCACATTCCCAAAAAATCAAGAATATTTTAACAGCATGTCATTGAGAAATTTTTCCGTTTAGCTCCTGATGCATGTAGATCGGACGAACTTACAAACATGACGATAAATGATGTTGTGGATAAGACTAATACTGGATGTCCCTCCCACGAGGTTGTGGCCAGTATATATCTCAGAAACTATTTGAACAACGATATTGAAATTTGGCAGTTATAAACCATGGGTAGTATTACACATTCTATGCAAGCAGCTACTTTGTTACAACGTCACATTTCGGGTAAAGGGGTATAATTTTTAGAAAATTTAATAAGACACCCTGTATACTGTTCCACTGCTGTAAAGGTCTCTCTTCTACTAATTTGGCGATACCTATTTTTTTGTGGTAAGTACTTAGAAACGACAAACAAAATTTTATAAGGGTTTTTTATTTGACAAAAAAAGATAACTGAGAAACAAAAAGACGTGAAATACAATAACACTTTCACTACAGTTGATGCTCGAATTATTGTCCACGTTCATTAATATGTAATACAATCCACGGTTTATAACTGCTAAATTTCAATATAGTAGTTCAAATAGTTTTCGAGATATATACTGGCCAAAACCTTGTGGGACATCTCGTATATTAATAATACATATACCGGATACAA
The DNA here is from genome assembly GCA_963921935.1 of Galeruca laticollis. NCBI lineage: Eukaryota > Metazoa > Arthropoda > Insecta > Coleoptera > Chrysomelidae > Galeruca > Galeruca laticollis. Next base: position 124,815,966 of record OY998180.1, read on the forward strand.
AGACGAACACGGCGAACAAACTTTTACTGTGTGTAACCTCGAGAAGGAAAATCTCATTGATGTTGTTGCAATTTGCAAAAATCAAGGTGGAAAGTGAGCAACAAAATACCTGGGACACCATACTATTGGGGCAATGCCATTTAAAACAGCCACTTACCTAAAATTGAGTAATGCTAAATAATATACAGGGCATGCGTTTAAAAGATCATCCACCACGCTTCGTGCCAATTCAGGAGCAGATATTCTAGCACTAAAAAGGCACGGCGGTTGGAAATCCACCAGCGTAGCGGAAGGCTACGTTGAAGATTGTTTAAATAATAAAATAAATGTCACTAAAAAACTTCTCATCACTAACTATATGGTCGGATCTACTATGACTATCACACCTAATGAATCTACATCTACTAAAACTGCTGAAATTACTCCCTTAATACAAGATAAAGTAGACATCGGAGCAACAACTTCCTTTTCTGAGCAAATTTATTCAAGCAAGGTATCTCTTTTGTCAACTGTACTATGCATAATCCAATTTTTAATATCATTGTTAAAATAATGACTCACAGTAATGAATTTAATATTATAAAATAAAAGTTTTGTAGAAAAAATATGACCACGAATTATTATTGTGAAGGATAAAAAATTATGCATAAACCACGGCAGTAAAGTGCTTTTTCAGGCCTCAAGAAGTGACCAGGCTCGGCTGCGCTTCGTCTATCTTCTTTCGACCTGAAAAATGCCACCTTACCGTATGTATACAATATACTATTTCTGTCAGTTCAATAAGTCAACCACTGTATTATTTTAAATTATTAGTTAACAGCAGGTACGTACCATTTCATTTCTTAATTCTTAATAAATATATGATTTTAGGAAGTACATTTTAATCTTAAAAAATTTCAATACTAATAAAAATAAATGGAAGTTGAACTTGGAGATTGAACGCTGTAGTAGAAAGTTATTGAATCGAAACACATTTTGAGCTTTACTGTTATTGAGCTTATGATGTACCTTTCTTATTTTCAAATGGTCATAATCATAAACATAAGCATGAAATTGGTACAACTTCAGGACATTTTTTCGTCAGCATCGTAGTAATTTTGTCTTTATACTGCAAATAAAAATTTTAAAATATAATTATTAGAGATCTATTGACAAATGATCACTAAAGACGGATCCCACCAATTCAACATGTTGCCGACAAAGTTACCGAAAATTTAGAAAATTTGTCGACTTTTATGTCGCAAATTGAAGTCGCCGACATTGTAAATCATCTGTTTTCGCTCGAGATTCGGTACATCAAAGACAAATCATTTCGCCGACAATGTTAACAGATTTGTCAAAACACGTCCCCTTCGGATCAGCTACGATTACGACAAATTAAGTCATTCGTGCTTTGTGAGTAGCCCGGTGTACCACATTATTGTATTGTTATAAATTTTACGTGATGCTAAACACTACAAGATGTTTCCCTTTTGACTCTAGAAATAAATTCGGTAAATAATGTTTCTTGAGTGGGGACGAGGAAGTAATTCCCGATAATGTTTATGAAAACCGCAACAAAAATTGGTGACAATATCGTCGACATTATTGTTTTCGTTGGACCCATCTTTATACGTCAGATTAAATAATTGTATAAATCCAAACCTAACTAAAACACGCATAGAATTAGGTTGCAGTGTCACATTTTCTAGTATACTATTTTGATGAATGTAGAATTTGGTCTAGAAACCATTTTCTTCATTCCAGGTCTAAAAATAGTTATAAATAAATAGACTGAAAAAAGTGAAAACAAATATACCATCAAAATGAAAACAAGTTCATGCTGTGCTTGGTGTGATAGTTTTCACGGAAATAATAATTATTTAATTCTGATTTATGAACAATTTATCTTTTGTATAATTTAAATATAAATTTTCAGTTTTTGTGGACAATATTGAAGGTTTTAGACTATAAACCTGTTGAAAACAATAACAAATCTGCACATATTGTGTGTAACCTTTTACTAATAACTGCTTGTTCATAATAAAATAAAAGGTATCAACATTCACAATTTAATATTGGGATTGTTGCTCTTTTACTACAACGGCGACAACACACAATAATGTTCCTCTAAATCAAAATTAACTCCGACAGTAAATAATGTCAACACCGCTTATCATGTGTTACAGCAGCAAAATCTTATAGAAAACCTTTATTTCAAAAAAAATTATGAGTAATATTTTTTTATTCCTCAGAAAATTTGGAATTATGTTCGCCGTACAGTTGATCTTTTTGATTATTCAATGAAGAATAGCTCAATTAGTACAATCATCCCAGCAAAATAACAAGTTATTACCAATGTTAATAGATGGGATACCTTGATTTCAGATTTGACATTAGCAATGATGCCATTTTTACCGTTTTTGTGATGTTATTGCTAAAATAATGTATACTTAATCAAGTGTTCAAAATTACGTTGTTAATTTTACAGTACCCTTATCGATGGAATAATCAGTATTACTATTTCTCTAAACTGTCTGAAAATTGATCGAAATTCATCAATAGAATTTCAGGTTTAATTTTGTAAAGTCCATTAAAAAAAGCATATATTTTTTGGTACATTTACTTGGTGGATTACAGTGAAAAATCACTTAAGTTTAAGATGGCGGTTACCCCCACTGCGACCATCTTGGAAATGTGAAAATATTCTCCACCCTACTTTTGGCCACTTTACTAATAAAATCTTCTACCGCAAGTCTCTACGACGACTAGTTTTCGAGATACGGTACTTTGTATTCTTATCTGGCCACCCGGTACAAGGTCTCTATTTTTAATTGAATAATGTATCTAATTATATATGTATATTCCTGGTATTGGTATACATGGATACTATAATTTCTAGATGGGTATTAGAAACTGATACATTCTAAAAAATTTACTTTTATACCTTGTGACGTGGACTTTCGCTGACTGCCTTGCCATTATGACACCAGCTGACTGTTGGACATGGATCGGCCTGTATCCGACATTCGAATAATAATTTTTTGCCATCGTCTTCTTGGCGAATTGCTGGTTTCTTAGCAAAAGTGGGTGCTAGGCCGTCTATTTGCCTATAAAATATATTATCATGAAAAATTAGAACAAAAGTAGTGATTTATAAAATGCACTTGAAATGACTAGCGTTTGACTCATTGGCTCTAAAAGATAGACTTATTACGTTGTTCATCTGTATATTAATCGTAAAAAGCAGTTGCAGTGAGCAATGTTTAGGACTTAATGAAGAATGTTCGTTAATCAATCAATTAGATAAATGGAAGACACAAAATATTGATGTATTTGGTAACGGGCTTAATATATTTAAAAATTCATTTCTTTTTGTTCATGGATATTTATGATGCAATTAGATAGGAAATTCAATATTATGATTAAACATTTGAAATTAATTAGAGCATTTAAGTAAAATTGTCCAACGTGTACCGATTGTTATATTTAAACAAAGCCACGTCATAGTTCATTTAGTAGTAGATAAGAAAGATTATTAAAGGAAATAAGGCGGATATAGGGGGTAAATATTAAGAATATAATAAATTATTGGGTATTAGAGTCTTTGGACAAAAATATGAGGATTAGAGCGAATAAACCTTAATAACACATTGTTCGATTCAAATTTTTTGTTTTATTGTCAATTATGTATCAATTTCCATTGTTGTATCAATCTGTGAATTGTAATGATAAATATAGTTTTGATTTATTGGAAGGTTTGTTTAAGAATATTCTCAAGCCAATATCTAAGTATATAAAGTTTATATTATGATAAAATCAATTTCTTTAAGTGCATTTTATTTTAAACTATTTCTAGCAACTAAGGACATTATATTAAGAATTATTACACATTATATACACTGGTTCATGTTCAAAATTAATTTTAATTAGATTAAGAGCAATTGTTTTGGCACGAAAAATGAAGTTGATCGATAGACAATTTCACATCATTATTTAAATCGTTTAATGCTGTAATGATAATCATATGCTCCAGTCCATCGTTTCAGGAAGGCCATAATCGCAGAATTGGTGACTGATTCAAACCAATTCACAGTCACGATCATCAGCAACTTGGACGCCGCTAACAACAATCACCAGCCAACCCATATATTCTGTTGAACTTATCAGTTCGACAGTTCATAGTAATAACACTAGGATGTGTATATTACAATTGTTTTCATCGAAACAAATTAATATTTATGAAAATTGATTAAAGTTTAGACACCAAATCCAACTGAAGCCACACCAACCAGTTGAAGGAAGGACATTTAGCCCTCAGGTAAATATAAAATATCCTGGAAGCTAACAAGTCAGGAAACCTTAAACTGGCAAGCTTGCACCCCCATATCTCTCACTCAGTCATAACAAACTCTTTAAAAAAATGTCCTCCAGACGTACCCGCAGCAGTAAACTGCAGCTAAACCCACCTACGTAATTCTACGATTACGACTATCCTGTCCCATCAATATTACAAACTTTTCTCAAGTAACTCGACCCCAATCACCCTAATTACAGCCCAGAAGCCGTCACATCCTTTAACGAGTACCTAAACTCCCCCGAACATAAAGAAACCTATGCCCGATTAATGAATAAACCATACCACCTTTTAACACCACCAAAACCCAAAACACCCTCACAACACAATTTAAAAAAACCAACTCCTCTAAACCTCAAACCTCCCCTCAAATATCCTCATAACCTCAAACCTCCCCAATTTATAGACCGAAACACACTACATTCTTCCGCTAGGTCTTACGCTTCCTCCGTAAGGTCGCAATCTCCCAATCCCTCAATTACCCGACAATCCTCTATTTCCGACGAGGGTTTCACCCTCGTCGGGAGAACCAAACCCCGACCTACGCAAACCTCAACCCCCATCAACAACCCTACACCATCTCAAACATTAAATCTCAGAAATCTTCCTCCTCAATATTCTACCCAGAAATCCCTATTCAATCTCCTAAATACCTTTGAACTTCATTCCACACAACGTCGTCCCCGCCCTATCAAAACACTCACACCCAAATTTTCCTTCATCTGCAGACATGTAGACGCTTCTATCCCTCTAGAAGAATTTGAAGAGTTTTTAAAATCAAAACTTACCCTTCCAAAAAACTTGGCGAATCATCGCCAAAGCTATAAATAAACCCACTTCCATGTTCCGCATCATTATGAACTCAGAAAAACACTACCACCAAGCCCTCACTTCAGGTCTCATATTCCCCGGTCTCCCAGACCGGTGGGAAACTTCCAACTCCATTCCACTACCCCTTGTCCGCAAATACTGCAACCGTTGCACTCAAACCGAACACTCATCCATATCCTGCAGATATAAACCGATCTGTCCCTCCTGCCGCCAAAGCGGCCACCGCCCTGAAAAATCCACTAAGTTTAAAACCCCAACCTATAAAAATTGCGGTGGTCCTCACTCCGCATTCCACCCTCGCTGCAGTAACAGGCTAGCCATCCCAAAAAACTCAATAAAACTCTCCAGTTACACTGGAAAACCCCAAGTTCCCTACGACCTAACCACCGACACAAAAATCACCATAGAAATCCTTACCATTACCATTATGAATGCCATTCCCAATTCCCGAGATATCATAGCCGATACACTTTGTCAGTTAGTTCCTTCCTTCTATCGACACAATTGAACTATAACAAACATAGGCAGGCGTGCTCACTTCGCTTTCACTCCCATGAGGAGTGGGAGTAATCCCACTTAATCCAACGATCCCTCACCCACTCGTCGGTGTTGCAGGTTTTTTGCGGTTACCTTGTAACTCTCATTGCTCACCGAGTTAACCTTTCCTCCCAGTCATTTTCTAGCGAAAAGCCCGCCCCCTCACTCATAATTCTATACACATTCATAATACAACTCAATTCTAGAGACTTTTCCATCTCGTTCTAGACACTTTTATACCACTTGACTGTTTTTCAGCCTACCCCTCAAAAACGCCAAACTTATCTACGCCGCATAAACGATACCCCAATTAAACACATCCACCTACAGCCCTGCAGAAGGAATTAATCCTATATCAGGTAATCTATACCAAACAAAATAATTCCTCAACTTTTTAAATAAAAATCCCTATCTAACAAAATTCATTTCGAACTTCTCTCTCTCTCTCTCTCTCTCTCTCTCTCTCTCTCTCTCTCTCGTAATGATAATTGTTCTACTTACTTTTCTTTTGGTTCATCCATGGCTGAAAATAAAAAAACGATTAATAGTATACTATCCTAAAATAAATGTGAGCTATTGATGCGTCTAATTAGGTATGTGAAATTTCTTATTCGCAAAATAATTTTCTTAAGTTAGTGCTTTATATGTTGTAGTTTTGTAAATCAACATTTGGGTATACTCTTGACTAAAATTCTTTAGAGGTGGCGACCGGCCCTATCTTTGAAATCGTATGGGAAAAAGTCTTAATATCTTTTTTCAGAAAATATAGGTAAGCTCAATATTTCTGAACCGATTTATATAATGTTAGGTTCAGTTCAAAGAGTATTAAAGATATATTTCAGAAATAAATAACAACACGTTCAATCTTCACACGAAACGAGATGGCATTATGTAACAATTATTAGCTTCATGATTTTTTATATGAAATTTCAAACGCAATGCTATAACTTTAAGGAGATTACAATGTTTCAAGAGAAATTATGCTGCTTAAATCGTTTTGACAATAAGTAACAAGTAAAAACGCATCAATAGTATTTCAATAACATAGATACTGAAATTTAAAGGAGCAAAGATTACTACTAACAAAAATGTACAAACAGCAAAAAAATCACCTTCTGCCTAAATATTACAAATATTCAAAATGCTCACCATCACTTGCTATCAACAAATTCACTGCTTTTATAATTGAATTAATACAGCCAAAATATTTGGAAGCGCAAAAGATATTAGTTTACGCTTTTGACAGGTCTATAAACCAGATAATATTTGCATTATTGCAAGATGGTTAAAGTTATAGAATTACATTTGAAATTTGCCAGAAAAAATAATAAATAAAGTTAGTTGTTACAAAACGCCCCCTAGTTTGCAGATGAAATATTAAATATATTATTATTTGTTTTTAAAGCCTACCTTTCTTATTATTTGAATTAAGCCTAAGTTTGGAAAAAGTCACTTCGAGCAAAGAGAAATCATTATAATTTATACTATTCAACCATCAAGCATTGTTATGCACAACAGTCCATTTATGCTGAGCTTCTTCAAGCCACATAAATATAGCTTGTTATTTGGTTGTTAAATTTTAGTGCCACATTTAATAGTTTTTCATACTTAAGTGCAAAATACACCCAGTCGGCAAATATATCAAACTAACAGAATTTGTGTAAGAAGATTATCTGATGAAGAATCTTTGTAAGAAAACAATCTACTGGAAGAATGTTTTTTTTGGAAAAAACTTCGAGAATATATGTTTCACACAATTTGGCTGAACAGTAGGATAACAAAATTGTGCGCATCTTTACTATCAATATAAGATATTATGACAATAAACATAATTGGAGATGGATTTAGAGAAATATTCCGTTTAATACGAGTAAGTTATACCACAATATCAACTATGTGGTGTGGAAAATATGTATAGAAGATAGACTGGAGTAATACTTTTAAACAGATATGAAATTGCTCAATTTTTGTTGCTATTTAAGATCGAACTTGAGTTACTATTTCAGTACCATTCAGTAAATCTTATTCGAAAGGACTTAATTGTTCTCTTGAATTTGTTGTTGCAGAATTCCGAGAATTTCATGAAATCTACGCGTTTTTGAATTTTCGTAAGATAATCGTTTACCGTGAGAACTAAAAAAAATAGAAGATCAAATAAATTTCGGTATTTACTAAATTCTCATACAATTGTAACGTTGCCTGTGTTAGTGTTGATGAATATTGTGATTTGTAAAATCTGAGGATATTTAATTTGAAGAATAAGGACTGGAACTCCCGTACACAATCGATTGGTAATATTACCTGTGGGATGCTGCGCAAATTTTTCAGTGTTGAACTCAAAAAATTACTTGGAAACTATTTGGAATGGAACCGATCGAATAGTGATTCATGAGCAATGCAGATTAGGGCCAAACTCTTTCATTATTTATCCAAATTTTCAAACCGTCAATGGTTGTAGTTGGCGCAGTTTTTGTAATAAAATTAATTAATTAATTATCTTTACTAATTGATAAACTTATATATTGTTATTTTCACTAACGTATAAATCAAAACTAATATATGAAAGTAAATTTAACTTACGGCTAAAATTGAGATTGATGGACGCCGCAACTTCTCCCATGCTATTTTTCGCTTTGACCTTATAAAGGCCGGCATCGGTTTCAATAACATCATCTAATTCGAGTACAACTAAAAATTTATTTGTGCCTATAGACTGTATTTTAAAATTAGTCCTGCTATCTTCGGTTAAAGGCACATCACTTCGAAACCATACGATATCCGGTTTCGGTGCTGCCAGTAGCTGGCATTCAAATATAAGTTTATTTCCATCATCCTCCTGTCTCAATTGAGGCTTTTGCGTGAAGCTGGGAGCGAAATCCTCTGCCACTCCCATGCTGTTGCTCTTCTATTTCGATGTAGATGACATGAACTCGGCCCTGCAAAAAAATAATCATTTGCTATTTAAACAATTTCATACAGTATTTCTGCTTTATTTAACATTGAAGCTGTATTTCAATATATATACACATACACACATATTTTTATTATTATTTCTTAGATCATACATCATACGTGTATTATTATTTAGGTAATCCAATGTGTTTTAAATTATTGTGAAATAAACTACGAATATTTAAATTGGCGTTGGCTTAACCAGAAAGCTTTTGTTAAAATTGGATTTTACAAAATATTTCAATCATAGGTATAAGCCACAAGAATATTACGATAAAAAATAACAAAAAAGACATAATAATGGAAACCAAAAAAATAATAATTAACACATTCAACAAATATAACCTCCATTCAAGATCGCCTCCAAATTGTTCAACGTATATGTACGATAAAAAGAGAAACTAGCTAGATGCATAAAGGCTTCGCTTCATGCCAAAATATTATATGTAACGGTTCTTCTTCTTAAGCACGGTTTCGCTTGTGCATCTGATCGCTGCATCTGGACGCAACAGCTGGCCGCAGCGACTGTAAGTGCGGTAGGGTGTGTCGTTAAATGTGTCGGGCTTTTTTATTTTCGCGGTCCTGTGCTGTATCTCGACATGTAAATATGAATAAACGCTTATTAGCTGTTCTTTTATTAGAAGAGGAAGAAGAATATTTAAATTATTAGAGAAGAAACGACAGGACAGTTAAGATGTCTTTAAAAAAACGATCGACAGAAGGTTACCATAGTATCTTAATAAGAAATCATCTAGATGATGATGAAAAGAAGTTCAGAGCTTTCTCCATAATAAACGTTGGTCAGATTCAGTTTGTGTTAAGCCTTATAAAAGAGGATCTACAGAAAATGTGAACGCGAATTGTAAGGCATCCCGTAACACCTGACAATGTTGGCCCCATAATTATAAAAACAATGAACAATTTCGTTGACATCTACATCGACTGCGGCCAGACTGTGACACATCTCACTAGACCAGCGGACGTATACTGCCGGACGTCAGGTAGGATGGCTGAGATGCACAAGCAGAAACGTTTACAGGTAAATCCTATTTAGTCAGTCCCTGCGGCCAGCGGTTGCGTCCAGACGCAGCGGTCAGATGCACAAGGAAACCGTAGCTTTACAGCCCCACATATCCGTGATTACAGTGACTATATACAAGACAGTGGTGACAATAGACGGTCGGATTTTTGATTGGTTTCCTATACCACGTGGTATCCGTAGCAATGAGCAGGTTAAATGTTTCTTTATTTACCATTTGTTTCCATTGTCTTCTTACGCCAGTTTTTGGTTGTTGAAAACTTGGTTTGTGCAAATGTTTATAGTGCTATAAACCTTCTGATATTTATTAGCGTGTCATTAATTTTTTTTATAATTCGCATATAAAAGAGACTTCATTTTAACATTGTTTACAGTGTCACAATGAAGCTTTTTGAATACTGTTTTAGTAATTTTTGGTGTACAGTTGGTTATTGTATTTAGTTATATTTTTATTTGACATTTGACTTTAACCTTGACACAAATTATAAATAAAATGATCTAGCGTTGTTCTAGCTAGCAAATTATTATATTAAATGTTCGTAAAGGTAAATTAGAATGATCTATATATTAAAAATATTAATGAATAAAGGACGCTAACGTTTATTTATTAATGATTTGTCAATTGTTTATTTTTATATTGTATAGGATCAATATATAAGGTATACATAACGTTCGATTTTCGGGATAAATTACCAGATATCTATGTGAAGATGTATTACAGAAATGATTCTATTCATGATATAATATAAATAGATCGTAAGAGCATATACGAAAAAGCTCTTTTTTAAACAAATAATCATCCCCTGTTTGCTTAAATGAATCTTTGTTTACAATTTACACAATTATTCGGTTATAATATGTCAAAAGTCAGAAGTGCTGAATAAAACCATCTGTGATCTGACCAATCAGGAATCTACAGAATTGCCAAATTAAATTCAAACCACTCCTCTTAGTTTAAAAACAGGCATTATATGTAAAAAATTTAAAAAATGCGAATTATAAAAAATATTGTGTGAAACGTGTGCCACAATGACTTTCTGTAGTACTCGTGATTTGCGCAACTCACCGCTTCGCGGTTCGTTGCGCAAACTTCACTCGTACTACAAAACGAGTCATTGTGACACTTGTTTTACAAATAACTATTGGAGCTGTAATTATTATTTTATAACCCGTTTTCACTTGTGATTTTTGGATAAGCTGTAAGTCTGTAGCTGGTCATTTGTTATAAATATTAAATAAATAATATCAATGAATCGCACTTTGTATTAATTTGTGTACTTGTTCTCTACATCAGATTGTACATAATTCTAATAACCATAAAGTACAGATACAATCATTATGATATACATAATATTGAAACTTCTTTATTTCGGGTATATTTCAATTTCATGAGAATAAATACAATATTTTATTATTATTTCTATGTCATTCTCATACCAAAATGCATGTTTTTTACAAATAACCCCCTTGTGTCTCTTCATACGTCTATACAGACAAATTCAAAAATATTGGGACATTATCACATGTACGATGGGTAAAAATTTAAATGCTGTTAAAATGATATCGTTTGTGTCAATTTTGGAATTAACAGTATTTTTGTTTTTTTGTATACATATAATTTCGTAAATTTCTCGTTTCTTTTTGTATCTATTTCAGTTTTTAGAATTTTCGTTCCTTCATAATTAAATGTATGGTTGTTGTCAGTTGTATGACTAGTTAGTACAGTTTTATTTTTTTATCGTACTTATGGCTATTAATTATATGTTTCAGATATTGACTTGTTTGTCTCATGTATACACCATCACAATCTCTACAAGGAATATCATAGAATAAAATGTAGAGTATGTCCCTTGTAGACTTTCATGTTTAAAAATGTTATTTATTTTCTCTGTCAACTGGACTTTACTATACACAATAAAAACGGAGAAATTAAAACTCCTTGGTATACCAAATCTACTTGGTCAGGTAGATATCTTAATATAAATTCACACCACCATAAATCCCAAAAAAATCTGCTATTATAGGCCTGGCTGACAGAGCGATTATTCTTTCTGATGCTGAATGTAGACACACGGCGATTCAAAAAGCTAAACACCCGTTGATAATAAACAGCGATCCCGAAAAAATAATAAAAAGTGTCTTTTAGGCTTTGCTTCGACAGCTAAGTATCATTAGCACTTAACAATATTATTCCACTATATATTACATACTAAATAATAAGCTGTTTGCTCATTAGTTTACACAGTTTCTTTGTTTCATGAACTGTTTGCCATTAATCCATGGTGTTTCTTCAGTGATAACCCATCCTAATTTTGTCTTCTGTATGATGGGAAGGTGAATCTTTTGTTTGATTTTACCGACGCTTAGTACTTCGTAAAAAATTATGCACCCAGAGGTATATCGATTTTTCCTGTTATGTAGAATGTTTCATCGACTAATGTTATATTTGACGGTACTGAAAATTGAGCCACGTCTATGCGTGTAGTCGGTAGGTTTTTAGTAATTTTATCAAGAATCAAAAATGTTCAGGTTTTATATGAACTATTTCTTGACTGTATAGATGATTTTGGTGAAATTTTGATGAATTCCACTAACTGGAAGATGTATTTTGTGTTTACGTAATTTTTCATATTAGTCATTGGTTCTGAAGTTTGATTGCGAACCGGAATCGACTAAAACACGCGCTTAATGTTGATTTCCAGAATTGTCGAGTGTTTGTATGATGGCTGTTGCTAACAGGACTTCCGAGCCTTTATTTAATGAGCAGTTTAGTACAACTGGAGAACTAGAATCAATTTTTCCGATTGTTTGAATGTTGGGAATTTCATTGACTGATTATAGTAACGCTTGACTAGCTTGATTGAATAATTGATTATTTTCTACTGATTGCCTTGTATCTTGAATTTGATCACTGTTGTTATGAACTTGATTACATGCATGAGATTTTGTTTGACTATGCCTGTCCGAAGCATACAAGTGAATTGTGAAATTTTTCACAGTATCTACAGCGAATGCTTTGATCGAAAACAGTTTAAACAGAGCTTTAACCTTTTAATCTCAATACTGCGACCTTTGACTGATAGTGCCAAATATTTCGGACAGTAAAATAACAGATGGACATCATTACATGTCCATGAAGTTAGCCCCCAAAGTTTTCATGATTTAACTAAATTTAGCGTCATCGGTTAGTGTATCGTTAGTGTCTCTTAGTGCTTCTATAAATTTCTTTAGAGCTTCCGTGGTTTTTAGTGCTTCAATTATTTTCGTTCGTGCTTTATTGGTTTTCGAGATATTTGAGTTCATATTTTCAAGGTGTTTACGATTAATTCCAAATTAGTATAATTCGTTAGTGCACTTTAGTGCTTCAATAATTTTCGGTAGTGCTTTATTGGTTTTCGAGATATTTCATGTTCTTTTTTTGATGTCAGCACCCAAAACATTCACGATTCGATTAAATTTTTCGTTTTTCGTTAGTGCTCTTTAGTGCTTCAATACTTTTCATTAGTGCTATATGTTCACGATTTAGTATAAGTGTCATTCGATAGTGTTTCTTAGTGCTTCCATAAATTACGTTAATGCTTTCTTGGTTTCCTAGTTATTTGTAATTATTTATTTAAATATAAGCTTCTAAAATTGTTTTCAGTTCATTCCAAATTAGTGTCATGCATTCGTTAGTGCTATTTGGTACTTCAATAATTATATCCCTAAGTGGTTTGTTGGTTAAAAATATTTGTTTTTTTAGTAAATCCCTGAGTTTTCCAGGATCGAATAGGTTTAGTGCCATTAACTTCGTGTGTACAAGCTTTTTTATTATAAATGATAAAAAGATGGGATTTACAGCTTACTGTTTTTTTTATGAAACTCACATTGCCGCTAACTAAATTTTCATAGCCCTCTCAGTTTCTGACTAATAGGGTGATTTTGAAAATTTGTAATTTGTGACGTCATCGTGTTTCTCGATTTTCTGTAAACTTATCAATGAGGTAAAAACGATTTGTTATAGTTTTTATGCAGAATTCAGTGGCGTAGTTACTTTTTTTCTAAAAAGTTTTGTTTTTGTGTTATGACCGAAACTTATGTTTTTTTTTAAATGGGAAACTCTATATATTATTTCTCTTTTGCTTGTTTTAAGCTAGCTTCTTCGTATTGTGGTGTCCACCAAGGTACTTATATATTATATCAGTTTTTAGTTGTTTTACATAATCAATATGGATTTCAGCCGCTTGTATAATAGTATAGGTAAACACATTCGTTATTTCGTTAATATTATCTTCAAACTGATTAATTTCTGAAATATAACTTTCTATATAATCAGTAAACTTAGACCAGCCAGCACTTCCATATATATATATATATATATATATATATATATATATATATATATATATATATATATATATATATATATATATATATATATATATATATATATATATATATATATATATATATATATATTTGGTGCGATTTGAGCGTCACAAATAGTTAAATCAAAGGGTGATAATTCTCCTGTTAATGGATTTAATCTCGTACCCGCTCCAGAGTTTGTTTGTCGGTGAAGTTATCTATTTCCCTCCATATTTTCTCTGTAGTTTTAGATCCCCAGGTTGTATCATGTGAATTGAAATACCCTATTATTTTCGTGCCATTTACTTGGTTGCTTATTTCTTAAAAAATTTGTGAAGTAAATTTTTTGGTGGATTAGATATAAATATTAATAATATTCATATTCTCCTCATAATATTGTATGTTAACTGCAACTACATCTAGTTCTGATGTTATCTGTACATTTTTATATGAATAGGCACTCTTACTCTTCCACTAGCTCTGTAAGACACTATTTTTGTACAAACATTCGTAGCCTCTTAGTGAATAGTATTTGTTATTTTTGAAGTAGGTTTCTTGTATGCAAATTACATCTTTTATAGTTTTTGACATTAAGAGTTTCAGTTTCTCCAAATGAACTATTAGCACATTTATATTGCATTGGAGTAAGAAAGTGTTAATGTTGAATTAATTGAGAAGTGGACAAATCGTAACTATCTTCATCTTCTTCGTTACTTGATATCGAGACTAAATTCAGCTGCTTACGTATCTTGGTTTGGATTCTTGTACATCGAGATTTCATCGCCCTGTGTCGTATAAATGGATAAAAGTGGTAGAGTAGAGCTAGTAATTTAGGAATATTATCTGTGTATTAAAGGGCTATACTTAAGGTGTCAGGTGTGCCGAATGCGTTATCCCGAACGTCGGAGAGTTCTTCTGTAAGGAGATGTTGAGTTGGTTCATCGCAGAATTTTTTACGGGTTTCGGATATTTAGCATTTGGGTTTTTTCTTGGTCGCAGAGGGGCAATGTTTGGGTTTATTTCTTTTGATCTGTTGCATTAGTTGTTTCTTTCACAAGATCTTTTTCCGATGTAAGGTCACTAGAACTTGCTGTAGGATATTGCCGTGGTCGCTTATAGGTTTTTATTGAAAGACTATCATTGATCTCGTCAATTCGGGTACAATCCTCTACGGAACTTTCTATTACTATTGGTTAAACTGGTACTCTAGTATTTTGGTAAAAGTTGGATGAGTTTGGTACTTGATTTGGACACAGCTTGGCAACATTACTGGAGTTTTGCAGAGGAAACATGTTATTCAGTCGAATTGCATCTTAACATGTAATGACAAGTGAGGGCGGCAGACATTCATTCATTCATTTGCGTTGTGCTCAACAACCTGGGCACTTGACCGAAGTCATTGTACCATTCCCAATATTATCTACTTCTACTCCAGAAGCTTTGTGTTCTCGATATAAGCCACTAGCTTATTTGGGGGATTTTAAATAGTTCTAATGGTACTATTATTTCCTTCCCAAAATGGTTCTGCCTGAGTCCTGGTAAGTTCTTACATAAGCAGAGTATGTGTTTCATCCCTTAGCTCACATTTCCTACAGATAGGTTCACTAACTTTTCCCATATTGCGTAGATGTTTCCTTAGGGTACAGTGTCCAATAACCAAATCGGTAACTGTCTTCAAATGTCTCTTGCTCAGTTTCAATAACCTGATTGAGAGTTCTTTATTTACCTTTTTCAGTAAGCTTTTTGTGTGAAAGTAACCTTCTGTCATACTCCATTTGGTTTGGTGTTCCTTATCTAGCCAGTTCCAGATTCCCCTTCTTATGTATTCCTTTGTCATTCCACAGAACGGTTGCGGACCTATGAAGTCTTCTTCAGAGCCTTGTTTAGCTAGCTGGTCTGCCATTTCACTACCTGTAATCCCTTCATGTTCTGGCACCCATACTAGAGTCACTGTGTTGTCTCTTGCCAGCTTGTTAAGGGACTCTTTGCAGTTTTAAAGCAGTCTAGATTTAGTGGTTGGATTCCTGATAGCTTTAATCAGAGCCTGGCTGTCAGTACATATTTTAATTTTCTGTCCAGTATAACCTCCCCTGTTGCTGTTTTCATCAATACATGCTATAGCAGCAATTGTTTCTGCTTGAAATACAGACGTAGAGGGCAGTAAACTTATATCATCGTTTGGTACTACGTAGATTTGACGCCGAAAACTCTTCGTTCCATGGTAGACTTGCACGAAGGAATGACATTGGCGATACTTTTGAAAAATATATGTTTAGGATTTCCGTTTCTAATTGGGCATGTAGTATTGTTGGACAGACGTTTGATACGATGATTTGCTTTGCTCGAGTAATGAGCTGCGGAACTCCTACTTGGTGCTGTTTTATGCTTAAAGTTTGATATTTATCAGTTATTTCTTGGTGAGCATCGACGGTTGACAAGTACATACATATTCTATTATTAGAAATTTTGAAACGCGATAAACAGCGTTTCTGTTAAATTACCTAATTTAATAAACTCACGGCCCTGACAAGGTAGACACATCCGAAATGGCCTTAGAAAAAAAAATTGTATAGTGAAGTTGATTTAGGATTTATGAATTGAGAGCTCACTGTCAACTTGTGAACGCTTTCTCTCGCCAGGGACTAGATAATTATCAAAAATAAGAGACGTATTTTCACTTTTGATGCATCTGATTTTGGGTATGAAATCTATTTAATATTGTAACGTAGGTTAAAACGCTCTCTTTTCCATCGAGCAGAATAAGTGGCTACTATAATCTAAATAAACTACAGTAGAAACGCTGAATCTTTTCCATCACGTGACTGATACGACATCAACCATATGCATCTTAATCAAAACAATACGACAAACGCTTGTATTGAGTTTAGCTCTGTTTCTGTTATTAGAAGAAGACACTACCAACATCGTATGTGTTGAATAATATCGTGAACTAAGTCACGTGATGGAAAAGCTTCACCGTTTCTGCTGTAATAGAGTTTAATGCCGCCCCGAAAATTGCCCCAAGTCCGAAACCCCAACCTGCACGAATTACGGTGGTCCTCACCTCGCCTGAACCATCGCTGCCCCCACAGGCTAACTACACCGAAAACCCCTCAAGAGACCGCTCCAGTCCTACAGTTCCCATCGATCATACCAGTCACCCTCATGAACGTCATTCACAACTCAAGGGACATCATAGTCGTCACTCTTCGCCATCTAATTTCGTCCAAATATCGACACAACTGCTCTATTACAAACATAGGAAGGCGCGCTCACTTCGCTTCCATTCCCATCAGGAGCGAAAGCAATTCAATTTGAATTCGCGATCCCCACTCGCTCGTCGATGTTACAGGTTTTCTCCGGTTTCCCTGTAACATGGTGAATTTATTCGTTAGCCAAACGGACCGATATAGGAATAATACTGGCGTAGCTGTACCCGCATAGATTTACTTGATGATGATGACCACAACCACTTCACCGAGAACAATAAATACACTTAACTTACTAAACTCCTCTCCACGAGCTCGAAAAAGCCAGTCGCCATCACCCGACGACTTCTACACATTTTTCCATGTCTCTTAGTCACTTTTTAAACAAAATTTGAATAAAAATTCAAAATTCACAAAATCCTTCTTATTAGCTCCCGAGACATCCGTGACACCCAAATTTTCATAAACTTCTCTCAAAAATTTCAAACGCCCACCGCATCGACCACTAACAATCCGCAACATAACATGGTTCGTCTCCTACAAATCTAATCTATACTAGACACTTCGTATTGCCCCATGTACACCTTTAAAACCACGTTTCTCCTATATCGTCCATTCTCGTTGCTAACCGAGCCTGCCTCTCTCCGATTATTTTGTACCAAAAAACCATTCGCCCGCTCTTAATTCGACAGAAAATTCTCAACAAAATTCTTCCTAGACACGTTTCTTCTCGAAACATCCCATACACTTTCTTTCCACTTGACTGAACTTTCAGTTACCACGCAAGTCCAACTCAATACTCGGCACACAAACCAACCAAAACACACCCCCAACTCAGCCCTGCAGAGGAAATATATCCTATAACAGGGCCAATTCTGGAAATACCCAACCCCAAATTTATAAAAACTAATCCAAAAAAAACGAACATCTCTCTCTCTCTCTCTCTCTCTCTCTCTATATATATATATATATATATATATATATATATATATATATATATATATATATATTTCAATAAATAACGTGTTTTTTATAGAAATAATGTTTTACATGTAAAATATCGTCATTTGTGTTACTAGAGAAACTTACGTATCGAAGACATCTAAATTGTTTTTTTATACACATATTGAATCAGGAAACAAACGGCAAATGGTCATTTAAAAATCCCACTTAAAAACATTGTAAAACTTTTTTTGTCATCTATCACTTAGTTTGTTTACAAAGCCCCATTTTCTGTTCACCTCAAGTGAGTTTTGTGATTTTTCAATAGATCGAACAAAGAATCTGTTTTCAACCATGTTCAAAATAATGCATTGGAAAAGTCTAGAAAACTGATATCCCATATTAAAAGAAGAAGAAAAAATTAGCAGGTGGAAGAATGGTTTGCTGATAACGGGAATTTTTTCATAACTAGACGTTTGTATAAAATGGGCATAATTATTGTAAAACTTGGGGTTTCCGTATCAAAATACGCAAAAATCAGCAATTTTGTATAGAAAAAGATGATAAATTAGTTGGTACATCCTTCATACCAGATTAAAGAGTGTAGTTTATTGAGGAATCTGTTATTTTTTATGACTTATAGCAATACATCTTTCCATAAACTCATTTTATTAATAGCACATAGTTTTTCATATCTTTCTATTTTCATAAAGTATATGAATATCAACACTTATTGAAACGACACTATTGTATATTATCGCCAGATGTGATGATGAATGTGCTTGCGTTGGCCGTGTATTCAGGTAATTCTAGATCCTCTATTTTTGTGTGAGCACAAAATTTTTACACAGGTTGGCGCTGAGAGTGTCACAACACCCACACTTCTAAATTTTGTTTCAGGCCGGCCAGGACAATATTTCAATAAAAATAAGGTTGCTGAAAAACTATATTTTACGTAAGCGATACTTTACGAAATGATTGCCACATGTAGCCTCCTTACATATATATATATATATATATATATATATATATATATATATATATATATATATATATATATACATATATGATGAAAATAATATTTTTGACAGCTTGAACATTAGTTAACAGAGTACACTTATTTCAAACGTTGCTCTAACGTTGTCAGCAAAGATTTCTTTTCCTTTTTTTTATATATATTTATTTATATCTATATTATATATATATATTTATATATGATGAAAATAATATTTTTGAAAGCTTGAACATTTGTTAACAGAGTACACTTATTTCAAACGCTGCGTGCTCTAACGTTGTCAGCAAAGATTTCTTTTCCTTTTTTTTATATATATTTATTTATATCTATATTATATATATATATATATATATATATATATATATATATATATATATATTTATATATGATGAAAATAATATTTTTGAAAGCTTGAACATTTATTAACAGAGTACACTTATTTCAAACGCTGCGTGCTCTAACGTTGTCAGCAAAGATTTCTTTTCCTTTTTTTATATATATTTATTTATATCTATATTATATATATATATATATATATATATGTATATAAAACAAGATGTAGGAATATCGCGTGATATGTAAACAACAACAACAAAGAGATTCATGGGTAATTTAGTAG
Organism: Galeruca laticollis; assembly: GCA_963921935.1. Lineage (NCBI taxonomy): Eukaryota > Metazoa > Arthropoda > Insecta > Coleoptera > Chrysomelidae > Galeruca > Galeruca laticollis. The sequence goes on from OY998180.1 coordinate 124,835,793, forward strand.
CCCTTTCTTCTTTTTGCGTAAATTACCCATGAATCTCTTTGTTGGTATATATATATATATATATATATATATATATATATATATATATATATATATATACAGGGTGTCCCGGTACAAATGGGAAAAAAGTCAGGAGCGTATAATCTGAGCCAAAATAATGTTAGTACTTCATATAAACTTTTTCTATGCAGGCCCTCGTTTTCGAGTTATAGGCCTTCAAAGTTTTAATATTGAATTTGGTTTTTATTTCTATATTTTGTACTAGTTATTTAATCTTTATCAAATTTACGGCGATGCTATAATGTACGTGTATGTTTATTTTGGTAAGGTAAACAGATTTACAGTAGTGCCTTGAAGCCAGGGACGGACTACTCCCAATGGTTAGTGATCCAAACATTTTGCAGGGATGGCACACCCTGTATGAGATTATTGAAATTCACTTCCCCACACATTAAGCTAACGAAAAGGTACTCTTATTGGAATTCGATGAAATGAGCCGTTTGGCTAATATTTACAGTTTTATTAATGCACTACGTACCAATTTACCTAACTAACTTATTAATACGATGTCCAAGATTTACCTACAGTACTACAAAAAAATAATTTAACGATAGCAGACGACTTATTAATTCGAAAGTTGGTAAAAACTTTTTAAAAGTGTTTTTACCGTTTATCAAGTAACCATAGGATTAGTTGTCAAACGTTGTGTTGAATAGTTCGTAGTCAGTACTTGTCAATAAGTCCTTAATTTAGCAGTTAAAATGGCGGAATTCACTTTTATTGAGTGCGCAGATATGCATTTAATGTATGGACCGGGTTCTCTAAATTGTTTAAAGGCCGGAAGGCTTTATGCAGAACATTTTGCAAACACAGCATTGCCAGACAGACGAATGTTTGAGCGCATTGATCTCACGTTACGAGAAACAGGTATGAATAAGTAAATGTAATTTTCCATGTATACAAAACAAAATTTTAAATTTTAGGAAGTTTTTTGCCAAAAATAGATGGAGAAGGTCCAGTACAAAGCGTCCGTACTGTGGCAGTTGAACAAGACTTGTTAAATGCAGTTGATAATGAACCATCAACGAGTTTATGAAAATTATCAAGAGAACATAACGTCTCGAAATCAGTTGTTCATCGCGTCCTAAAAGAACAGCTGTTATATTCTTTCCACATGAAAAAAGTACACAGTATGACAGTGGCTGATTATCCTGCACGACTTGAGTATAGCCAGTGATTTCTGCGACAACAAAAAGCAGACAATACATTTATTAGTAACGTTCTCTTTACGAACGAAGCCGGTTTCACCAGAGATGGAGTCATAAATTCTCATAATATGCATTTATGTGATGATGTGAATCCACATGGCATTATCCAAACTAGGAGCCAGCAATAGATTCATTATTAATGTTTGGGCAGGAATAGTTGGAAATCATTTGATAGGGCCATACTTTATTGACGGTACTTTGACCGGTCAGAAATATTTGGAGTTTTTGCAGAATGAGTTATGGCACCTGTTTGATGATGTGCTACTACAAACTCATAGGAATTTATGGTTCATGCATGATTGGCCCCCCCCCTCATTTCAGTTAAGATGTACGACAGCATTTACACACAAGGTTTCCTAATAGATGCATTGATCGTAGAGGCCCTTTTCAATGGCCACCACGATCAGGAGACGTTAATCCTAAGGATTTATTTCTCTAGGGTTATCTCTAGGGTTTATGCAACTCCTGTGCAAACAAGGCAAGATTTAATAAACTGAATTGTGTTACACTGCAATGTTATTAAAAATAATGTGGGATTGCTTTTTCAAGTGCAAAGAAACAACCTTCGTAGACTTAGAATGTGCGTGGAAGTGGGAGGAGCTCAGATTGAACAATTATTAGAATAACGTTAGTTTTTGTTGTTGTTCAGGAATTAGTTTTAGTCTAATGTTTTATAACTTGTGTTTTTTGAGGTTTTCTTAATGGTTTAATTATGTTGTGTTCGTAATTTTGATTAAAAGCGACTAATTACGTTGTTTGCGTACCAATTTAATTCCCATTAAATAAGTTCTTAATGTTTTCATCATCTGCTACCATCAAATTATTTTTTTGCAGTACTGTAGGTAAATCTTGGACATCGTATTAATAAGTTAGTTAGGTAAATTTGTACGTAGTGCATTAATAAAACTGTAAATATTAGCCAAACGGCTTATTTTATCGAATTCCAACAAGAGGGCCTTTTTGTTAGCTTAATGTGTGGAGAAGTCAATTTCGATCATTTCATACAGGGTGTGCCATCCCTGCAAAATTTTTGGATCACTAACCATTGCGAGTAGTCCGTCCCTGGCTTCAAAGCACTAATGTAAATATGTTTACCTTACCAAAATAAACATACACGTACATTATAGCAATGCCGTAAATTTGATAAAGATCAAATAACTAGTACAAAATATAGAAATAAAAACCAAATTCAATATTAAAACTTTGAAGGCCTATAACTCGAAAACGAGGGCCTGCATAGAAAAAGTTTATATGAAGTACTAACATTATTTTGGCTCAAATTATACGCTCCTGACTTTTTTCCCATTAGTCCCGGGACACACCCTGTATATATATCTACAGGTATTATTTTTCTTCAACCTTTTTAAATAATTTATTTTTCAAATTCTTGGGTGTTGTATATTTAATTAAAAACATTTTCAAAGTTTATTCTCGACTAAATTCAGTTTCATTGTTTACACTTTACAAATTAAAAAGCACATGTACAGTAGGTAAGAAAAACATTCATAAAACAACAGACATTTAAAACAAGTATCATCGATACAAATTCTACGACATTATACACGGGGGTACGGAAATACTTCAGGTGTATTATTTTATTAAATTATGATAAATCGGACTCAAGTTTTTAACATCTTGTTTATCGTTGAATGTATTATGTTCTTTTTTAATTTGTACCATTTCTTTAATTGTCAGTTTTTTGTAGTTTGAATCTTGAGCTAAAATTTTTATGTTTTTAAAATCAAACTCATGGTTTTCATGTTTGTGGAGAGCTGTGAAAGCATTTTTAGTATATTTATGACCATTGAATCTGTTTTCTAAAGTCTGTGTGGTCGTTCCTGTGAATTTTTTTGGACAGTTTAGACAGGGTACGGAATATATAACATTTGATTTTTTTGTGGTTTTTATTTTTCTTTTTAATTAGGTGAATAATTGTAATAGGGTGTTTTAAGCTTTGTGACATATTGTGATATCATGTTTAGAAAATAAGTGACTGAGTTTTTCAGAAAGTTGCTCTGTGTATGGCATTGCAACATATTTATTATTGTTTGACACGTTCTTTTTAGTACATTTCTTCGATGTGTTATATATATATATATATATATATATATATATATATATATATAATGTGTGTGTGAGCCAATAACTTTAAAACTATTCTTTGCTTCCTATGATAATTGAGACTTTATAACTAAAAGTGATATCAAAAATAAATAAAAGTTTCTTCTACTAGTCCTTGGACAATAATCATCGCTTGAACCTTTGACATTTTTTACAAGGCAGTTTGAAATTTATAATGTCAAATGTTTCAAAAGCTTTGAATGAAAAAAAATCTTTTGGCGCGTATTAGAGATTTTTTCATGTAAAAAGTGAATAACACTAACTGCCCCATTGTTTGGAGAATATATGATGTAGTGAGATGTTTTTCACACTATTTTATTATTCATACCTTCGTTATTAAGAATTTTGTGCAAAAATCGTTAGGGTAATCCTGATGGCGTTAAGAGAGAAATTGCACATAATAAGAACACGAAGAAAATGAGATATAGAACAACTCGATTGGAAAACTGGCCAAAGTGCAGTTATTTTTTTTTGAGTTGTAGCTTAGTTCCTCTGGCCGGTATTAGTTTTTATTATTATCTCATTTTCTTCCTATTTCATTTTCTACAATTTCCTTATAGACGCCATCACGATTACCCTGACGGTTTTAATTTTATAAGCAAAAAACTAAAAAAACGTTTTTTGGCATAAAATTGGTAATAACAAACTTCCGAATAATAAAGTCGAGTGATACATTTCTCACTAAATCATATAAAACTCTTCTCCAAACAATGTCTAACTGGTTTTCTTCTAACACTTTTTACAAAAAATTCTCACTCAAAATCTCTGTAGCCTAGCCTATATGTCCCACCAGGCAGTACTAGGAAATATTAAGTGTAAGTGTATAGCGATAGGAATGATTTCAGCAGTTGATTACATTCATTTTTTCAAAAGATATATTGTACGATTTATGATTTTTTGGCGATATCCAGTACTATTATTTCATATTAGATTGCCATATTGTGTCTCTTTAAAAAATGAAATTATGAGATCCAATAAATATATTTGAGGGTATGAATTGCATAGAAATGATAACTAATAATATTTAACAATGTTTTCTCGTATTTAACGTACCTACCTTCATAAAGAACTGCAAACAAGATCAATATACGCATAGCCACCAAATGTTATATACTTATGTAATCTAGGTCAAGAAACAACAGTGCAGTTTGTTAATTAGATATTTACGTTATTGTTGTTTCAATTGATCGATCATTCGTTTTTGTCTCATTAATGTAAAACATTGATCAATATTTGAAATTTGGCGAATACGCCCATATAGCACAAGTATGTCCCCAAAACGTACGGAGGACGCCCAGCGAAGACGTACCGTATGTACTGGGGACGTCCACATTTGGTACGGTCGACGTTCTAGGTATGTTTTGGAGAGGTCCAATTGCTGTGCATTCGTATATGAGTCGTCAAGTACCAAAATAGCATGTTTTGAGTATGTCACCAAAAATTTCCAGTTTAGGTACTAGAAGACTCAAGGATATACTGGAGATATACGAATGCGCGGAAATTGGACGTCCCCAGAACTAAAATCATTGTTGTAACTTGGAGTTGCTTAGGAAAAGGTCAAAATGATAAGATGCTCACACCTCGACTTTGTTGTAATAAAATATATGTTAGGAGGGAAATGTACATATACTTGAATTCGTCTTTCTTGTATAATATAAATATTTCATTTACATTCGATACAAGGAAGATACATTAAAGTACATGTAAATATCCTTTCTGATACACATATCCTACTGTTCGTTGTCCCGTGGATGAGTTTGTAAAAGTCGAAACGTCGGCAACAGTTATTTGGACCTCCCAGTTACTACAACCAATGAGGTCACTACAACTTATACAAAAAAGTATTGTTATACTATCTATTCGTACAAAAACTGTAGGTGAATTCTTTTAAAAATTGAATAAAAAACCTGTAGCTTTAATGCTGTTATTAACAAATTATATGGAAAGAAAACTTAAAACGCAATAAAACTTCTGACATTTGATTTGATTTTTCCTGTGTATTTCTTTCTTCGTTGGCAGCATCACTCATAATTTTCTTCTCTATCACTCGCCCCTTTCAACCATGAACTAATTGCTGCTTCCGTTTGTTTTTGTGACTGTGACACGTCTCCTTTATCTGTAGCACCTTCAATAAAATAACACATTAGAATATATTCATATAGGTAAAAATTTGTTTGATTTTTTTTTCACAAAATTTACCAGAAAAAATATAATTGATAAAGTAGTCTATATTCCGAAGTAGACTACCAAATTCCGTGCACGCCGATTTTCTTCACTGAAAATTTTTCTTAGCCAAACTAAATATGTTCCAGCAATTTTGAAAAACTGACCAAATAAACATTAGGTTTTTGAAATATTAACGATTAATAACATTGCCGTTTTGGTATGATGACTCTATATTTCTTCACAGTTATAACTCAGTGCCAATTGATTAGACATCAACAGAAAAATTTCCATTTTTGATAAGTTGTAGAGACTAGTTCCACCCAGTTTGGAAATCTTTGTAACCTGTATAATATTCAATATACTGAGATCATTGACAGCAATATGGGGCACATTGTGCTTCAAAGTCTACTCTGATATCTTATGAGTTATGTTAACTTCGTCAAAGATAATTTTTCTTCAATATTAAATTCTATGGTGGATGTCTGACAGCTGTTGGTTTTATTCAAAATATCTGAAGCTTCCGTTTTGGAAGTTAGATTGAGGAAAAGTGATGGCTACTACGACAACTATTACTAGTGGTTTCGGAATCAGAAACATTAAATTTTGGTGTTAAAATAGAAGGTTTCTCAAACAAGACACAAAGAAATCGTGTTGTCGATGAATGAGATGTTTCTAACCTTTTATTTGGCATGTTTCAAATGATTACGTATTTGTGAACGATCTATAGTAATTTATATGAAATGAACTTACCTTTTCAACACAACAGTAATAACAAATAATCTGTATGGTTCGGTGGGAAACAAGGTTCTAGGTTAGCATTCTAAATTTACGGAGTTTCGCTTCTCAAATGAATCTGATAGATAACGACCATTGATAAAATACTAAAAATTAATTGCAGTCTCACTTTTACTATTTAAAACACACTACATTGTGCATATCCAACAACAATGTCACATAATATCACATAAAACTATGCACCTATGTTGATATCACATTTGACACTTGACACAGTTCACATGACGGCTCTTAGCATCTGCGGATTGCGGTGGTCAGCGGACTGTTTTTTAATTGGTTATTGAAAAAATTTCTTGTTCGCTATAACCAATGAGACAGTAGTTTGCAGTAATCTGAATCCTGACCTTTCCTCTGTCTGAAACGCTGTTGAAACCGCCAACCATCGATATTCCAGATGATTACGGTATTATGGCCATTAGAAAGTATTGATTGGCGAAAAATTGCATTATGGACATGTTTGCCAGTTTTCATTAGACAAATCTGGAAATGTGTATTATTTAAGAGATTCCATGACTATTGGTTTCTTGAGATAGATTTTAATATTATTCAAATTACGAGAAAAAATAGATTATACAATGACAACACAAAAGAAAAATACTTGTGTCAACTGGGTACGTCCGTAAATTGGATGTTCGTACTTGGACGTACTGGGTACGTCCTGAAATGGACGTTTTCAGTACGTCTTGAAAAGGTCCAGGACGTTCAGGCCTAAATTGGACCAAAAATGGACGTCCCCAAGACGCCTCGTGCTATATATGGGCGGTCATCTATAATGCTTTAATTACTATATTTTGATATTATAATATTTTGATTCTAAAAGTACTTCTGTGGACTTGTGGTGGAATGTTTTTGTTTGATAGATGGTCGGTGATCACAGTACACAACGATCAATTATATTAATGCAATATATTAGAAATAAAATCTTCATTTTGCATGTTTTCAACACTTTCATCGATCATTTTTGGCAATATTATCACATTTTATACCAACATAAAATTTCTATATATTCACGGAATATCAGATTATTTTTAAAATTTTTAAACCAATTGTAGATTAAACTCATTTTAGTGATCATTAATACCATAAATATAAAGGGAAATGCTGTTTTCCAAGAAGTGTAATAATCAGTATAATTTAGATTTCCTAAACAGTAAAATACATTTTGCGCGAATTATTTATACATATACCCAATCTATTTATGTTTCAAGTTATTAATAAACAGTGAACTCCGAAAATTGTTTAAAATATGGTCAAAAATGTCAATAAACATTGCGATATTTTTAGATTTTATAAAAGTGCTACACGTTTTAAAATAGTGTATAAGGTCGGCAGTAAATTGTGTACAACAGATATACAGTTGGTAAGTTGGTTCTCTACACATGCGTCATCAATGATATTCATACGAAATTAATCGAAAAATTTTGTTAGGTTTTTTGTTCTCTTTTTCACTATTAACAGAAAGAGGTGCCACTTAATAATTATATCGATTATGTAACAAATATTAATGACACACGGGGACCAACTGTACTTAAATCGAAACCTTTTGTAGAAATAACAAAAATTATTAAACTGGTACATAAAGCTATTTGAATTTTGACCTGGTTGTTTGACTTTGCAATACTCGAAATGTCGCTATCACAGGTTATTGATAGTGTTCTTAATAAATAGAAAACAATAAGTTTAAAATTACATTGATTTAAATTGCTTCTTGGTGAATCCAAAATCTGAAGTCAATTAGATTGAATAATGCATTCTTGAACAAAAATCATTGGCAATATTTTCAGAAAAGTTCATTTTTAACCTACTATATTACAAAAACAGTGAAATATGTTTTTTGATTAATTAATTAATTAAAATAAGTATTATAAAGTATATGAAATTAAAATGTGGTAATGACAATTGTGATAAAATTTATATCGGTAGAACTTTTAGAAATTTTAAAACTAGACTTTCGGAACACAAACGTAGCTATGACAACAAAAAATTAGATTCTAACTATTCAAATCATTTATTAGAAAACCAACACATTTTCGACCCAAATTTTGAAATTCTCCATATAGTCGGTAAATCCTTTAGTTTAAATTTATTAGAGGCCCTAGAGGTTAACAAAAATAAATATTTAGGTAATCTCGTTAACGACCAAATAGATATCAATCAGTCTCCTTTATTGAACCTCTTTACCTAGAAGATAGCTTAGGAATGTTTGTAGTGAATGAATTTCCAGGTAATTTCTTTCAATACCATTGTTAACCTTAGTAAATAGATTTAGCACTGTATATATTAAGACATTTTTATATTTTACCTTCATTCGTTTTGACAAAGCTACTGTGTTAGTGAAACGCGTCAACAAGTTTAAATTGAACATTAGTTCAAATAAATGAAGATTTAAACAAACTATATTGTTTTATTTCATCGTTCAGTATGGATCTTCATCAAGTAAAAGCCTCATCTGTTCAATTATATGAAATTCAATTTTGTTGGTATTCAAATGCATTTAACGTAATTTATAAACATAAAAATAGTCTCAATCATAAAACTGGAAACGTTAAAATACGTTTTGTGAATATTTTTTGCGGTAATTATTGAATTATTCGGAAGCAAAGAGTTTTTATATTTTTAACTCCTGAACCACTGTACAAGAAGCTTTTTCGATCAAGTTCAAAGTTATCATTTGATAGGTATAACAATACCACAATATTCAGTAACTTCTAATGATGAATATATCTTTCAAAGAAAGGAATGAGAAAATAAATGGATCATTGTTCTTTTATATATGTTACAATTTTCAATCAATTCTTCAATAAATACTCGCATGAAACATGTTTCGAATAATAATAAGACTGCTTAAAGAACTTTCTTTGGCTATCTAATTATATTAACATTATTCGGCCTGCCAAATTATAATTTAGCTTGTAAAAACAGTATTTGATGATCATGTACCACAAGTATATACCGAGTGTCTGATTAAGAGATTAGAGAAAAAAATCTATATCATAAACTCGCACACGAGAAACTGCTAGAAACGATTTTGAAGTTTTCTACTCCACCGCTAGTGTAGTTCACAATGATAACACAAAAACATCATTTTTCTATAATAAATGTACCTTCATAGTACCACAGAACTTAAATATTCATAATTATTAGATCATTTTACGTAAGTTTGCTCCAGTACTTTTCCTCTTTCTTGTAAATGAATGGTAGGGGTGATGGGCAACTGACTCCTGTTACAACTTTTGTTCCACTTTTTGGATTTTGACGCGGTATTTCTGTTCGTTAGTATATGGTCTAAGATTGACATTGACTTTGAAGTTACTCTTGTAGCAAAATCTTCATGTATGACATTACAGATTAGGTAACCATTAATTAATATAGTGTTCTTGTAAGTGTCAACCTGTATGGAATAATTTTTAAGAAGATCTATGTTTACATATACAATCAATACTGTGTTTGATTTGTTATTATTCAATATTTCATCAAGTTCTGGTAAGAATTCATTGAATGAGTGTCGAGACCGATTACTTTTAAGTTATGATCTAGAAGTTTAACACAAGATTATACTTTTCTCTTCATGGTATCAGCTACAAAGATGGAATTTAAAATGAAACGATAGAAACCGCATCCCAATATCTATTTTCTAAGCGAAGATACGAGAAAAAATAGGTATACATAAAAATAGGATTTTGACAAACTCGGTATCATTGTAACAATAACCAACAATTAATTACGTAACATAAACAGCAAAAATAAACTACATTGACCTAGTAAAGTAACCTAAAGATACTACTCGAAATGCTTTACATCTCTTTCGATGCAGATATTGAATCTCTGCGTGGCAGTAAAAGCAGCAGTCTCCATTTCAGCCCTGGGAATACTGTCAATTGCGTTTTATATGCGTTGAATAGGGAACGAGAAAGATGACGTTTATGCCATCTGCCGTAAAAAAATACAAACAAAGTGATGTAAATACTATTAGTTTTGTATAATCAGCGTTTTTAAATGTTCATTTTTTAAAACTGATATTAAATGTTTGTGATGTCTTCATCAAAAGTATCTTTCTGTATTCATAGCTGTTGAAATATACCGTTTAAAAATACTACACAGTTGAAATTTTAAAGGTAGTTTCCCCGAAAGTTCATTGAACACTGCGTGGATAACCTTAAAACGTCAAAAATAGATAAATGCAGTATAAACCCATATTTTGTGTATAATCAGTATGATACCACAATTGACAGCTATTAGAAAAGTTCTAAATTTTTTTACATAAATAAAAGATTATTATCGAGAGATAAAATGTTGTTTTCTGTACGATTTCATTGATTATATAAAATAAAAAGCTTGTTATGTGTTTGCTGACTTTATTATTATATAATAAGTGTTTTGAATGAAACTCACTATTTCTAACTAATTCCACAATATAATAAAAATTGCTGAAACTTCTAAAAAATTGACAATTGTTCTGATAAATCAATATCATCGTCAGAATGACAGGAGTTACATTTCATTTGATGCCTACCTGATGTTTAGTAGTTATTTTTGGCTAGACCAAGAAGTGACCTAACTTGTGATTGACTTAATATATGTTAATAGAAAAAAGAAGACGATGTGATATTACAAATATTGAAGCTTAGATTATTAGCCCTATGGTGATATCCTGGATATCATTTTTCCAGTTAAGATCAGTATAAATGTGCAATGATATAGAAAACCAGGAAATCTATATCTGCTGATCTTTACAATTATCACTTAAGAAGACAGTTTATTAGTGGATAACTCCCTAGATTTACCTGTTCATTGACAACTTCATATTGTGGGTTTCTTAAATGTCTTCTCATTTCCAATTCTTCAAGGAAATCCAGTTCTTGTTTCTATTCACAAATATGCAGCACTTCTAGTTCTGTGTTAGATGTCAATGAATCATTGGTGTCAAGTAGATGTTTTACGTAGTGGGATTTATCTGGTTGTTTTAATCTGTATCGTAAGTGTTCACTGTATCGGATTTCAAAATTTCTAAGGGTCTGACTGAAGAGACAGCATTACATTCTGGACATTTGAGTTTCTATATACCCAATTTCTTTAATTTTGGTATTTTTGTTTTTACATTTAACAATTTTGTAATAACGTTACTTTCTGTTTTAAAAGAAATTGTTGTATTCGTTGCTAAAGATATTATCTTTGAAATATTATTATAAATATTTCCTGCATATGTAATGGTTTTATAAGTTTTAATTTCATCAGTTTGTTTAGGAAATATTAGTTGTAATGCCACTTTTTCATCTTTTTTATTAATTAGCTTATTTATCATATGTAATGGATAACCGTTGGATGTTGCTATACATTCGTTCATAGGAACTGAAAAAGCTCTATATATCATTGAATTATATGCCGCTAGATTATGTGACATGGGGTGATTGGAACAATATGGAATTGTCACATCAGTGTGTGTTGATTTTCGGTAAATTGAATAATCAAGTACATTATTAACTCTTTGAATTTTTAAATCAAGAAAATTGATTGAGCTATTTTCTTCAATTTATAATGTAAATTTAGTTTTTAGGCGTAAATTATTAATGTGGTTGAAAAATACATCTAATTGTCGTTCACTACCCATAAAACATCTTCTTCTTTTTTCTATTAACATATATTAAGTCAATCACAAGTTGGGTCACTTCTTGGTCTAGCCAAAAATAACTACTAAACATCAGGTAGGCATCAAATGAAATGTAACTTCTGTCATTCTGACGATGATATTGATTTATCGAAACAATTGTCAATTTTTTAGAATTTTCAACAATTTTTATTATATTGTGGAATTAGTTAGAAACAGTGAGTTTCATTTGAAACACTAATATGAGTAGATTCCACGAAGTAAGGGTCGAGACAGTTAATTTCATTATATAATAAGATTAAATAATTAAATACTATTAAGACAAAGAAAGTAAACATTTGAACAAAACGAATCACTTCAAGTTTTTTAATTACACTTCAGAAAACACCGGAAGGATTGAGAACCAAATAAAAATACTAGAATTTCCAGTGCTCATTTTGTCAATAATCAAAAATCAGATAATCCCTTACACCCATCTTACATACCAACAATTTTTCCTGGCAAAGACAATAAAAAGATCTATTCATTTTTTGCATTTTGTAGGTTGTTTATTACACTGTTTACATCACAATGTTCTTCTTATTTAACACCAGGGCGCTCTACTTTCGACAGAAATGCTGCCTCTATAGTTCGGTCTCGATCCCTATAAGATCTGCTCTATTTTCAGGTCTTGTCTGAAATACTAAATCTTTAATTTGACCCCATAGATAAAAATTTAACACGGTAAGGTCGAGAGATCGGGCCACGGGAATATGCTACCTTCCTATCCACCTATACTCATATTGTTGGTTTAAAAAATGCATCACTTCATTTGTAAAGTGGACTGGACAGCCATGTTGTTGTATCCACATATTTTGCCGTACTTCTAAATGAACATCTAATAATATAGGCAATTCATCTCTTAAGAATCTTAAGTAACGCTCACCATTTAAATGTTCATCAAAAACAAAAGGGCCTATAATTTTACCATGTAAATCTCACACCATACGTTAACTGACCAGCGACACTGGTTAAAATCATGTTGCATCCAGTGTGGATTGTGATCAGACCAATAGTGTGTTATGTCTATTTACAGATCCCTTACTGGAGAATGTAGTTTCATCGGACCAAATTATATTTGATAACAAAGTTGGATTTTCATTCAGCATATCATTAAGCCAATTATCTTGCTGCATTCAAAATACACTTTTAACATATCATATTTGGAATTACGTATTTTTAAAGTACTAACCGTTACAGGTTACTCTAAATTAATTTTATATTTAAGTTGTGAACCATTTATGACTTCTGGACGAATATAGATATTGAAATGCGGTTTCTACATTTTTTTTAATTTCCATACTGTTTCAAATAAATTAATAAAAAATATAGCATCACATTTGAAAATTCCCAAAAAAAGTTGGAAGCCACCGCCACCTAGCGACAGTTGAAACTACTGGAATTATACTATGATATAATATTTTATTAGGCATTGAATTTTCTTTCAAATGATACTAAGTTTGTCAAAATCCATAAAGGGGAACAAAAGTTATAACAGTGTTATTGATTCATTTTACCCTCTCGCCCCTACAGAAAGTACTGGAGCGAACTTAAGTAAAATGATCTTATGATTATGAATGTTTAAACTGTGTGGTACTGTTACGGTACATTTATTACAGAAAAATGATGTTTTTGTGTTATTATTGTGAACTACACCAGCGGTGGGGTAGAAAATTTGAAAATAATTTCCAGCAGTTTCTCGTATGCGAGCTTCTAATACAGATTTTTTTCTCTAAGGTGTACGATAAATAGCTTCTGAGGTACAGCGGGTTGCCTCTCTCTCTTATTTTGCAATGAATTTGATCATAATACTATTTGATTACTCAAGAATGTTTAAAGATTTTAATTAAATAGACGTGTATTCCAATGAATTGTAATGTTACATTATAAAACATGCGTATTTGCTGAAATAATTTCAATCATCAAAATGTTTAAAATGTAATGAGTACTACCTAATCAACTTAAATATATAAGGCATCTAATTGTAGTTAATATAAAACCAGCAGTTAATAAATAAGGTTGTTTTTCGTACTATAAGAAGAATTTTACGAAATCCATTTTATCGCGTCAAAGCTTAAGGGGTTAATTAAACAATCGGCTCAAAATTATATATGTTACTCACACAACGCTCAATGTGCGCTAGTTCACTTTTAGAAAGTACTGGATGTCCTATAAAAACCGATCTTTGTCGAGTATCAATATTTAGATCAAGTTGATCATTTAAAGAGCTTTTGAATGCAGTCAAGGTTCTAATGCGCATGTCAAACTCATCAATCGGATATCAAATTTCCACAGTTCTGGAAAATATTGAAATGCCAAATACTTAAATAAACGGACAGTTAGTTTGTGGATGATAAAAATAAAATAATTCAAATCAGATTTAGAACTGGAATATAGTTTGTTATTTGATACCCACTTTTATGACTTGAAAGTTTTCATTATTACTCAACATTTACTGTTAAATATGTGCAGGCGCACCGTACATTTTAGAAAAAAATTATTTCTCGTATTATCCCAAAGTTAGTTTATTTTGAAAGAACTATAGTTTTCTAATGTTTTGAAAAAAACTGATTAGACAAACAAAATTTGTAAGCATCAAACGACATTATAAACGTCCATGCAACGAAAAGTGTTGAAATTTGAGTCAAAATGAGAGTGGAACTGAAACGTAAATGGTTAATTCTCGTTTTATTTATAACGTTACATGATGTTTATAAGGTCGGCAGATATTTTGTTGATAAAACTGCGGAGATGTGCAATCTTGTAGCATCAAATGTGGTTTTATAGGACATGTTTATGCAGGTGGTATCCAAAGGGTAGTTTCTTGAACACAAGTGAACTGCACTTAAGAACACTCACATACACTTACTTCTTACAAATGGGTTGTATTTTGATGATTTTATAGCACTTCACTTCACTGCACTCACTGACTGACGGGTGGTAACGTGTTGTGTATTTTTTGTCGTATGCGTCGCAGCGCGTCGTTGCGAGCGTCGTTCGTCTATCTCAGAAATTGCTTCGGAGCGTCTAAAGCACTGACTAAAGATGTCTAATGTTCACGAATCTAATCTAGAGTATGACGCATTCCCCGCCACCGTGAAAATTCCCCCACTGCATGACATTCCTTAATTAAAAAAAGTTTTCATCTGTTGTTGAAACATTCCACCCCCACTATGTACGCGATTTATGTCTCCGTCAACTTTTGTGATTATGACTAAGAGTGAGAATATTTTTAGGTGGTTGTAAGATTATTACTGTATACGCTTTTAACACATTTTATGAGTTCTATTTCTAATACTTTTATTCTAATTTTATTCTCACGCAAAATCATTATAATGTATTTTTTAACGTGTGACGAAAATAGAATTCTCTGCAAACGAGAGAACACTTACTTTATCGAACGAAGCGCAGCCGCCAAGTTTTATAATATTCTAATGTTGCAGAAAATGCTTTTTGACGAGTAAAACACTATACTTATACTATAACCATGGCTTACTACATAGAATGTACAAGAAGTTTGAAAGAGTTGAATTATCTTTAAAGTGCTCTCGACGAAATCTGCGATATAGGGGTAATCCCCGTTTTACCATGCTTCCCATACATCACATGTACGTACGTCCGTTGCATGTTCATTGGAAGTTCAAAATGATATGTCCAGAAAAAGTCCGGACCTCACTGGATTTAACATGTTATGGACGTACAATTAGAATGTACAATGGACGTACATACATAATGTACAATAGACGTTCATACATGATGTACAATGAACGTACAGATAGGATGAACATTCAAATGGGCCATTGACTATTCAGAAAATGTTCTCATATGTTTAGATTTAGAGATTTTACGTAAACAACGTAGACAGTATAATATATTGTATATTTTATAAACAAAAATAAATAAAGGAATGAATAAATAAATGAATAAATATATAAATAAATAAATAGATAAATAAATAAATAAATAAATAAATAAATAAATAAATAAATAAATAAATAAATAAATAAATAAATAAATAAATAAATAAATAAATAAATAAATAAATAAATAAATAAATAAATAAATAAATAAATAAATGAATGAATGAATGAATGAATGAATGAATGAATGAATGAATAAATAAATAAATAAATAAATAAATAAATAAATAAATAAATAAATAAATAAATAAATAAATAAATAAATAAATAAATAAATAAATAAATAAATAAATAAATAAATAAATAAATAAATAAATAAATAAATAAATAAATAAATAAATAAATAAATAAATAAATAAATAAATAAATAAATAAATAAATAAATAAAAAATAAATAAATAAATAAACTAAATAAATAAATAAATAAAAAATAGATAAATCGTCTTGTGCATAGAAGACGAGAAGAAGGGAGCCCAAGAAAAACGATCAATGCGGATGAGCTACGCGTTTACCACATTGATCGTTGAAATGAAAAAAACTCGACCCGAAGCGGAGGAATGAAATTAGATCGAGCATGGATCCGCTTCTCTCATCCGAGGAGCTGTCAAATCATCCCCTATGATGGCGACCGATAGTCTCTTGGCAAAACTACCAGTCCTAAGCCAAGATACAGGCAACGTCAACCCACCTCCATGTGAGGACGTGGAGATGGCCTAAAATAAATTAAAACTAATCTCACCATCATCAACCAGAGATGGATAATGACAAGGTAAGATTTATTCAGTGTAGCCTTCAGCACAAAAAAGTGGCTTCGGCAACACTATGCCGCCACCTTGATGTGTTGCAGGACACAATAGGACTTATCCAAGAACAAAACCCAAATCATTGGTTTAAATAATCCAAAAGGTTTAATTTTAAGCTTCCCACGCAATCAGCAACCTAGGACGGCCATATATGTCCCTAGGAATTTTAAGACCTGCCCACTGAAGCACTTTTCGTCCTCCGACCTTACGGTAGTGAACGTTGAATATGCACATCTTCCCTCAGACGCAGCTAAATCACCACCAATATACGAGTTGGAGGACCTTGTGGAACACTGTCTCACCCAGAGACTTGAATTGGTAATAGGCTGCGATTCAAACTCTCACCACGTAAGCTGGGGCAGCAAAGATATTAACACTAGAGGTGAGTCTTTTATGATTACATAACTAACAAGAATCTCTGTATTCTAAATATAGGTACCGAACAAACTTATGTTAACTCTTGAAATCAAACGCGAATAGATATTACCTTATCTACTATAAACATTTCGAATATAATCTCCGGCTGACATGTATCCGACGACATTTCAATGTCGGACCATCGTTGGATAAAATTTGAAATAAAACTGGCGCTACACTAACTCGCGACCCCAGGAAAACGGACAGGACAAAATATGTCCACTGTTTGAAAGGGGCTCTGCGAGGAGTCGGGAACGTGTTGCCTAACAATAAAATTTGAAAATTTATTCTGAAACCATTAAAAACTTCATAATTAATGCCTATAAGGTATTAATGGAGCCTCCACTCCATGGTAGTGCCATGAGATTGATCAGCGCAGGAGGACGGCGAGGAAATCTTTCAACGAGGCGAAAAGACTCGAAGACGATTGGAACGCATACAAGTCTCACCTCAAGTAGTATAAAACAGTCATTAGACAGAAACAAAGAGAAGTATGGAGAATCTACTGCGAGGAAATAGAAGAAGTCCCCCGAGCAGCTAGACTCCAAAAAGCCCTCTCAAAAGATCCCTACCGTCACATCGGTATACTAACCAAAGAATATGTCACAAAAACTGCCAACCTGGAGGAAAGCCTTCAACTATTAATGTCAACTCACTGTCCTGATTCCAGAACCACAAATACGGCAGCCTGGGAGGAAGATAAGAATCACTACCTGACGGACGATGACTGGCGGATATCGCGACATCGTCGACGCGGAAAGACTGAGGTGGGCCATCTCTGGCTTCTCCCCCTTTAAATCTCCAGAAACGGATGGCATTTATCCAGCCCCACTTCAGTGGGGCCTGGATGACTTAATGTCGCACCCGATGGGAATACTCAGATCCTTATTTGCACTGAGGTATATTCCAAAAGGTTGGAGAGAAGTCAAAGTTGTGTTCATACCAAAACCAGGAAAAATGGACTATTCCATTCCAAAAGCATATCGACCCATTAGCCTCACAACATTTTCAAAAAAGATCTTGGAGAGGCTGTGCGAACGATGCATAAGAGATGTAGTGATAATACAAAATCCACTGCATCCAAAGCAACATGCATACACTTCAGGGAAATCCACAGATTCGGCTCTTCATCTCGTTGCGGGCCGCATCGAGAGATCGCTGGAAAAAAAAGAGTCCACCCTGGATGTATTCATAGATATATAAAGTACGTTTGTTACAACCACTTTTCCTATAATAACAAACGCACTTGCCAACAAGAATATCCCCCAAACCATAAATGGCTGGATATATAACATGCTCTCAAAATGAGCAATAAAAATCAGTGTACACGATGTAACCATCAGAGGCTTGGTTATAAAAAGTTGTCCACAGTGGTACTCTCGCCACTACTGTGGAACATGGTCTTGGTCAGTCGCAACTTCTACACAATAGCTTATGCAGATGGCATAGTGATTCTGCTAACAGGAAGATTCGAGGAGACACTCTGCGCTTTAATGCAAGATGGTCTCAATATCATAGAACTATGGTGCAAAGACCATTCACTGTCAATTAATCCAAAAAAGGCGGAGATGGTTCTTTTCACGAAAAAGGAAAGCTTGTAAAACACCAAGCCCCAAAGCTCCTAAATACCAAACTTACTTTTCTTCAGAGGTGAAAAATTTAGGAGTCCCTTCGACGGTAAGTTAAGTGGAACACTCATTTAGAAAGCAGAGTAAAAAACTATATATTTCTTCTGAACAGTGTCGCAAAATCATCGGCCGTACCGGGGAATTTAACCTAGGGTCACTATCTGGATCTACACTGCCATCATTAGACCTATAGTGACGTACAGCGTGATTTCCTGGGGAATTAAAGCAAACAAGCTGACAGTCGTCCGAAAACTGGATCAAAACCATGCCTCAATACAACAGGAGGCATGAAAACCGCACCAACAAGAGCTATGGAGGTAATCCTTGGTCTCACTTCCCTTGACATACACATCAAGGAGGTTGTTTTGATGACAATGACACGTCTACGCTCTACCGGTATATAACCTGATGTAGGATCCTGTAAACTGAGGCGTAACTTGTGGCATGAGGCCCTCAGAGAGATACTCCTGCAGGCCAATACGGGCTCAATTCCACCGCGATATGCCTTTCACAGGTCCTACAAGATAATCTTTAAAAATAACTCACAAGACCCATTGGAAGAAGGCGTAATCCGAATCTTCACAGATGGGTCTGAAAGCAATGTAGTCTCAAGATGTGGAATTTTTCCAGACCCCTGAATCAAAACATAAAATGGGCAATGGGCTGCAATGCAAGTGTTGCTCAAACAGAGCTCACTACTATCTGCATCGCTGCAAAAGAGATTACCAAAAGGAACACCACACATATGTACATCCTTACGGATAGTAGACAAACACTACCAGCCCTGAAGAGACCACGCATTACATCAGGCCTAGTACTAGTATGTCACATGACCTTAATCGATGCCTGTAACAACAACACGGTCACTTTAGGCTCGATCAAGAGCCACGAGAAATCGAAAGGAAACCGTATTGCAGAATCGATAGCTAGGAAAGTAGCCTTCTAAAAACTCTTGGGACCCAGCACTTTCATTGGTCTATCGGCGTGAGCGACGGCTGACCTATTAAAGGAACACTCCCTTAATAAGTTTAAGGGTAGATGGGACGACGCTGAAGGCGCAGCAAAGTAGCCAAAAAATACGTGACTATGAACAGGCAGGACCTTTGAACCACCACGAATATTCTGACTGGTCACTGCCACCTACGAAAACACCTCCACAGACTGGGTCTATCTGACACCCCACTTTGTAGAGGATGTGAACAAGAAGATGAGACTGTTGAACAAATTTTTTGTGAAAGTCCCACAGTCTCTCAATTTAGGTTTTCTGTATTCCGCGAGCACAGGCATACGCCAGTATGAAGGCACTTTCTTCAGGCGACGTTATCGCCTACTTGAAACAAGTAGACTAAATGACGAACTTCTGAACCTCAGAAGGTTGCACAATTGTCGAATTGTGGCCTAAGTGCTGTGAGGTCACCCACCCTTCAAATTCTTACAGATAGATAAATAAATAAATAAATAAATAAATAAATAAATAAATAAATAAATAAATAAATGAATAAATAAACAAATAAATAAATAAATAAATAAATAAATAAATAAATAAATAAATAAATAAATAAATAAATAAATAAATAAATAAATAAATAAATCAATCAATCAATAAATAATAATTAAAAATAAGACATTTTGATGAAACGCATAAAACATTAAACACAAAAGTCACTAATTGGACTTCAGAAAAAACTCAATATATTGAAAAAAGCACTAATTTCACTTCCTTTCTTTGGCTCTTCGAAGCCATTTCGAAATTCCTTCTTTAACCTACTTCTGGTTTCCATTTTTGGAATGTAAAGCAGCTTCTGAAAATTCAGTTCAGTGAAATTGTACTGTTATAACAACAGGATTACTATACTACAATTTACAACCATAATATTATGTGCAGATAACAATAAATAGAATAAGAACCTAGTAAATTTACTTACTCAGTAGGAACGGCGGATGATTTTTTCATTTCCTTGATAGTGGTGGTGTCGTAGAGTACATTCATTTCTACAGTATAATTATATTCAGCCTCATCATCAACAATTTCTTTATCAGTTTGACAGATACCTCTTCTATAATATTTGTTGAAAATTGCATTTTTGGTGGTTTTTGGTAGTGCCTTTTCATGTTCACGATTCAGGTGCCTCCTAATAAATAGAAAAAAGGGATTTATAAACAAACATGACATAAACATGACTATAGAGCTACTGAGGTGACACCGCTGGAACACTTTTTACGATTAACTTTCTACTATGAATAATTATCACAACTTGTAGTACTGAATAACATCTACATTTATAATATAGATAGATAGATATATTTACAAACGCACTATATAACTAGTGATTATACTATATGAATACACACACTGCCACTGTCGGCCAATTTTATTACATATTGAGGATTATAAAACCTACCTACATCTCATTAGTGATTCTTAAGAATTAAATGTTTTCAACATTCTACCCATGAGTTAAGTATATTACATGAATGATATTTGAAAGCTTTTTTGGATTTTGCCTATTCCCTGTCGCTATCATAAACCCACTTCTAGTTACCCCTCGCCTTGCTACTATCACTTGCTTAACACACCAGACCAGGCACTACACCAAACAAACCTTAATTTTGGATATAAAGTTCTCCAAAATTTTCAAAAAACTGTGAAATTCGCAAAAAAGTTCACATGAAACACTGAAACGATAACACATTCTAACTTATAACCTTAAAACTTGACTACACTACATATCGTTGTTCGGACTGCAAAATCTCGTATCTGCAATTTTTCCCGAAAATGTGTTGTTTTCCTCTTTGGCTTTACGAAGATCTCACATATCTGTGCAATAACACGAATAAGCAATAAGACTACTTCTATGTGGTAATTTTCCTGTGTTCACAACCTCGAATCACGTGAAGCAGAACATAACCTATTATTTGAGCGAGCATACTCATAGCGTGGCTATGTTTACATTCTCATCTCCACAGTATTTTCCCGTATTCGAATAGATAACTCAAATCAGGTACATGCTTTATTTATAACAAAACTTCAGGATATAATTTATATTAATATTCAGTCACGCGTAAGTCGGAAAGACACGGTAAATGATGTTTTTAGAGTTAAAATCTAGCACAACGTATATGTGGATTTGAACACACTTTATAGCGTGGTGTTTCATAGATACGTGTTTTTTCCCACTTCTTTATCATTACGTTTAGCGTTATTTGGTATGCAGATACGAGGTTTTGCAGTCCGAACGACGATATTTGGCGATAGGAAGCAGGTCGGACAGCGTCATGGAACCTCTTTCATCTTAAATTGTGTTTTCATGCATACGAATTTAAATTTTTTTGTCTCCACGCCAGAATCAGGATAATATGCCGGATATATTCATTTATATATTCCAGGTGCTGGGAATTTTAATACAAAACATTACATAGGTACCTACCTATTCAAGTTTTCTTATACCGAAACTAGAATTCATATATTTGTTCGAAAATCTCACCATTCGCATGGATGAAAACTTACCCTTACTGAAAACTCTGACGCCCAGAGAAAGCATATCGTACAATTTGTAATTGTTCCCTTCATATAAAAGTGGCACAGTTGTTGCTTCTTGACATTCTTCGGATGTACTAGAATGTATAACTATGTATAATTCAGGTTAATACAATAATATTTTATGCAGTGGTGGTACGTAAACGTACACTTTCTGAATGTACAAATTGCATCCAGTCCTTTATACCTATGGATGTTGAGAAATGTACAATTATGGATATTGCAAGTTGTTGCAATATTGTACATTCCATGGACATACATTAACGTACAATTTCTGAATGTACAAATTGGATCCAGTCCTGTACATCCTATGGATGCTCAGAAATGTACAATTATGGATATTTCAAGTTGTTCCAATATTGTACATCCAATGGATATACATGAAAGTACAAACTATAGTCAGTTCTGTACATCCTAAAGACGTTCAATAACGTTCGTATATTGATGTTTGACAAATGTCCGATATTACACGTCCAATGAACATGCAAAATACGTCCAATTATGAAACGTACATGACATATCCAGAAATGCACATCCATTGAATGTCCATTTTAAGTCCATGGACGTTTGGACTTTATTTGTACCTCTAATGGACGTCGATTGGACGATGTGTGCTGTATGCGTTGTTTTGGCATCTACCTTTATATTATGATTGCACTTTTCTAAACTTTTGTCATATTCAGAGTGGCCCAAAAGTCTGGAAACGGCCAATTATCTCGTAAATTGCTTGTCCTAATTGTACAAAATTTGGGGAACACCTATTTTGGGATACGGAGATTCCAGATTTTATATTTCCAATGTTGCCAGATTTGACGTTTCTCTTATATTATTAGTCACTTTGGTTTTTCAAATTCATCACCCTGTATATACAGTCATTATTAGAATCTCCTGTTCAATACAATTTCAACCATATGTAACACCTATGATTTTATGTAGTCTGGAAGGTCTTAAATACATAAAACAGAAGTCTGGCACGCGTAATCGTCTCAATAATTTTTTTAATAGAAACTATTTTCAACTACATTAAAACGTAACAATAGAAAGATAACATTTTTAACATAATGGTTACTTTATCAAGTGTTCAAAATAGATTGTATTAAAAAATTTATTGAGACAATTACGCGTTGCCAAACTTCTGTTTTATGTATTTAAGACCTTCCAGACTACATAAAATCATAGGTGTTATATATGGTTGAACTCGTATTGAACAGGAGACTTCAATAATGACTAAATATGCAGGGTGATGAATTTGAAAAACCAAAGTGACTAATAATAAGAGAAACGGCAAATCTGACAACATTGCAAATATCAAATTTGGAATCTCCGTATCCCATGATAGGTGTACCCCAAATTTAGTACAAAGGACTAGCAATTTACGAGATAATTGGCCGTTTCCAGACATTTGGGCCACTCCGTTTATAAAATCCTAAAAAATAAATCTAAGACAGCAACAATAATTTTGTTTTATTATTAATTTAAACTCAATATTAAAAAAAATGTATTGTGTATTTTAAAATGTAATTTTGATTCATATATTGATTGATAGGTACATTAGAACAGATATTTTAAATGATTGGGCTGCCAGGAATAAATGTTTCTCTTATTGCGGTAGATAACGATATAATGTATATGTTCTGGTACTTATTAACGAATTGTTAGATGTAGATGGATAGCTCGGTGAAGTTACCCCCCCCCTGCCTTGATGAAGTACTTTAAATGACAACAGTCACAATTTCCACAAACAACGCCTACGTATATCATGCAAACAATGCTGGTTCTTAGTGGATGTTCAATTGAACTCTCTACAAAATATCAATTTTAAATCGTTTGCTGGGGAGGATCTCATGTTGTATGTTCTTGTATATTGTTCCCGCAATTTTCAATGACGCCGTACCTGCAGTTGCCAATAAGAGGAATAAAGAAACCACTAGCTATATAAATGTAGTTATAGCCTTTTTATAGTAATACATTCTACAAAAATAAGTAACATTTTGAAAAAATGTCATGTAATTAGACTTAAAGTATTTACTACAGGTATATACATATATATATATATATATATATATATATATATATACATATATATATATATATATATATATATATATAAAATTGAAAATATCACGGGGATTGCAGCCTAAATAATGTTAAATATTCTTGCTATACAAAACCGAGCGCTTTCGAAAGACTATTTCTTTCTTTTTCAAGGTTGCATGTTAGAATTATAAGAAATCAAAGAAAACAGGATACATAGTAATCGCCTCCGATTTAAGTTAAAGTTAAAATCAATGCCTCAACATTGAATTAAAATGCAATAGGAAACTGAAAAATTGAAAAAGTGAACAAGTAAAAAATTGAAAAATTGAAAACACTGAAAAATTGACAAATTGCAAAATTGAGTTTAAATTAACAACATAAATTAATACTTAGCTAAAATCCCTCCTGAAGGAACACATTTTGGTTTTTTTAACTTCACCACTACTACATTGTGACAGAGAATATTTAAAACTGATTCGGTTGTTTCAAGTGTATCTAGTTTTTGGATAGAAAGTAATGTTTTTTACTTTACCATACCTGCTTTCAGTCGTATTTTCTTCAAGCGAGTTTGTTTTATTATATGTCTACATACCAGGGTAGTTAGAAAATTGCAAAGTGGGATACCAAATGTTGCACCAAAACTAGCAATGAGATTAATATTTAAAAAATTTTCGATCTTGATGTCCAATTACTGTTAAAAATTTCTCTTTCTTGCAAAAAAATCTTTTTCATTCACAAAACAGTTGCCTGCTGTTATCCTTTGGTAGGTTATTTTTAACAAGGAGTTGAATATGCTCAGAGTCACCAAACAGCATGAACTCTCACTTCATCCGTCCCGTGGCTGTGAACACATCCAGGCAGTTATCGCGTGTAAAAAAAAAGCACAGGCTAAAAGAGGACAACACCAATAGGTGGTAAGTTTTCTTATCACAAGAGGTTTCCTTACAGAAAAGAAAAGAAAAAAATTAATTAATCAACGTCCAGTCTCTCACCCTGGAATTTAAGATTCTGAAATTGCCAACTTCAGAGGCTGTCACCCTCTGAGTAGCAAGAGTTTTTTTATTTATTAATTTTTTTTTTAATTTAATTATAAAAACAACCTTCAAAGAGGGAAATGGCAAGCCCCACACCCTGTCAAGTTCGTCAGTCCCGACAGAGGTAGGAACTCTTCACAAACCTCCCCGAAATGCTGTTAGTTCAAGTTAGTACCCTCAATGCCTGGTGCCATTTGATTCAACATGCTATACTATTACTTTTTTTATAAATTATGTTATAGTGTGAAAAAATGTTTATAGCGGAGTCAGCTGATAGTACAACGCCCGTGAAAGAAACGCCACAATTTCTCCACAGACATCCCACAACAACTAACTAAGGGAAGAATTTTCTAACTACCCTGGTATGTAGACATATAATAAAACAAACTCGCTTGAAGAGAATACGACTGAAAGCAGGTATGGTAAAGTAAAAAACATTACTTTCTATCCAAAAACTAGATGCACTTGAAACAACCGAATCAGTTTTAAATATTCTCTGTCACAATGTAGTAGTGGTGAAGTTAAAAAAACCAAAATGTGTTCCTTCAGGAGGGATTTTAGCTAAGTATTAATTTATGTTGTTAATTTAAACTCAATTTTGCAATTTGTCAATTTTTCAGTGTTTCAATTTTTCAACTTTTTACTTGTTCACTTTTTAAATTTTTCAGTTTCCTATTGCATTTCAATGTTGAGGCATTGATTTTAACTTTAACTTAAATCGGAGGCGATTACTATGTATCCTGTTTTCTTTGATTTCTTATAATTCTAACATGCAACCTTGAAAAAGAAAGAAATAGTCTTTCGAAAGCGCTCGGTTTTGTATAGCAAGAATATTTAACATTATTTAGGCTGCAATCCCCGTGATATTTTCAATTTTATTTGTTAATAGTTCAGCCGTGATTATTTGTCACTATATATATATATATATATATATATATATATATATATATATATATAAAAATCTAGATATATATAAATATTGCAAAAATATTGGGGTAGCAGTAATAAAAGTGCACTCTTAATTTTTCCAAACTTTCGGAAACTTTTATTTCCATCATCAGGGAGTACTACAAAAGATTATAAAAAACGTTATAACAACTATACCATACCACCAACACCACAATCCGCCGAGTCAAAAACAACCCCGACCAGCCGCTATATCTTTCTCTCTCACAAAAAGCAGGGAGCCATTCAAGAATGATCCAACCCCACGAACGGCACTGGTGGCGACATAAATATGATTTTCAAAAAGGTCAAATTGTGATAATTTTTTACCCGACTATTATATTAATTAATCATTTAAGGATTTTATTATTTTTAATTACAAGACTACTGATCCCAATACATTAACTATTATTCAATGAATTTTGCAAGCTATTATTAGTTATGCAGAACAACTAGTGATTCAAGCAACACAAACCCTCATCCCTCACTTACGAGACTGTATGTTGCAGGAATCAACCAGCCTGAAAAAGTTTTACTATGTGTATGTGCCTCTGTAATTCTCACAAACCGATTTATCACTTTTCTTATGTATTGGGCATATCATGGCTTCTTTCCACTGTTCCGGAATTTTTTCCTGTTTCCATATTTCTTCAGATTGTGCATGCATTTAATTTGGTTTTCCCCACCATATTGAAACATTTCAGCAGTTAAGTTATCCTCACCAGCATTTTTGTTATTTCAGAGTTTATCTATAATCTCCTTTACCTGATCTATGCTCGGGTGACGTCGGTCGAACCCTTTGTCGATACAGGCATTTCTGTTGATTTGCAATTGTAAGAACGGCATAGTAGTAGAAATCTGAAATCTACAGGGTGTCCCAAGAGTTTGTAACATAAACTCTAAAGCTGGGAATTACAAATGGTTTTTATTTATAATTATTAAATAGCTGATTGGAAATTAGTAAATTTTCAACCGTTTATAAACACTATACTACTTGTGAACTCAAGTACGGACTATGTTCAATGGTAGATGCATCAATTTTTTGGTAAACATCTATTTTTTCAGTTACAAATGCAACAATTGACTTTTTGAACATTTTTAGAGATACCAAGTCCTCTTGTGACATCTCGATAAAATTAACGGATTAAGAGATACGGGCAATTTTATATCGCACTGCACACCTATTGGCGCATTCATTTTTTTTTGTACGATTACAGGAAGCAATCTGTATTAAGACTAAACACCATCGTATGGCCAGGTTTTATAGGCAACCGTATATCCTTAATGATCGTGTTACAATTTTTGCAGGATATTCTGCCAATTTTATTAGAGGATGTACCTTTACAAAAGCGCCAATATATGTGGTTTATGCACGATTAAGCAACCCCTCACTTCAGTCGTGAGGTACGTGCCCATCTAAACAATATTTTTTCAGATAGGTGGATTGGAAGGGGTGGACCAGTTTTATGGCGAGCACGTTCGCCAGATATCAACCAATGCGATTTCCATCTTTGGGGTTAAAATTTAGTCTGTAGTACACCTGTGAATACAAAAAATGAATTAATTGATAGGACACGTTTTCATTGCGAAATCATCCCAAATAATCCTGGAATATTATTCCAAGTACAAAGATCTAATTTTGAAGGCTGAGGAAATGAGTGGATCTAAGAATATTTGTTGTATTTTTTTTAAACCGTTTTGTAATGTCGTTAATTATTCAGTAACTCGTTTTGTTTAATCTGTTAATGGAATGTAGTTATTCATTTTTTAAGTTTTTTGTTGTTTTTACTTTTGTTAAATTAAAGTTATATATGAAATACCATCATTATTTTTAGTCTCTCCATCATCTCCCAAGTTTTTGATACGTTTTCATTATAGACACACCGTATTTTATGAAATTTTAGTTTATTTCATACGACTTCTACGGTCGAATAATTCTCTAAGATGGTGGTTCGCTATTAAAAGTACAGATGGCGCCAGCTAACGACTTCTGGTAAGAGTGTAACTCCACTAAACAAATATAATAGGAACGCTGAGTCTTTTCCATCACGTGACTGATATGACATCAACCATATGCATCTTAATCAAAACAATACGTCAAACGCTTCTATTGAGTTTCGCTCTTTTTCTGTTATTAGAAGAAGACAGTAGCAACATAGTATGTGTTGAATCAAATCGTCAACTAAGTCACGTGATGGAAAAGCTTCACCGTTTCTACTGTAGAGGCGTTTAAGGTGTAATCTTCAGTTCGGATTAGAGACTCCGAACGAAAACGCATTACGGCGCTCTTGAAGAGACCCAAGAAAGTTCAAACTGGTCAGCGTACTGTGCCCTTCTTCTCACAATTGCGAATCAACACAGAAGTCTGTATCGACAAAAGTTCGATCGACGTCACGTTCTTCGAAGGGGATGCAATTCAATATTCTGCGTGGTATTATCCAGGCATCTAGTCGTTGTCTCCTTCGAGAAATGGTCAGACTGTTATTTCACTCAATTTGTTTGGTATCAAAAAGAGACTTGTTTCTCTGTATTGCAGAGGTGGGATCTCTAGGTAATTCAACATAAGAAGTGTTATAAAGAATAATATCATTTGAAAGGTTAAGGTACTGTTCCCTATCCATGATAACAGTTATATTACCTTTACCTCACTGAGGAAGAATCAAATTGGGGTCAAACATTCCTGTGTTATCTTTTACACCTTTTTTGATCAAGAAGTATGTTGATGATATTATATTGGCTTTTCCGAGAGAAGGATTGAATGAAGTTCTGAATACTTTCAATAGTTACGATCCCTACATCCAGTTCACAATTGAAATGGAGGACAACGATAATTCTTTACAATTTCTCGATACTATTTTTATTCCTACGGAGGATAATACAATAGCCATAGATTGGTATAGGAAACCTTGCATTTCAGGGAGATATTTGAATTATCATTCCTATCACAAACACTCCATGAAAGTGAATCTGGTAAAACAGATGAAAAATAGAGTGCTTAGAATTTCAAACCCCTTATTTCATAATAAAAATTTAGATATTTTATAAACTTTGTTTATATCCCAGATCATTACTCAATAAGATATTATTTAGCACCTCAGCTACCATTGATATACATGATAACGATAGCCATTCTAACATGGTCCCGGTGGAAAGTGGTTCTGGTGAGGATCCAATCCAACCTATTTTTATTACTTTACCCTATATAAGAGACATTCTACCGAGACTTTCCAGGTTATTTAATAAATTGAACAATTTTAAGATTGCAAACAAAACTGTATTAACTATTAGATAGATTTATACTAAGGTCAAAGACAAAAACCCTTCAACAACTTGTACCAATGTTATCTATAGTATTCTTTGTGGGGATTTTGATAAACATTAGTCATACTATGAGATGACTGTCCAACCGTGTAGTTTCACATAAAAGTGACTGCAGACTTATTTAGAAAGATGCGCCCTTGCAGAGAGTGTTAACGTTTTAGACCATCGAATGGATTTTGAATCAGTGATGTACTGGCGACTGAGTCACACAAATCCAAGTGAACCTTCTTAGAGATGTATTCTATCTCACAATAAAATAATTTCGTAAATAAAAAGACTATTATAAAACATTTAAGTGAGATTTACTCCTTCATTGTGATTAGATAGTAATCATAACAATACCGCGTTATTAACTATCAAGTAACTCCATAACTCTCCTCAGTAGTATTTGTGTTGGTCAATACTACTGATTTGAGATATTCATCTGTTGAAAATATTTGATAACAATTGGACATAACATTCCCAAGGGGGACATCTTACGATCATATCCTCAACTATCTTACATCCCTCCCCTCCCCTCTGTTACTATTACCAATACAATTTAAATAGGGAAAGTACTAAGTGTGACACATCAATCAAAAGGTAATTCTATAAGGAATTTGACACCGTGACATGTGACAGTTCAAATAAGCGTTTTTCCATGTGAAAGCCAAATTCAACAATTTAATGCATAATTACCGTTGGAATAAAATTTAGCTTACTACGCCTATGTTTTCGTAAAATAAAAATAAAGGTTTTTGTTTCCATAACTACCAGGTCTGTTTTTTAGTTTAGCGTCACTGGAATAAGAATCGACCTCTTTTTGCATTTTCTTCAAGATATGTGATCTGTTTCGTTTTCGGTGCCGACCAACTTGCAATAATTTGATAGATACTCGGCAACATAAGGTTTGTTCTCACACGAGTCACAAACCATCAGAAATAGTCAGGATTCTGAGCAATCCATTTCTCCGCGTTCATACATAAGTTTCTGATTGTTCGAAAACAGCTGGACGATGTTCACACAGGTTTGACTGATGATTTTCCAACTGTCCAACGTCCAGCTGTTTTCAAACAATCAGAAACTTATGTATTAATGCGGAGAAATGGATTGCGCAGAATCCTGACTGTTTCTGATGGTTTGAAACTCGTGTGAGAACAAACCTATAGTGTCGATGTTGTGCGGCAAGACATCAAAAAATTTTGTTGAATATTGCGTGTATCCGTTTTTTCCAGTTCAAATGGAAAACATCGCTCTGTCTGGATGGTACTGTCAACAAATGACATCAAAGCAAACTAGTGAGGTGTTTTATTTCGTGGCTTCCTATTTCTAGATATCGCAGAGTCTCCATTAATCTTATTTATGGTTAAATCGCGGTACGGTAATTCTTTTTGACGATTTTAGGGGTGATCAAACAGAGAACTTCTTCGAAATCAGATTTTGTAAGTCTGACAAAATTGCGAAATAAACTACCATCGTTCAAGAGTAATTCCGCTATTAGGCAGTCACCATAGCTTGTCTCATTTCATAAAAAAATTTAACGTTGAATTTTTCATTAAAATTTCACATAATTTTACTAATATAATTATTGTTACCATCAGGCGGACACGCCACTGATAAGCTTAATTGTTTTCTGTTTTTGGTATCAAGCAAATTAAAAATTTCGGTAGATAAAATTCCATTCGCAGTATCGGAATATTCAATCACTACTTTTCTCGCTTTATCATTCGTTAGTAAATCTGATTGGAGGGAGAGTAGAAAATTATTTTTCTATGTCAAACATCGGCTCTTAAATTGGTACTACGACGGAAGGCCGAAGGGGTCTGGTGGAGGCAGGATGACATTTTGAGTTCGTCTATGCATGATGGAGATAGGTTCTCTTTGGAAGACAACAGCAAGCGTTGGCGACCTAGTTTTGTGCAGGTTGTGTGGAGTTTTAAATTGTGGAAAAAGTCTTTAGTACTTCCTAGCTTTAGGGTTCGTATTCAGCTCCGCATATTTAAATCACGAAATAAGGCCTATGAACTTGATGTTTTTGTGTGTGTCACGTTAATCGAGGATAAAGAATTTTAAGGTCGGTTGAACCGCCATTATTGCGGTTTTTTTAGTCAAAATTCAACATTCACATTTGAAATGTTATATTCCTGTCCGTAATGTATGTCCCCGAGAAAATGAGGTCAATGCAGACATCGAGCCGTTTCATTTATTCCTGAAAATGTGGAGATAATATATATTAGGAACTGAAATATAAGAAGAAACCCTCTCCGGTAATTAGGATGTAATTAGGATGTAATTAATTTATTGTAATAATTTTATTTGTCACCAGTTTGTGAAGTAATTGTTATTATTGTTATTCAAATACATAATTATTTTTGTGTATGAAAGTAAATGTTTTTCGCCTAAAAACGATATGGCAATTTTTTCGTTGTCATTTGTTTTTTAGTACCACCTTGCTAAATATAGCAACTTTAAATTCCATTTTCAATGTTAGGATAAATTTGAATCATAATTTATTTTGGTGATTTAAGAATTGGCGTACGTTCCTATTTAGTTTTGATGCTTTGCTATTTTTGTATTCGAAATTAATTTTTAGTATTTCACGTTAAATGATTAGAACTATTGTTAGAACCTCTTAGAAATTAATAACATATTCACAGAGTGCTATTTTTCCTTTTTTTCTTTCTTAGTTAATATATTAATGTTAAGCTTAATATCTATTTTGAAATTGATATAATCAATTTAAGGGTCGAATCATTGGTAATTCTTTTTTTTTCAATTGTTTATACTTATATAGTTGCAAACATATAGGGTTTTTTAACAGTAAATGCATCCATATACTACTACCTTTATACTTATTATATAGATGGTCAATTTAGTTGATTCAGGCTTGATGAACACTGATAGCTTTATTACTAAGTTAGTTTTTTGGGTCGAGCTTTATTAAAGTTAAGCATTCTGGGTACTTATACCTGTTTTTTTAGGGTTTCTTTGTTTGGTATTTGAATTCCTTCTTTCTTTTTTACCATTTTGTGGGTTACATCTACTGTGGCGCTTACCCTGAGTTATATGGAAATGTCACGCTAGAATTCCTAGAAGACTGAAGAGATGGTAGTGAAGGACACATGAAATATTGTTATATTATTATTGCTACACATTAATTTGGTTTGAATTCACTACATATTTATTTTGTTGAAATAGTAACATATTTTTGAATTTTGTTTAACAATTGCATCATTGATGGTTAAATATTGTTCTACTTTATTCTGATAACGTTCACCAACGCATAGCGAATTTTTAGGATCATAAGAGTTGTACTTTTCATAATATCCTTGATTTAATACGAGCTCTCATATACGTTCTAGGCTTTCTATATTAAATCTAGGTAATATATATTTCTGTTGGTCTGCAAAAGATCGCTAAACAGGAGAATGTGCTTTTTTGTTTTTGTGTTGTACATTTAACGTAACGTGCCACTGTTTAGTGTACTGAATTAGCTTAGCTTTTATCCATTTGTCTTTAACAATTGAAGCGAAATTTTTGTTAACATTTCTTACTGAACAATAAGTTTTAGGGCATATTTTTTATATGCGTAGAAACCCTATTTTTTTATCTATTGTTTACTGCTAGCTTATTTGTAAATTAGGTAAATTTCGTGATTGTAAGCAATACATTTTAGTAACGGAGTTTGCCCGACTTTGTTTTCAGTCCTTTTCTTAGTAAATCTTCAGGAACTGAAACTGAATTGTTTTGGACAAAAGTTTTTACTTGGCGACCACACGAACATATTTTTTTGCTACTTTTAACAGTTCAATTTATCTTCGAATCCCCCGTCTCCATTGGAGTATTAGACTGCTGGCACGGGATACCTTCAACGGACAGTTAAATTTTAGGGACTAAAGTAGTTGCATTTAATTTGATGATCTTGGTGTTAATTAAATAAACGTAACATTTATGACCATGTAATTACTGTGTTGTAGGGTCTTATAAACCCTCGGTGCCACCATCGTCATTTTCGTCTCTGGGCATGGGAAGCTAATATTATGAAAGCAGCACTAACACCAGCAGTAGTAGACAGTTCCATTTTCGCCAACATTACGTTTAATTTGAACACGCAACTGATTTTGGTTTGGACGCGCAACACTATTGACCACATGTTGCTGGACACAAGTTGCTGTGTCCAACAAATATGTTGCTAATATCCGTCAAAATTTGCCAACAGTTAACAGCATTTTGTGGTCTGGATTGTACATACCTTTATAATTACAAATTAACATAAGTAATTTATTACTGTTATTGTTATAATTGAAATTATTATTATTCTGTATTAGTTAATTTGTTGGAGAAACATGTAAAATATTTTAAAACGATCAAAACGGAGAATATTGATCGGACAGTTTTCATAGATATA
The DNA here is from genome assembly GCA_963921935.1 of Galeruca laticollis. Classification (NCBI taxonomy): domain Eukaryota; kingdom Metazoa; phylum Arthropoda; class Insecta; order Coleoptera; family Chrysomelidae; genus Galeruca; species Galeruca laticollis. The sequence goes on from OY998180.1 coordinate 124,869,817, forward strand.
ATATTAATGACATATATTATATAACCTTTATGAAATTTATATGATCTATGAATGTCATAAAGTTGATAACTGTCAGATGAATAAAATAAAAAAAAATTGAAATTTATAATATGTACAGTTAATTTCAATAGGAAATAATAACAAACTTTATCCTTGGAAATGAATAACTGGATAAAGTTCGATGAAAACAATTGAAAGGGGAGTAAAAATTTAGATGATCAAGCGGAAGCACGTTTAAAATTTTGCTCCGTAAAATTAGTTTAAAATTGTTAAACATGATAAAAGTGAACATTAAGAAAGTAAATAATATACGTTAAGAAGTGTTAGTGGGAACGAGTAATAGAAATAAAAAATTAAAACAAGTTGAAAGTGAAATAAGAGGAAAAATCTACAAGGAAGAATTAAGGATCAATGATGATGGAGATAGTTCAGAGACTAGATTTATAAAGTGGTAAGTAGTCGACTTTTGAATTGGAAACTGTATTTTACGGACTCTGGAGAAGAATTATTAGTGAAAGAACAGACAATTTCAAATTAAACTATGAACAATAGCATAATAAGGAAGTTTTTACTTCACCTTATGTGTATTATATGTATACATATAAGCGAAGTATTGTAATGGAGTGATTTGAGTATATCTACACGTTTCATATGTCCACAAAACCTATTTTTTAAAAATGTCGGTCGGTCGGTCGGTCTGTCTGTCAACACGATAACTCAAAAACGCTACCGAATTTTTTAATGAAATTTTATATGTAGCTTCAGAACGTAAAAACTGAGCTTAAGTTCGTAAATGTGCAAAATCTGATGTACAGTTTTCCGTAAAATTCCATTTTCATAAATTTTTCTCAATTTTCCGCCCGTAATATTTTTTTCACAAACAACTGACAAATTTATTGGAATCCTCGTATCAAAAATCCCCTACGCAAAATTTCATCGAAATCGGAATCAAAATTTTTTTTTGGGATTATCAATCGTTCGGAATCGGAATTTTTTTTAAAAAAGTTGAACTTTGATGTTTTATATCTCGGTTTGCATTATCGATAGAAAGATGCTGTATTTTTTTTATAAAAGTTTGAACACTCCTATTTCGATTTTCACCAATTTCAGTCTTTTTATTTCATAGACGTAGTTACTACAAAATGTTTTAAGGTAATTTTTTACAAAAATTTCTACTCCAGCTTTAATCTCGTATATTGTCTACAAATATAAAATGGAAGAATTCAAATATTATAGGTAATTGAGATACGTATTTCCTCTATTGACTGGCGTAAGAAATGAATCGATATATAACATAGTTTCGGAATTATAAAGTTTTTTATGGAAGGGGGTTAAAATGTTTTCAAAAATTTTCCTGTCTGACCGAAAAATTTTGGTATACACTGAATGTAAGGAAAAAATTATACAGTATCATGTATTTTAATACGAGGAATCCATTTTTTGGTTCAGTTTTATGAGAGTTGTAAAATATTAAAAAAAATGTTGGGTGAAAGCTAACAGCCTCGTTACATGAAAGGTGAAGTCATGTGCTGGGTACATCAACTGATTTTTAGTTGAAATAATATAGTAGATATAGAGAGCCTGCGAAAAGACTAGTGGCGCCTCTTTAGGCAATTTTATAAGTTGATACATGAGATAGTACTGTTTGTAAATACAACTCCTATATACATTCAAAACATGTAAATACATTTATTTTAATAAATAATTTGTAATATTCACAAATTTAAAGTATAGGTAAATATGAACATGTAATTTTACTCAAATAAATAATATTAGCAGGGCCTTTGACAAAATTGATCATTCTACTTTGTTGGATAAACTTGGTGCAGTCAGTATACATGGTAATCTACTCAGATGGTTCAAATCTTACATAAGTAACAGGTCACAGGCAGTAGTCATAGGTAAATATGTATCACCCTTCAGTGATATAACTTCAGGGGTACCTCAAGGATCCCACTTGGGACCGTTATTATTTAATATCTACACCAACGACATATCTCAATGTTTCAAATTTTCTAAGTACAAAAAATATGCGGATGATTTAAAAATGTATCTCAAAGTTGGTAATGTTGGGGATTCTCAATTGATACAAAGTGACTTAAACAGACTTGTTGCGTATTGCAAAAAAACTTTCTTTTCTTGAATTTAAAAAAATGCTTCTCGATCACTTTCTCTAGAAAACGATGCATACTTGATTATCAATATTTTATTGAAAACTATCAGATAGAAAAGGTATCACAGATAAAAGATCTAGGAATTTATTTTGATTCAAAACTTATTTTCGACCAGCATATCAATTATATATCAAAGAAAGCTAATCGGGCGTTGGGGTTTATTATCAGGACTTGTCATGACTTTAAGACCTCACATTCATTACGAACTCTATGGCCTATGTAAATAGTGTCTTGAGCTTCGGATCAATAATTTGGAATCCACAGTATATTGTTTACATCGATAGACTTGACCATATCCAGAATAAATTTATAAAGTACTGCAAGAAGAAGTTGTTTCCTAAGGATAATATTGTTTCAGTTAGGCGGAACTTGAGTTTAATTCCCCTGGAAGATAGACGTCAAATAAACGATGTTAAATTTGTATATAAAATTGTTAATAATCTTATTGACTCAAATGAGATTACCAGCCTCATTGGATTCAATGTTCCGGCCTATGATACAAGAGATTTTAAACTTTTTTATATTAATTTCAGTGCTAACAATTATTATTTAAACTCTCCTCTCCATAGGTGTTGTAAAATCATTTAACTCAGTTTGTAACCACGCTGACATTGACATATTTCATGATACATTTTTCACTTTTTGTAGTAAGCTAAAAAAGCTGTATTTGAGTGATGAAGCTGCGTTTTAATTTCATAGTGATAATGATTTAATATTTACAATTATCAGTCTACATTTTATTAATTATATACTTGTGAATACTGTATTTGGGTTCGTCCCGTTTGTATTCCATGTCAGAAATAAATAAATTAGTGAATACACATATTCAGTAACAATGAATTTAGGTGATGTTAAAAATAAAGTTCGTGCTGGTATCACATGTTTGTGTTCTATCATGTCACATTACAAAAATTATTTTATGGCTTCTTTCTACCTTTTTATTGTTATTAAAATTCGAAAATAATCTTAAGAAATATTTAAACCGACAGCTAGATGTTAAAAACTACAAAAAAAACAAACCATTCGCAAAAACGAGTATACGGTGAGTATCAAGGAGACATACAAAAGAATTAGTAAATAGTCGTTCATCGGATTTGGAACAAAAAACTTCTAAAACAAAACATACACGAAACTGTAATGTAATTTATTCATCACAATAGAACAGTATATTCATATCCGCTTACATATTTCCACCTATTTATATATATTTAGTAGCGGCCAACAAAGTAATTATTTATGTGAAGATCTTCAGCAAGTAACAAATATATACGTAACATGAATCACTATAATCTAATAAAGTGGTATTCATTTGAGCAAATAAGTAATAACTTAATTTTATTATGTGACTTTATTCTTGTGTCAAATAATGTTTCAACTCGAGCGACAATATCATCTTAATAATCTAAGTCTCGAAAGAAAAAAGTAGTGGACCGAACATACCAATTTTGTTATCTGGATTCCGAGGATACAATTCTATTGAAAAATTAGAAACAACTTCTTGCTATTAGCAGGAGAAAGTGTAAGAACAGAAATGTTTCAATTATTGTTAGTTATGTTGACACCAATTAAATTTCGAAAATGAATCTTTCAAATAGTTGACCTATTAATATTTCCAACTAAAATCAAGGTAGATTTATCCTATGACGTAAGTCCTACATGTATGTCTTGAATTTTTCACAAAGTACTGCCTAACTTAGCACAAAAGACAAAAAAAATTATTTTCTAGTGCAGTAACGAAAACGTAAAAGAAACTATGTCACCATCACTCTAAATCAAAAGCATTCAACTAAAGAATGTATGTTTTGCTTTAAATACATTAGAAGAGCGATAAAGTGATAGTTCGTGAATCTGAGACAATTAATTTTAAGAAAACTACCACCCACTAATGTTTACAACAATTTCTAAAGATTCTTGGAATTAGGTCTTTATTATAAAATTAATAGAAATTCTGTTTGAAAACGTTTCGGCTAGAATATCTAGCCTTTATCAAAATACTACAAAGAGATAAAAAGCAGTGTTAATATTTTTAAAGGAAGGAATATTTTAGAATTCAAATATCTTACCATAAAATGATATTTATATCTTACACAAAAATTTGAGAAGTCATTTTTCTCATGACACGTTTCAAAAATTATTTATCCATCATAAATTACAAATAGAGCAACAGACACTTATAATTTAAAATGACGTGGCGAAGGTCATTTTTCTCATGACACATTTCAAAAATTATCCACCATAAAGTACAAATAGAGCAACAAACATTTACAGTTTAAAATCACTATAAAATGACAAGTTTTGATTTAAATTCCTGTTTTTTGATTGGTGTTGTGTTTTTTATTTTAAGTAATTATATTTATAAAGGTATCTAAAATTTACACTGGGAAATGTATTAGAATATATTACATTAAGATTATCTGTTAATTTATTAGGTTGTAATATATTTTGCTAAGATTTTTGTATCACTTTTTGAGTTTACGCAATGTTGGTTTTTCTGAATATATATCATTTCATAGAATCCCCTAATAAATTAACAAATAATCTTGATGTAATATATTCTAATACATTTCTCAGTGTAAATTTTAGATATCTTTTCTAAATATAATTAATTAAAATAAAAAAACAACACCAATCAAAAAACAGGAATTAAATCAAAACTTGTCATTTTAAATTGTAAATGTTTGTTGCTCTATTTGTAATTTATGATGGATAATTTTTGAAATGTGTCTTGAGAAAAATGACTTTTCTCAAATCATTTTAAATTATAAATGTCTGTTGCTCTATTTGTAATTTATGATGGATAATTTTTGTAACGTGTCATGAGAAAAATGACTCTTCTCTCAAGTTTTTGTGTAAGATATAAATATCAATTTATGGTAAGATATTTTAATTTTAAAAGATCCATTTTTTTTAAATATTTTTATCTCTTTGTAGTATTTTGATAAAGGCTAGATATTCTAGCCGAAACGACAATCAATATGATTTTCAAACTGAATTTCTATTAATTTTATACCTAATCCAAAGAATATATCAAAGGGATCCAAGAACATTTATTTCTATCCCTCTTCTACTTTAAGTGTTTGCGGCACTCGCCCTTGGCTCGTGCCACAAACTTCCACACTCGTGAGAAAAGTTGAACCACTTGTTGCACAATATACTATTTTCCTTTTTTCGCTTTCCAGTCGTTCTAATCTGTGGTCCATATTGGTTATTGTTTTCTTAATTTTTCCATAATATTCATCATTTTGTCTATATCACTTCCTATTTTTGTCGGCGATCTCCATATTGTCTTACTTCTATTGAAAATTTCTTTTTCCGTATCATAGTCTTCCTCTCTGTCGCTTTTCCACTTTTTGCCATATTCATTATCACTCATTTCTTTCTCTTTTGAATTTCCTCACCTCAATACTAGAAATTTTTACGTCCGTCTCTGTCTTAGGTATATCGTTCGACACAAGGAAATTCCAGTTGTTGGATTTTATCAATAAACTCGTTCTTATCGCTACCACACCGCGCAAAATGTTGTAAATCCAGTCAACCCGTCGGAACTTGAACTTTTATCAGCTTGGTACATTGTTCTTTATGTTAGGTTATATTTATGACAAACTATTCTAAACTTACTTGTATACTGTTGAATTTTCACTGGACACTTTTATCGTTATATTAAAACTTCATACACTGATTATATTACTCGTAATTCCCGTATAAAACGAAGTTTATTACGAAGCAGAAATCAACAGAACATCCAGTTCCGGATTGGTAATCTTACTCAGCTGATTTTCACTTGCAAATAATTCGGGTTTAATGGTATTCAGTTTATGAATTTTCTCCCTTAATCATCGGATATACTCTGTGGGGTACGGCGTACCCGTGAATGGGGTGAAGAAAGGTGTAAGAAATTAATAGGTAATCTCTACAATTTCCATTTTAAATTTATTTGGTAAATACATTTTTCTCACACTTTAATCACTTGAAGAATTCGAAATTTTACGTCTATACAATTAGGAACGAACGAACGGTGTTTTTGGATCATATGATTACATTTATTACGCAAATGAAACTTTAGTACCTATTAACAAAAAATCATAACGTTATTTATTGAAATTCCTTAACAGAAATATATTTAAAGACAAATTGTGGTTCTGGATAGAACAATTTTATTATAATCTAAATAACACGAAAATATTAAAAAGCAAAGTTTATCTAAGTGATTTAATTTGAATCCTCATATTTTTAGCTCAACGTTCAAAAGTAAAAATATTTCCAATTATTAATGAAACACCCTGTATATACATACAGGGTGAGTTTTAAGTATGGAGTGCCTCAATTATTTCTGAAATGGCTGGCACGATGTTTATAAATGTTTGTAAGGGTTTTGTACTAAGGCCGATACTTTTGTTGTATTTATATTGTTGTCAGATCTTTCATTTTTCTGAGAATATAATGAACTTTGTCATTTCAAAGAGATAACACTGTATTTTAATTTGTTTTTGAAATCCTTAAGAAATGTTGAATATTTTTTATGTAATGTTCCTCATACCTAATTGCCATATTTTCGGAGTTATAGCTACATTTGCAATATCACCGCGGAAGTTGAAATAATATCTAAGATGGCTGCAACAATAACAACTTTAACGTATCAATAAACCGCAACAAGATGGAGCTCCATCTCACTAAGCGATGACGTGAGACAATACCTAAGTAATGTGTTTCTCAAAAGATGGATTGGATTGGTTTTATCAAATGGCCCTCATGATCACCCGACAGGAATCTTTTAGATTATTTCCTCATATAACATTGTTTATAAAACAAGACCTGCCAAAAGATAGGATTATCACACAGGTAAGAAGACTTAAGCAGTCAGGAATGTTACAAAATGTATTGGAAAGTTTTAAAAATCGTATGGTTTATTGAATTAAACGGAATACTGTGAGCACCTGCTGTAACTACCTTAACTGTATGCTTTCTAAAGTCTCTAATTTACTTACCTACTATTCAAATGTGCACCTTCTTTTAACATGACATAAACATCTAAAGATTTGTATTCAGTTGTTGTAGGTTTTCTGCGGCATGATCTGAAAAAAATCTTTTCCCGCCTACCTCTATCCAAAGTATACATTTCCTGGCCTCATTGTAGGGAGCAATGCTGCCAACTAATAGAAGTTATTTTGAAATAATATTATGTACCCATTGTGACAATGGCCTCTGATGTGTTAGTTATCGTCTAAGATGGAATAGCAGAATGCAGAGGGGGTGAATCTTCCATTCATAAGAAAGAAGATATCGAGAACACCCAGCAGCTAAACAAAAAATATATATAACGAATATAATAATCATAATAATAATAATAATAATAATAATAATAATAATAATAATAATACACAGTCGTGTTTGTACCTTGACAGTGAACGTATCGATAGTTCAAGCGATCAGGTATTAACAGTTCCTAACAAAGACTTCGACATCTTTCTAAAGATAAGTAACTAGTTTTATTTTTGTTTAAGTATAGAATCGAATAAGGCTAATTAATTGAATTGACCAACTTATGGATTTAAATTCGGGCGGCGCATCGCCGCCCCTATTATTTGATGAAGGGTCTTCGATAAAGATTCTCAAAATATTAATTTCGAGAATAAATATCAGCTTTCGGATGTTGGTCCTTATTTAGTTTATATAGAACATAAAGAAAAAAATGTAGTTCGTGTATTTCCCATTAAAATCGGTCACTTTTTAAGAAACATTACAGAATTTAGACAAAATATAACAGATATAAAATCAGTAGGGGTAAATAGGGTAAAGGTAATTTTTAAAAATTTCAATGTTGCTAACTTGTTGGTAAATCATGAAGTTTTATTAAAAAATAATTACATTGCTTATATTCCACTATTCTTCACGCATAAGAAAGGTATAGTACGTATGGTAGATACTCATTTTAATGCTGAGTACCTAAAAGACGCAATTGAATCTGGAATTAAAGTAGTTGATGTTAAGCGATTAAAGCGTAAAATTGTAGACAGTGAAACCAAAGAAACAAAAGGAGTAGATAGACAAATGATCGTGGTTATTTTCTTAGGAAATAGGATTCCCCAATCCGTTAAAATAAATATGGTAAACTTTCAGGTAGAATTATACATATATCCGGTGGTTCAATGCTATAATTGTTTACGTTTCGGTCATACTAAACATCAATGCAAAGGTAAACAGAAATGCCAAAACTGTTCAGAAGAAAATTGTAACTCAGTTTCCTGTGAAGAAAATAGAATACATTGTGTACATTGCGACAGTAATGAACATAAATCCACATCCAAAAAATGCCCTGTTCACAATACACAATTAAGTATTAAAAAAGTAATGGCCTCTATGAATGCATCTTTCAAAAAAGCCGAAACTATTGTGAAAAATCCTGCTTACGGAAAAATCACAACTAATAATCGATTTTCATTATTATCAAATCCACAAAATTTCCCTGAGCTAACACATACAGCTTCAACTTCTTCTTACAGTTCAATCTTGAGTAAACCTAAGCCCTCCGTACATTTACCTAAACTTAATAAGAGTACATCTGCGTCAAAAAAACGCAGAAAGTCCTCCCCTCCACCTTCTCCTCCAGTAAATCATGAGAACAAAAAAACTAACAAACATTCTTCCATACTCCCAAATCCTTATAGGGAAGATTTCAAATTTTATAAAGAGCAGCAAACATTTCAAGTAGAAAACATTATTACAGATATAATTCTCAAAAAAAGTAACATCAACGAGATCAATGTTAAACAAGCAATTAACAATATCCTGGATAAATATGAATTAAAAGAGAAAATTAATATTAATAGACAAAATGACGAAGACTCAGATACTTTCTAATAAGCATATCAGAAATAATATCACAATTGTACAGTGGAACTGTAGATCTATTATTGCAAATCAAGCGAGTAAAATATATTAAAGACACCCATGTGGACATTTTAGTTATATCAGAGCACTGGCTAAAATCAAACAATAAATTTTGCATAAAAGGATATAATCTAGTTAGTAAATGTAGAAAAGAAGTATGGCGGTGTATGCATTTTTGTGATTCAGGGTCTTAACTATTAAGTGATTTTGCTAAATACTAGAATCAAGGATTTAAAAGTATGCGCCGTATCGCTTGACTCATTGAATTAGACTATAGCATCAATATTTAAACCTCCAAACGTAATGGTAAGTCGAGTCAACTGGATTAATTTTTTCAAACAATTTGATTTATCTTCTACAATTTTTTGCGGTGATTTTAATGCACATCGCGATATGTGGGGACCAACTCCTGATGATCGACACGGAAAAATACTGGTAGACGCTATGGATGACTTAGAACTTATAGCTCTCAACGACGGTTCCCCTACTAGAATTAACCCAAGAGGCAATCACTCAGCAGTCGATTTAACTCTCACCTCCAACACTCTCGCTGCAAAGTCTTCCTGGACTATCTTAGATGACACATTGGGATCTGATCATTACCCTTTAATAATTGAGATTCAGATTAATCCCACAAACCTTGCAATAAATCCTTCCTCGAAATGGAATGATTCCCATGCCGATTGGAATACATTTCAAAACGTTTTGCAAACCGAAATGATAAAAAATGATTTTGATGAAAATTCAACTGGCCCGGATAAAGTGAAAAGACTTTTTGAAGTGATTTCAAGTGCGGCGTGTCAATCCATGCCGGTCAAAAAGCCTTTTATAGCGATTACCCCTAAGCCTATATAGTGGGACGAGAAATGTACAATGATATTTAAAAAACGAAAAGAAGCTCTAAAAAAATATAGAACTCAAGGAAGTTTTGAAAACTTTTTGAACTACCAAAATGCTGCCGCTAAGTCTAAACGTTTATTTACTGTCAAACAACGGAACAGCTGGATGACATTTTTAAACAAACTTAATAAAAATACCCTACTAACTGATATATGGAGATATTTTAGATCTATGAACAGCAACTGCAATCAAAATCGTAAAAAGCCTATTCCTAAAGAGCTAATTGAAAAAATTTAAACGAACTAGCACCTCCTTCTGCACCCAATCTCTTAAGTTGCAGCTCATTTGGTTTTCAACCCACGGATTATACATTAAAAGCATTTACACAATAGATGAACTAGAATTTGCTACAAAACATAGTCGTAATACAGCCCCAGGGCTAGATGGTTTTACTTATAAAATTATTCAAAAGCTACCCTTATCTGTAAAGATTTTCCTTCTTCAAATTTTTAACGATTGGTGGGTGAAACAAGAATATTGCGACGATTTAAAAAATATTATAATTTGTCTCCTTTTAAAACCAAATAAAGATGCAGAGTCTCCTTCATCATATCGACCTATTTTCCTATTGTCTTGTATAACAAAAACGTTTGAAAGATTAATCAAATTTCGACTTGAATATTTTCTTGAAAGTAATTCTATTCTTCCTAGGACGCAGTTCGGTTTCCGAAGGGGACTGGGCACAGTGGATGCTGTAGGTGCATTAGTTGTAGATATTCAAATATGTTTTTCGAACAATCAGTACACATTATGTTTATTTATGGTAGATGCTGGTATTAGGAAAAAGGTTAGTGCTAATGTAGTTAATTTATTGACAAATAGAAATTTTTTTATCCGCGACCATAATAACGTGTTACATGGTCCACGCACAGTCTTCAACGGTTTACCACAGGGATCCATATTAAGTCCCTTGCTTTTTAACATCTATACTGCAGAGCTGCATAGGTTAGGCGGTGAAACAATTAACCGAATTCAATACGCTGATGATTTATGTTTCTATGTTACTGGTAATTCATATGAAGAATGTGTTAAAGACTTACGAGCATTCTTTCAAGTACTCAAACCATGGCTGGTAAATATGGGCTTTAGTGTTTCTTCGGAGAAGTCTGCTCTGGTATGTTTTACTCGCCATCGACTGGAAACGTTCAGGGCTCTTTCTCTAGATGAGTTCACTTTCCCATTTGTCGACGAATACAAATATCTGGGTATTGTCCTGGGCAAAAAATTGTCATGGACTAGCCATATCAAATACACTAAACAAAAATGTGAAAAAGCTATGAATCTTCTCAGAGTAGTTTCCAAGCAAAAATGGGGAGCTGATTTAATCATTTCCTTTATTTTTTATAAGTCTTATATCTGTTCAATATTGGATTACGAGTGTACATTTTATGGTTCCTCATCAAAAACCAATTTAATAGCTGTTGACCGAATTCAATACAAATCATTAAAAATATGCCTAGGAGTTATGATGTCATCACCTAATCAAGATGTCTTAGCAGAAATGCAAGAGCCCCCGTTGCATATTAGAAGGCAATACCTAGCCGAAAAGCTTCTTATTAAATACCGAATATTTAACACGTACATGGTTCAAAAGATTTCAGCAATAAACACTAACAATCTGACTATGCCATACTGGAGAATAAAAACCAGTCCTCCATTAGCTGAGTCTTTTCTTAATACCAACAGTAAATAAAATCATATTGTAAAGCAAGATAAGTTCCCTATTTTCCAATGCAATTATGAATCTTTAGTGACTGTTCCTAAAATCATATAGCCCTCCTTTTACGAAGTTACTAGTATTAACCAAGTAATTTTGAAAACTGAACTTAACAATATAGGCGACAATGTTACCACAATATACACTGATGGATCGAAATGTGATGAAGGAACTGGAGCAGCATTTCTTGTTTCAAATACTAATTACGTGGAAAGATTTAGAATTCCCAACTATTGTTCTGTTTTTTTCTGCAGAAGCTTTCGCCATATCAAAAGCGTTAACTTGGTGTACTATAAATCCGATTCAAAGAGCTGTTATTATGTGTGATTCCAAGTCAGTATTACAGGCTATAGAAGGTTCTCCATTCAAGTATTACAGACAAAATATAATTTTAGAAATGAAAGAATGAACAAGCGAATTAAAAACCTTGAACAAAAGTATTGTATTCATGTGGGTAAAAGGGCACTGCGGTTTAGAAGGAAATGAGTACGTGGACTTGGAAGCCAAGAGAGCCTGCAAAATGACTTCTTATACCAATCTTTATGTCTTCTCAGACCTTTTAAATTTTTATAAGAAACATATTAGAACTAATTGGGAGTGGTCTTACGCCGACTTCGCTAAAACATCTAATAGTCAATATTTCCTTTTGCATCCTACTTTACCAACTAAGATTCCTCATATTTCTAATTTTGATTATAGAAAACAATATACTTCCATCATATCACGTTTAAGAATAAATCACGGTCATTTCCCAGCTCATCTTTTTAAAATAGGTATTGTCAATTCTCCAGCTTGCTCCTGTAACAAGGCATGAGTAGTAGATCTGAATCATATTTTCTTTGAATGAACTGAAAACAAAATAGCAACTACTGAACTACTTCTGATCAATTTAACGTTCCTCTTCCCACAAATATAACCACTCTTTTGGCAAATACTGAGAAGTCTGTACTTGATTCCATAGTGGATTTCATAAATAAGTCTCAATTGTCTATTTAGATATACGCTCCATCAGTAATCAGCAATTTTATATCTCTATTCCGTTACAGTCATTTTAATATTTCAACTTTTTACTCACTTTTAATTTTCTGTGGCTAATAGACTATGTCTGAGGCCACTCTCCCACACACACAATAATAATAATAATAATAATAATAATAATAATAATAATAATAATAATAATAATAATAATCCTGTATGGGGCTAATTCCCAAGAAACTAAGTACTTCCCTCAAAGACATTGATATTCCTGAGTCAACCTACCGATTAATGCAAAAATCTGTAATCCTGGATGCGACAAACATTGTTAGGTCATTTCTAGAATAGTGACACCCAACGAAAGTCTTGCTGTTGAGGCCGACTGTCGTTGAAACACGCCGGGTGTAAATCCGGTGACACAAAAAGGAAAATAATAATAATAATAATAATAATAATAATAATAATAATAATAATAATAATCTCTCCTAGGAGCTGTAAGACCTTGTCGTTGGTGGAGTGGCTGAGTAACTTCCTCCCTCCTCGAGCCGCAAGGACGGGAAGGGAGGAGTGAAACTAAAAGACAGCTCAGAAATGGTCAGTGGGGCACTGGTGGGGCTATCTATGCCCATGTGATAGCACCAACAAATGCCAGTAGAAGATCCAACATGCCCAAGTTACATCCGAACACACTGGCAAGTCCTGACCAGACATGGGGGACGAGCGGCGAGTTTCCAGCGCCGAAAAACTGGAACACTCGGCTATGGTATGGTAACCCAGACAGAACAGTCCCGATGGAGTAAACCAGCGAAAAAAAAATCCGAAATCTAAGGTGGAAGAGACCGTGCCGAGAGATGAATGATCATGCGTAGTTGATCGCTAACAGTTCCCTCCGGATACCAGGCGACCTCCGGTTGTATGCAGCCTTTCTGTAGTATCCAGGCTCTGTTGCAGATGACTTTTATTTCCTAGGTTACTCGTGGGAATTGTATGGATAATCTCAACAATAAACCCCAAACAGAGGCGCCTCCCTCTATAAATAGAGGCAACACTAGAACGAACCCGGAAAAGGAGGTTTTACCCCGGGTCCTGGTCGTTAAAAGAAAAAATGATAATTTTGACAAAGTCAGCCCATTCTAGATTGAAAAAGCTTTGAACGGTTTTTGTGGTACACCCAAACTAGTTCGAAAAATTAAAGAAGGATTATTAGTAGAAACAGTGTCTATTGGCCAATAAAAAAAAATATTATCCATGACACGACTCAGTGATATGGATGTTGAAGTAATACCCCATAAAACACTAAACTTTTCCAAAGGTATAGTTTACTGTCCAGACTTGCTCAATTGCCCTATAGAAGAAATCCAAAATGAGCTTATCTCACAAAATGTAACTTCTGTGTACAGACTTAAAACCAAAAGAAATGGAACATTTATGGACACACCCAATCATGTCATCACTTTTAACACACCTATTCTGCCAAAAAATGTTAAAATTGCCTTTTATTCATTAAGCGTTCGCCTATACATCCCCTCCCCTGTACGATGCTTTCGTTGCCAACGTTTTGGACACACGTCCTTAAATTATGATAAACCTCAAGTTTGTGTTTGTGGAAAACCTGTCCACACTGGCTCCCCTTGTGAATCGCCGGTGGAATGTGTAAACTGCAAAAGGTCCACATTTCTACTATAATAGAAACAAAGATCAAAGACCTTTATAAAGCCCTTGTTGAAAACCAACCGATATCTATACCGACATCCAATATCTTACCACCACAACATTTCCCAGACAGTAATAAAAGAAAAAGTTAAAATCTCTCGGACGATTCTGATTACATGTTTTCTTTTCAGAAAAGCGATACTTCAGCAGCATCCTATAAAAAGAAAAAGGGATGGCCAAAAGGGAAACCTAGATCCAAAAGGCCCCCTTTGGAAAACCCACCCAAAACAACATCTGAAAAAGAGAAACACCCACTTGAACGAGAAAAATCTACGAACACACTGACAAAAGATGATAACACATAATCAAAAATTATTAATTACTTAATTCATACACTCATTTGCTATCTCGATATATAAATTTTATATTTCTATCTTCCATTCATTCGTCTGCTCCTATAGATGTATATATCATACTCATTACTCCTAATTAAATGAACGGAGATTGTTACAAATATAAATCAAGCTATTATTAATAACTATTCTGAATCATAAAACAAATCATATAATGATTAACAAAAACTTTATTATACAATGGAACTGCAATGGCCTAAAAATAATCTCAGTGAACTGCAAATAATTAGAAACCAATTCCTGCCCTTAATTTTCTGTCTACAAGAGACCCACCTAAAACCACAAGAACCCTTGCGATTAAGACAATACCGCTGCTTCCGAAAAGATACTATACCAAAGTACAGAGCAAATGGAGGGGTAGCCATCTTTATCAAAAATAACATCTCTGCTAAAGAGTTACAGGTAGTGGCAGTGCAAATCCAATATCCCACAAAGATTACAATTTGTAATATATACTCACCCAACGATAAATGGAACCCACGCGATTTACAACAGATAGTTAACCACCTTCCCCGCCCTTTCCTCATAACAGGCGACTTCAATGCCCATTCACCACAGTGGGGATCTTTATCACAAGACATCAGAGGCGGCCGCTTAGAATCTCTAATAGAAGACAACAACATTGTGATTTTAAAGACAGGTGCTCCAACCAGATTCAATGTAATTACTGGAGAAACATCATGTATTGATCTCAGCTTATGCTCTCCACAATTAGCGCCAAAACTGAGATGGGAAACATTGGAAGATCTCCATTCGAGTAATCATTTCCCAATCATTATGTATATTGACAACCTCCTAAGAAAATCCTACACAAATCGTGAGAAATGGTTACCAAACCTAGCAAACTGGGAAAAATACTCATCAATCATAAATATTCCTCCACTTGTTAATGACATCCAGACCTCCGTGAACTCTCTCACAAACGCCATTATCCAAGCTGCCACATCTAGCATCCCAAAATCCAAACCAATAAAATCACATCGACCTGTCCAATGGTGGACTGAGGATATTAAAGTTGCTATCATAGAAAGAAAAAGAACTTATAACTTATTTAAAAAACATCCAACCATAGAAAATCTCATAACCTTCAAAAGGGCTAGAAGGAAATAGAATATTTATTTTTGTTAATCTCTAGGGCCTCTAATAAATTTAAACTAAAGGATTAGTTTAGTTTAAATTTATTAGAGGCCCTAGAGATTAACGAAAATAAATATTCAGGTAATCTCCTTAACGACCAAATAGATATCAATCAGTCTCCGTTATTGAACCTCTTTACCTAGAAGATAGCTTAGGAATGTTTGTAGTGAATGAATTTCCAGGTAATTTCTTTTAATACCATTGTAAACCTTAGTAAATAGATTTAGCACTGTATATATTAAGACATTTTTATATTTTACCTTCATTCGTTTTGACAAAGCTACTGTGTTAGTGAAACGCGTCAACAAGTTTAAATTGAACATTAGTTCAAATAAATGAAGATTTAAACAAACTATATTGTTTTATTTCATCGTTCAATATGGATCTTCATCAAGTAAAAGCCTCATCTATTCAATTTATAAAAAACCACATCCCGAACCCCAGTTATACATGCAAAACCACCTAATTAATATTAAAGTTACTGTTCGTATACTAGGTATGACATTGGATAAGGGTTTATATTGGGCAGAACACGTGAATTATCTTGTCAGCAAATGCCAAAAAGCACTCAATATCATTAGATGCTTAGCTAACATCACGTGGGTTGCAGATAGAGAGATTTTATTGAGTATGTATCAGTCCCTAATTCAAGGAAGGTTAGATTATGTAGCTCATATATACAACTCCTGCACTGCAACACGCCTAAAACAGCTAGACCGAATACAATCATCTGCTCTACGTTCTGCAAGTGGTGCGTTTAGAACAAGTCCAATAAATTCTCTCCAATGCGATACCGGACAAATGGCTCTTGATCTGAGAAGAAAATACCAGGCCATAATATATAGCGCAAAAGCTACAGTTTATCCACCTCACCCAAATAAAAATCTCGTTTCAAACGAACAGCTAAACAAAAAATCAATATTCTATCGTAATAAAGAGCTATGCAACATGTTCAATGACTCCCCCTTGGACTCTTGTTACCCCACATACTGATACTACACTAGCTAGCTTAAAAAAAGAAGAAACGCCACTAACAGTTTACGGAGAAAAATTTGAAGAGATACTCAAATCTTACCTCAATAACCTTATAATTTATACCGACGGCTCCAAGACTCAAAACGGGGTAGGGGCAGCCTTTGTCACAGAAAACGAAACACACTTCTGGTGCCTAGATCCTATGAGTTCAATTTTTACAGCGGAAATCTACGCAGTCTGGCAAGCACTCCTATATTTCTCCTTCTCAAATCTTCTCTCCTGCCTAATATGCACCGATTCCCTTAGTGTTATCCAAGCCATTGGCAATTTTTTTCCAAATGAGCCCTATTGTAAGAATATTCTAGAATTAAACACTCACCTCACCTCTTTAGGGAAAGCTTGCACTATCATATGGATCCCGGGCCACTGCAATATTCCTGGTAATGAACTTGCCGATCAAGCAGCCAAAGCAGCAACACAGAACCTAAGTGACGTTGGATGCCCTATCCCTCTGGAAGATTTGAAAAAGGCAGTAAAAACAAAAATACGCTCTCTTTGGCAACAAAGATGGACTAACTTTGGAGGCCAACTGTCAATGATCAAGCCTAGTATAAATAAATGGATCTACCCAAAGGCAACAAGGAGTGAACAAGTTGTTATGTGCAGAATTCGAATAGGTCACACTTATATCACACATCACTATCTATTGACTGGCAAATCCAGACCACAATGCGAAACATGTAAGATACTCTTATCTGTAGAACACCTATTGAAATGTAAAAAATATAGACTTCAGAGAGTATTTGATGGATTGGACGCCGACTTAGACTTAAGAGCGATGGAAAACAACGATACTTTAAAGAAAATACTTACTTTCCTACAAGCAATCGACATATTTAGAAAAATATAACTAAATAAAAAGAGTGAAAGAAAGGATTCAAAAGAGCTAATGGCCAAAGTAGTCGAAGCTCTAAGAAAAAAAAATAATAATAATAATAATATAGTAATCATTAAAGTAACATAACAATTATGTAAAATATATATTATTGGGTGCATCTACCAATGCACCCAGCTTATAGAAGTTGTTATGATATTAAGTTTCTGCAATTAGGGTAGTGTCATGAGGAGTAACATGGTTGCCATCCTGTGACAGACAACAGAAAGGAGTAAATCTCACTCATGTGATCTACGTCTGTTTTTTTATTAATGACATTATTAAATTGTGAAATAAAAGCCATTTCTAAGAATGATCTCTTAGTTTTGTTTGACTCTGTCGCCAACACTTTTACAGCTTCAAAATACATATGGTGGTCCAGAGAATGAACGTAATTAGCTAACGCGCACCCTTCAGGGTGTAATCTGCAGTCGCTCTTATGTGAGATAATACAGCTTGAAAGTGACCTTAAGGTCTGACCAATATATTGTTTATCACAGTCCCTACATGTAATGCTGTACACAAGATTAGTAAGCAAAGTCAACGGACTTTTATCTTTCACTTTAGTGAAAATTGATCTAATTGTTAGTGCAGTTTTATTAGCAATTTTGAAGTTACCCTATGTCCGGAACAATCTGGAAATTGTTAATAATTTGTTCATAGATATTCAAATATATAATAAAATATTATAAGGAAATTTTATATAAAATTATCTAAATTTTAATGTCAATTACATAAAATATTTTTTTTCATTTATACATTTTTCTATTATAATTTGATTACAAATAAGAATTTAAATTTAAGTGATAATAAATATTACTGCGAATGTTATAGTCGCTCTTCTTGTTAATAGTGTTCGGTTCTTGAGATATGAGAGCCATTTCTATGAAAAGTATTTTTCTGGTATTCAGTACTAAGATTCAAAATCCATAAAGGGGTATTTATCAATTACATATTCAGCAAATGCACATCTTTCAGGATGTCTACAATCACCTTTATGTAAAATTTAAGGATTTTTCAATTTTTGGCTGGTGTGACCCATGTATTTATTATTACAACTTTTACATGGAGTACAATATATTGCATTTGAAAGATTCCGAATCGGACTTTTGTCTTTTGAATTTATGAAATTAGACTTTATTGTGAGACATGTTTTATTGGCAATTTTAATGTTGTTTATTGGTTTGAAAATGCTACTTATTTTTGGTGTTATTTCTTGTAATGGTAAAGATATATAGTAACTTATATTTCCTGAATAATGGATTGTAATACTAGTGTTTTTAAATGAAACTCACGGTCTCTAGTTAATTCCACAATATAATACAAGTCATTGAAAATTCTAAAAAATTTACAATTGTTTCGATAAATCAATATCATCGTCAGAATGACAGAAGTTACATTTCATTTTATGCCTACCTGATGTTTAGTAGTTATTTTTGGCTAGACCAAGAAGTAACCTAACTTGTGATTGGCTTAATATATGTTTATAGAAAAAAGAAGAGGATGTGATATTACAAATATTGAAGCTTAGATATTATTAGCCCTATAGTGATATCCTGGATATCATTTTTCCAATTAAGATGAGTATAACTGTGCAATGATATAGAAAACCAGGAAAACTATATCTGCTGATCTTTACAATTATCACTTAAGAAGACAGTTTATTAGTGGAGAATTCCCTAGATTTAACTGTTCATTGACAACTTCATATTGGGAAAAACAGAACAGAAAATCTTTTCTTATTGATAGGCCGGATATTTGCTGCTGGAGACGAGAATACTTAAGGTCAATCCGAAAATATCGCAAAGAATGTGAGAATATTTTTTATTTGGATGAAACCTGGCTGAATGAAGGACATACCGTATCGAAAGTCTGGCAAGATAAAAATATACTGAATTCCTGACAAGCTGTCATGGAGGGTTGGTCAACAGGATTAAGACTTCCATCTGGAAAGGGACGCAGGCTTATTATAACCCATATAGGCAGTGAAAACGGATTTTTGGATCAAGGATTATTGGAATTTCAATCTAATTCAACCAAAGACTACCACGAAGAAATGACTGCTGACGTTTTTGAGGAATATTTCCAACAAATGATCGAATACATTCCCCAGAATTCAGTTATTGTAATGGATAACGCCAGCTATTATTCTCGATTAGTGAAGAAGCTTCCCACAAGTTCATGGAAAAAAGCGCCGATAATTGAGTGGTTACAGTGGAAAACCTTAAATTTCGAAAAAAAAGAACTTTTGCAAATTGTTAGACAGCGTGATGCAAAGTTTAAAAAAATTGTAATCGATGAGATGGCAAAAAGTAGAGGTATTATTGTACATCGCTTACCACCTTACCATTGTGAGCTGAACCCAATAGAGCTTATATGGGCAGAAGTCAAAGGTTATGTTGCCAGGAACAACAAAACTTTTAAACTTCAAGAAGTACGGCAACTTTTGATAGATTCATTGGCGAATGTTATTACCGAAAACTGGCAAAGCGCCACAAAACATGTTATAGATGAGGAGGGGAAAATGTGAGATCTTGACGACTTAATCGACGAAACTACTGAGATCGAACCGTTAATTATTAACTTAGGACAAGACCATTCTTCAGATTTTACTGATGAAGAATTTAGTTATTAATGCTGTATATATTATAGTTAAAGTAATGTTCACCTGCAATTATTTGTTATAATTTTTTTATTTTTTACAAGAATATGTGTGTATATAAATCTTGCAATATTAATTTGTATTTTCATTATAATATGAATTATAATAAACGTTAAGCAAAAATTATAAATAACCCTGTTCTACGGCTATGGACCGTTTGGTTACCTGCGTATGCTTTGATTTACATTTTATTACCTATTGTTATTTGACCGACTACCGGGTAGCCTGGACAATTTCTTTCTTCTTAGTCTAGATACATTGTAAAACATAAATAAGAGATAACATTTTTTGAGACACCCGACCTCCGTTTTCCGTTTATTATTGGCGATCTGTGCTATCAACTACTTTGAAACGAGGTATAATCTCAACTAAGGGAGAAAATTTTATGTGCTTTTAAATTTTAGAGGTTTCCAAAACAAAGCATCAGTATCGTATATAGGGTATTTTTACGTCGGTAGAAATGTAGCAGTCTTTAAACAAATATTACTCTTTTCTTTCAATTGGACCTCTTTGAATATGCAATTATACAGGGTTGTTGTTATGTGCGGAAACGGTCTTATGTCTGGGAACTGGCTTTAAAAATAATACAAAATTCACTACTTGGGGTTTTTTGGGGATGCCCGAATCAGTGGTAATATTTGCAATGTCGCTAAGTTAACTGCTTCTGAGAGGCTGTATACTATAGTTATAGTATTAATATATATATATATATATATATATATATATATATATATATATATATATATATAGTTATAGAATTAATTTACTCTATAATATATTATTATATGTATTATACTTTATTGTTTGGTTTCATTACGATATTTTTAAATAAAGCTGGCACAAAATACTATAATTGTTAGCGCCAGCTAATTAAAATCATTTCTAGACACATGTTTTTATTTGAAATATATACAATTTTTTTTTCTTCAATATTTGTAAGGTGATTGTTTTTTCACATGATCATCAAATTGCATTTACTATCGAAATGTATTATAATTATGGATATTTAAATTTCGGAATTTACGTATTTCGGTAAGTGAATCTCCGAAAAAATATTGTTCCTGTTTCGTTTTAAAATGTGTCACTTTTTTCCTGCACTTAAAGAAAAACTGAACAAAAACGTTTTTTTTTTAATTTTGTCTTTTGTTTCCTAACATTTAAATATTTATTTGGGCCTAATAGTCACAATAAATATATTAGGTATTTTCATTTTCTTATATATTTTGTGTTCTTTGAGGACCCGAATAAAAAAAAAACGATAATCGATTTTTATAAAATATGTTAATACAATGTTTTTATCATTAGTGCTGTCGCCTTAGGTATCCAATAATTTTGCGTAGAACCGATATCATTAGTTATGAGAAGAGTAAACAGAAAAATACAGAGTGGCACGGCTCCCAAGTCCAATACGTCTAAAAAATGGATTTAAAAAACAGTTACCCGCTCTATTCGACTTAACCCGTGCACTGGAAATAATTGGAACTGAAATACCCTCCAAATATATTTTTTTTAATAAATATTAAATATTTTGTCTGCATTCTCATTTGGATGTGTGTACCTGTGACTACAAATGAAACGTTGGGCCTTATCAATATCCTTGGTAATTGGATGTTGTTTGGTTAATTGTTGATAGGTATAAAAGGAAAATGGCGGTTTCGTATTCAAGTCATATGCCATTTGAGTGATACCGGAATCCGAAAAAGTCAAAATTTCCTAATCAAAAGACCAAAATAATTCTTTGTTGTAAATCGTTTTATCAAAAATGCTACATATATTGATATATTTTGGTATCCGCCACTGGAACTTGACAACTAATAAAAGTAGGTAGCTAAAAGGACCTAGTTACCCGGTTGAGGCGTTTGATTTATGAGTCGGCCATTTCCTAGTCTTCTAGGTAGGCCAAAAATAATGGCTAATTGTTAACAGTAAAATGTATCTACATATAAATTGAAATATTGATCTTCTTCTTCTTACAGTGCCATATCCGTGATCGGACGTAGGCGACCTCTCACTTCTACCTGTGTTGTGCTCTCCAGTTACCACAGGACCTACAGTTTAACGACGGATCCGAACGTCTATGTTGAGAGGCTGTACTAGGCAGAATACTGTCGGTGGTTTGCCATTGCCTTCCGACAGGTGGCTCTCCGAATTTTTAATTATGATGTTAACTAGGCCCGGGTTTGATCCCGGGGCCTCTCGGTTAGCAGACAGAGCACCATTCCACTAGCCTACGGAGACCACAAATATTGAAATATTGATACATGCATTAAATTAAAATATGTGATATTTTCGTCATTTTGCTTTTTGCATCATTGCCAAGTAAATAATTTAAATAAATGAAAAACGTTGAAGTACAAACAAAATTAATGGAACTAAACATATTCGATCCTGGAAAACTCTGGGGCTTTACTAAATAAATTAATATTTTTAAATCAATTAAGCACTTAGGAAGTACTGAATAGCACTAACAAACGCATAACATCAATTTGGAATCAACCGTAACCAATTTTAGAAGCTGATATTAAAATAGATAATAGCAAATAATTAGAGAACCAAGAAAGCACTAACGAAATTTATAAAAGCACTAAGAAGCACTGACGAATTACACTAACTTTAACTAAATCGTGAACATTTTGGGTGCCCATAAATTAATATCAAATATCTCGAAGATAGCACTAATTAAAATTATTGAAGCACTAAAGAGCACTAACGAATGACACTAAATTTAATGGAATATGAATACTGTGGGGACTGACCTCAAAAAAAGAACAAGAAATATCTCAAAAACCAATAAAGCTCTAGCGAAAATTATTGAAGCACTAAAGTGCACTAACGAATGCCACCAATTTGGAATTAATCCTAAACAATTTAGGGGCTGACGTTGAAAAAAAATAATATTCTATATCTAATAAACCACGGAAGCAATAACGAAAGTTCTAGAGGCACTAAGAGGCACTAACCGATGACACTAAATTTAGTTAAATCGTGAAAACTTTGGGGGCTAACTTCACGGACCTACTATTGATCCCATCACAATGATTAAGTTTTACAAAAAGTTTTACGGAACGCACTCACATATATATTAACAATATTTTGGCATTATCCACCATTTTCTAGATATAAACTTTTACACTAATGAAATTTTTTGAGTCTTAAGCTCTTCAAAAAGCTTTTTCAATAAAATTTTAAACGAAGAACAAATACACCGGCATGGTCAGATGTTGAAATGATCCATTTTCACAAACGCGGTGAAATTAAATACCCTAGCAATTACCGTAGCATAACACTTTTGAATAACAAAATTGAACTCTTTACCCAATTAATTAATGCGAGACTAACCTACTTTGTTGAGAAACATGAAATATTACCAGAGTGCCAAAGCAGCTTTCGCTGAACACGCAACTGTGAAGACAACATATTTGTGCTCTATGCTACAACTAACAATTACCTCCGTCCCCCTCAAGAAAAATATCTATTTGTAGATTTTAGAAAAGCGTTTGATTCGTTAGACCATCATACACTCTGGAAAAACTTATATTCAAGCGGAATAATTGCAAAAATTACAAAAATACTAAAGGTAGTATACAACCATTGCACTGTTTATAGAACAAGAAGGCGGCAGTTCAGAGATAGTACAAAAACACAAGGTATTTTACAAGGGTACCCGCTCAGCCCACTGCTCTTCGTTATATTCGTTTCCGATATTGATAGTTATTTTCAGAACCAAGGCAGTAAGGGTGTTACTCTGGATGAAGGGGATAACATAGGGATGTTATTATACGCTGACCAACTGGTACTGTTTGAAAAGTCACAAAAACAAATGAATCTGAGGATTTCAGAGTCGTACTGCAACACATTCAAGCTTCAGGTAAACACAGACAAACCAAAACTGATTATATTATATAAGCCCCAATATTGGAAAACAACACAAGTTTTCATACCTTAACAAACCATTAGAAATCTCAAATACTTAAATATTTGGGAGTGGTCTTTACTTTCAATGGACTGTTTCTAAATAAAGAGAAGGAAAAGCAAGAATCACTCAAGATACTGTACTTACAATCATAAACTCACAAAAATTATCCTCCCTTCTTTCTATTAAGACTCTGTATTACAATGTTGTCATACCCACTGTCACATATGCCAGTGATATATGAGGTCTGCGTAATTTAGATCAAACAGAGAAAAGAAGAAAAACCTCCTATTCCTTCAGAGAATTACCGCCGCTTATATAATAAGAGTCTAGCCAATATCTGCAAGCTAGAATATTATATAGTAAAACTTTCTTTCTATCTCTTATCCTTATGCCTTCTCTGGCGTCGGATTGGAGTTCTTCATGTACCCATTTTTTCTACTCTTTTCTGTCCCTGGCCAATGCCTTCATCTCTCCTAATGTTTTTCCCTTGCTTTTTCCAATTTCTTCAATCTGATCTATCAATTTCCTCCTGGGTCTTCCTCTTTGTCTTTTTCTTGATATTCCTATTTCCATAACTTTTCTCGCAATTCTATCTTGCTTCATTCTTACTTGGTGGCCATACCAGTTTAATTGTTTCTTTTTAATCTTTGATATTATTGGTTCTTGATTAGTTATGCTTCTGATTTCTTCGTTCCTTACTTTATCCCATTTTGTTTCCTGTTTTTTCTGCATTACCCAGTTCCCACTAGCATAAGTTATAGTTGGGACTGTAATTTTGTTGTAGATTTCCAGCTTTGTGTCCATATCAATGTGTTTATGGCTTAATATTGTTCGATTTAAGGAATAATATAATCTAGTTGATTTATTTGCTCTGTTATTAAGTTCTGTATCTATTTTCCCTTCTTCTGTTATGATACTTCCTAGGTAATTATAAGTTGTTACTCTTTCTAATGTTTTGTAATTACATTTCAATTCCTTGCAGTTACTCCCCTCTCGCTGTTTTTCATTTACTATCATTACTTTGGTTTTTTCTGTATTTATTGTCATTTTCATATTTTCTATTTCTCTTGCCAATAAGTTGATTAGTTTCTGCATTTTATTTTTTGATTTTTCTATAAGTACAATATCGTCTGCATACAGTAAATTACTTAATCTGATCGGCACCATGTTTCTGTACCCTATTATCATGTCCAGATTTCCTCCTTGTCTTTTTATTTCCTTCACTATTTTATCCATTATAATGACAAACATCAGTGGGCTTAAGCTATCGCCTTGTTTTATACCTTTTTTCATTAGAAACTCTTCCGATCTTTGACCTCTTATCTGCACTCTTAATTTGACTGTCTCGTATGTGCTTTTAATTATATTAATTAGAGCTTTCGGTACTTCTAAATCTTCCAACACCTCCCAAATTTTTTCTCTTTCCACTGTGTCAAAAGCTGTCTTCAAGTCAATAAATGTTAAATACATTTCTTCTCCCGCTTCTATGGTAATATCAATTAGCCTTCTTAAAATATTTATATTATCATTTGCTTGTCGTCCTGGTCTAAAAACTGCTTGTTCCTCTTCTCCATAGCGTCTTAATCGGATCTCTATTATTCTCGTGTAGATTTTGAAACTGGTTTGAGCTAAGCATATTGGTCTATAATTATTGCACAGTGTCTGATCCCCTTTTTTATGCATTGGCAGTATAAGGTTATTTTCCCAGTCTTTGGGGATTTTTTGAGTATCCCATGCTTCCCTGCATATGAGAAACAGCCAGTCGTTTCCTTTTTCTCCTAACCATTTTATCAGCTCTGGCGCTACTTCATCCTCCCCACCGGCTTTTCCTATTTTAAGTTCATTTATAGCCACTTCCATTTCTTCTCTTTGGATTGCATGGCATTCATGTTCATTCCATTCCTCCACTGCTATCTTCGTTGTTTTCTTCTTCCACCTATTACTAAATTTGTCGTCTTCGTAGTGTTCTTTCCAAGTCTTTAGTATTTTATTTATTTCGGTCTCCAATTCGTTATTTTTATTTTTTATTGCTCTTATATCTTTTCCTTTACTTCCTCGTAGCCTTTTTATTGTTGTCCAAAATTTTCTGTTATCTGATGCATGTGTCTCTGACATCTCCCTTCCAAATTCTTTCCATGAGTCCCTTTTCGCTTTCTTAACCGCTTCCTTGACGATGTTTCATTTTCCGTTATATATTTCCTTATCTTCCTGTGTTTTTGTTTGGAGGTATTTTTTCCATGAGGTTTTCTTTTCTTTTACTAATGTTTGTATGTATTTGTTCCACCACTTAGTCCTCTTTAAATGTTTGTTGAATTTATTTCTTCCACATATATCCTCTGCTTTTTCAAGTAATATTTGTTTGAATACTGTCCACCGTTTTTCGAGTGTTTTCATTAATCAATTTTTCGAATTCCCTGTCAGTTTCTTCCTGATATTTAGATTTTTTTTCTATGTTTCTTAATTTACTTATTGCAATTCTACTGAATCTTACTTCTTCTGTCTTCATTATTTTTTCTTCATATTCCGCTACTACTAATCTATGGTTTGTACTCAACTCAGCCTTTTTTCTTGTCTCTACTTTTTTCACCATATTTGATAGGTTTTGTGTATAAACCATGTAATCGATTAAACTTTTTGCATTTCTTTCTTCCGCTACAAAGGTATATTTATCCTCTAGTTTCTGATTCCACATCGTATTTCCTATTATTAAATCGTTACTTTGACAAAAACCTATCATCTTAAGAACATTTCTGTTCGTTGTTTCCTCACCATAAACTCCCATACAACCCATTCCTCGATTGTAATCTCTACCAACTCTTGCGTGCCAATCCCCCATAATGATTATGTTTTCGTTTTACTCTCTTATATCATCCACTACTTCCTGTAATTGTATGTAAAATTCTGAAACATCTTCCTCTCCCGTTCCTTCAACCGGTGCATATATTTGTATTATATTCAATATTTCTTTTAGACGTATACTTAGAACTAGTATTCTTGAATTTATATCCTTCATATTTATTACCTTTTTGTTTATTTCCTCTGTTAAAATTATTCCTACTCCCTCTTTTGCTCTTTGTTCTACTTTTACCCCTGAGTAATATAATTTGTGATTATTTGTTAAATTTATTTGTCCTGATCCTTTTTTCTTTGTTTCACTTATTCCTAGAATATGTACTTTGTTGTTTTCCATTTCCTCCGTTATTTCGATTTCTTTTCCCGTTAATGTATTAATATTCCATATACCTATATTTATATGTTCTTGGTCTGCACTATTTATATATTGTCTACGATTATTTTTTCCCCATTGACTAGTCTGATCATTTTTTTATCTTGTCCCCTACCATAATTATTTTTGTGTTTAAATTTCCTATTAGTTTCTTCTTTATCCCTATTGCTAAAACTACTTCTATTCTTACTGCTATACTTATTACTATTCTTAATACTATTATTTTTTATTTAATTTATCTCCGTGCGTGTCTTCTAGTTTTTTGGGTACCCTGTTTGTATCATTTTCCGAGTTGGTGCTATATCTTCATCGTCTTCCATGCTGGGTGACCACTGGCTAGCCGTTCTTCCTTTTTTCTTGTTTGCATTTGTTTTTGTTTATTCTTCTCGATTGTATTACAGCTGATATAAGGTATAGATTGTGTCCTCTAATCTTAATTTATCATATATTATACTTGCTCTACATCCTTTTTCTCTAGCCGATTTTAGATAGGGGATGAGTGCTTTCCGTTTATCTTGTATTGCTTTTGGTAGATCCTCTGATATCCATATTTTTGTACCTTTCAAGTTTTTGGCTTCTCTTATTATTTCTATTTTTTTATCTTCTCTTGATAGCTTTAGCCATAGTGGTCTATTTCTGTTATTATCTGTCTCTTTCTTACCGATTCTTCTTATTTGTATTGTATCTGCTTCCATGTTTATTTTAACCTTTATTTTATCTAAAATTTGTTTAATTTTGTTGTTTCTTATTTCGCACGTTTCGTTGTCAGTTTCTTCTATTCCATATACTACAAGGTTCTTTCTCTTGCTTTCTTTTTCTAATTGTTGTATTCTCTTATCGTGAATTCCGATTTTTTTTGCCATTTGGGTGACTGTTCTTTAATTCCGTATTTTCGTTAGTTATTTTCTTTATTTGTTCTTGATAACTGTCCATCTTTTTATCCATTTTGTTTAGTTTCTCGATTATTTCCTACATCATATCCTCCACCGTATCTGACATTGTGTCTCCCTGCAGGTTAAATACCAGAACCCTACTATATTCAGATCCCAGCCCTACCTGAAGCTGACAATTATCAGTCTAGGAGTAATTTATTCTTTTTATATTTATAATTTCTATTCGCTAATTTATAACGTTCAATCTAGTCAGTTCGTCTCTGTTCTTTTTAATAACAAGTTTTGCTGATAACTCTAATAGCTAGATTTCATAATAATGTTTTATATGTTTTTTAGGTTAGAAATATTCATTTATTATGGATAAGAAAACTGATCTTACCTCTATTTGCAGTGTTTATTTCCACTTATTTGCAATTTGTGCACTTTTGAAATCACTTATATGTAAACTAACTGAATTATTTTAAAGTATTTCCTCTAAATTTATAATTATTTATGACACTAACTCTTAACGCACTTTTCAGTAACCCAGCAACCTCATCAGGGTAAAATCTCAAAGTCACACTAGGTACCCCTATAGAGCATTATTTCGATTAATAAAATTGCATAACTCTGGATATGGCTCGTTCAGTTAATTAATGGTATCAGTATTTATTATCAATGAAAATTCAGAACACATTAAATTAATAGAACATCTAGCTAAAAATGTCCAAAATGATCGGAATAAAATATTACTTAGTAATGACCACCCTATATATATAAATTCTTGCTTCAAAATAATAATAACCACAATTGTTTAAATGGACTGTTCCTGAAGGTAGGAGTTTTCTTTAGGATTTTTTTTTCAAATTATGATGATCTCAAACAGTTTTCGAAATATTTTAAAAAAACCAAACCAATCTTTTTTTACGTAATTGTTTATAACATTTGCAATTTTTGCATTGTCCAGTAGATCGTCTGTTTTAGATGCCATTTTGAATCTAATGAGACCAAAACCATAGTTTTAGGTTGAACAGACTAAATTTATCACGAATTGGCACTTGTGAACCAGATTATTTATGTAGGTACATAATGTTGCACCTGTAGCACAACAAATTAGAAAGATATTCTCAAGCCAATAATACCACTTAAAATTTAAATCATTCTCTACAAATTGTATTTCTAAAATTTGAGGTATGTTTGTTGAACGTTCAAATACAAGCCAAAGAACTATACTAGATATTGAAATAGTTATTATTAAAAAGAGCATCGTGGACTTTGTGTGACTTTCAAGAAATACAAAATATCACTGTTACGTTTTTATTTCAATTATTGAAACTCGGATCACAAAATTCTTCCTAATAAGAACAGTAGAGGGCCAAAAATATTTGGATTGTAAAATTTACTGCGTGAAAGTATATTTATGACGTTAATCAAGAAAAAACCGCAAACTAACAGCCAGCAATAAGTCCGAACCCTCGAAATTATTTTATGACAGGCTGTCTCGGCCCTACGATTGCGCACCTGCGAAAACTCAGAAATTCCTTCCAAGTTAGTAATACTGGAAACAAATATCTGACCTGAACTATGGAGATTCAATATTGCTTTCACCCCTTTCAGGTATAAACTCATACTAGGTCTCTCAAACATTACTTATATTTGGAATTGTGTACCATAGGTATCCAAATATTTGCGCTAAGGTTCGATCAACGACGACATTTTCCGTAGGTATTTTTTTATTCATTTAATTTTTGTTTAAACTTTTATGTTTTTATATAAATCAATAGTTGTTCCTTGCTTTTGTTACGAACAACATGCGTAAAGTTAATGGAAAAATAAAATTAGAAGGATGACAAGTAAAAAAAGACTGAAAGGAAATGCAGCAATTTTGAGCCGTTGCAGAAATCAGAAGAAAGTGAGTATATTTTAAAATTCTTACTCTCATTTCCAAAACATCTATATTAGACGATTCTTTTCTTAGAAATGAGTATAATATGAATTTATACATAAGTATTCACGATTTCACGAATTATTTCTCCTTACTTTTTTTTAATATACAATAACTATATATAATATACTGTTATTATATAAAGATATATATTAATACAGATCCTCTATTTGAAATTTAAAAGAAAAGTAGAACATAAGGAAATTTATTTATATTTGGCTGCCATACTTTCGATACACACTGTACTATATGTAAATTCATTAATTTTGAAAGATTCAGTATAAATATCAAATTTGACATTTTAATGTCTGATGACATTTGTGTAGAATATATCTAATGATAGATAGAGCAGATTATGATTTGGAGAAAATATTTGAAATTTCAAAATATAGAGGTCTCTGCTAGCAGCATTAGAAGTATAATAAAAGAGTTCAAAATCTCACTTGGTGATTGAAAAACATAAATTAGTAATTTTTTTAAAAAACAAGAAAATCGATAACCAACGGATAGGAGATTTATTTATTTTGAAAAAGTTTAGTTAGTTGATTTTGAAACCCCGAAGAGGCAACATCAGAATTAGAGTTGTCTCAATTTTTGGTGTAGATAGTAGAAATTGTATATCAATACAACCAGATTAAAAATCCATTCCCTATAAAGCCAGTGCGTGCATAATTCAAATAAGAATTGCATCGTGTGTAGTGAATGTGGTTCGAGATTTATAAATAAAAATTTAAAATGTATCCAGTATTCTAAAGTTATTTAGAATTGTACGAGTTATCCTGTTCTCAGTTGGTGAGTCCGCTCCAGTTTTTTTACAATAATTTCTCGAAAAATAATAAGGCCTCTTTTTAAATAAAATTTGACATAGATGCGTCTATTAGATATTTGATTGCAAACAAAATTAACAATCCATATAAGGAAATTAACATCAAAGAAGAAAAATTTTGAATTAGACAAATTTGATCGAAGATTGTATTTGACATTCATACACGTCAAGATTCAAATCAACGATTGGAACTTTTATTAAACGTTTTTTTCATTAGATTAATGTATAGTATCTAGGTTGTTCTAATTTTAAGTTTCGTAGAAATTACGACTGTTGTTCCTTTATAATAATTTGGGAAATATTAATTTGATAATTTCTGATCTGTTGGTATAATATAGAATTTTACATTCCAACTCACTGTATTATTTTCATAATATATAATTTCAGAAAATTCAACATTTTGCAGTAAATAAAACTGTCGATCAAATCAGTGACAGTTGATAATTTTCAGTGACGGAAGTATTGTAAATGTCATCAGATATTTGAAGTGCCTTTTATAATATTAAACATACAGTTACTAGAGATTCTGAGCAATAGCGAAACAATTAATTTGGAGATACGTTAAAAATAAATAAAATTTGAATAATTAATTTTTTGAACAGTTTGATCCCACCCTGAGAGAAGAGTAATAGGTCGATTATATATATATATATATATATATATATATATATATATATATATAAATTCATCTTTAGAAACACTAAATTGATATTTATTAGAGCCGGGCATATTTTTTGACAACTACTGTCAAAATTGAAATTTCTTACATGCTTTTTTAAAGTTGCATGTACAATAATTGTCGCTGCGACAATTTTTATAACAATTCTAATAATAATAAATATAATACTAAATAAAACGAAATAGAAATATATTACAAATTTGGCTCCCAATGCGGGGCAATTACAATTAAAGGATTAGAAATATATAACAAATTGCCGCAACGTGGGGCAATTACAATCAAAGAATCTTAAATATATTACAATATATATACTATATTAACATATATACCTTTTAGTAGTATAAAATCCCAAGTGAAATAAAATAAACGAGAAAATTTTGTCGAAATGATTTGCTTAGAATGTTGAGTAAATTTTCCACGTAAAAGCTGTTTTAGACTACACAATTTCTTGTACAAGATTTGATTCAATTTCTTGTACAAGATCTGGAACCACAAATTGTTCTGCAGTAAATTTATTCTGTATTATACTGTACAATATATTGTTCAAGAAATAGTTTGTGATTCTGCGCAGTACATCGTGTTTCTCGCGTTAAAATCAGAATCGTCTATTTTAAAGGCTAAATGTAATGTTCTACGATCCTAGTGAAATGTCAAACATAAAACAACCTAAAAATGTTTAGTTGGGCTTTGGTTGATCCCTTTGGTTTGTGAATTATTGATTACTTTTGATTAATTTATTGTTATAAATGAAACTAATACATATACATTGATAAACGTGAAACTGTAAACAATAAACTATGTTAGGTTACAGGGTGTTATAATATATCTGCGCATGCCCTTGGCCTAGAAATTGTGTAGAAATAGAACATGTTCTATTTTCCGACACAATTTTCGGTTCAATCTACGTTTTTTAAACAATTTGCTGTTTGATACTAGCGCTCAAGAAATTGAACCAAATCTCGTACAAGAAATTGTGTAGTCTAAAACAGCTTTAACAAAATCAAGAGGGATTTGGAGTGGAAAATTCACGAGAAATATTTCTTCTAGCAAAAGCTACGACAAAAAACGTAAAAAATGTTAGTAGGTTATTTTCTTTTATATCTATATCATTGTCGAAACATCTTCGATAATGATTGCAAACAATTCAGAAGCGATAAAATATTGACACATTTTTACCCGATCACGGTCGGCGATTAAATTTTGACGTTTCAAATTTAACCGATATAAAAGTCAAAATAATCCACAACAACTACGACTTTTTATATGTATGAACAATGCCAAAGTATGATAGCGTGAGTAAACTGAAAATATGATGGATGATTTTGAAGTAAAGTCATCTAACTTACAAATTGTAATTCTTTAGATTTTCTACAATGACAAAATGAATATTTTAAAATTTGAACTAGCTAACTTTGGTCGTCACTTCAAATTAGCTATTAGATGACATTTTTGTGTAAAATAGTATATTGTAGGTAACTACGGTTCATGAAGCGACCTCGAGGCCAAATGAAGCTAACGTAGTGGACCCACTAGGCGAAAATTAAACATGTTATAATTTCAACCTATTAATTCTTTTTTATATAACATAAAACTGTGTAACTCAATAAAAATTGTTTTTAAAAAGTTTAATGTGAATTTGTGAATATAACATATATATATATATATATATATATATATATATATATATATATATATATTATATATATATATATATAAATATATATGTGTATGTGTGTGTGTGTATGTCTCCGCAATAATCAATATTTCATAGCCAGCAAGAAAGTGCTCATGTTCTTGGTTATTGCTTAGGTACGTACTTAGCTAATTGATATTTAAACGTCAAATATTGGCTGTCAATAGACGAAAAAATATTTTTAAACACAATTAGTAAACGTTTACAATAATTTTTTTTAAATTCTAATGTTTGATCTATTTTTCAGAGGGATGCAGCAGATGATGATGATATATATAAATATAATATACATATTAGTATTATGTACACATCAGTAATATAGAATAGAAAGTGATTCAATTAATGTTTGAAGCATTTCATGGATTATGGTGCGTGTTTGTTGGCGCTGTGATAAACGGTAAGAACGTCGATAGTAGCAAAGCGATGAATAGTGAGCGATATATAAACGCCTCCGCATAAATACATTGTTTAATTTTCTAGGATCGCCGCTTTTAACATCATTTATCACAGCTCCAAATAGTCGTACATTTAGGTGGTTACGGCTACATTACTAAATGTATGCACCAAGCTATTCTCCTATGGGCATATAAGATAGTCATGAATTGGAATTCTTATAAATAGAAAAAACTGTCGCTATAAACATGATTCTTTCTGTCTTGAACTCTCAATGAACTTTTCACAAGAGAAACGTAACATAAATGTAACATTATGGTCCATCTGTTGTAAAAACAACATCTCAAAAACGAAACTAGTATGTTATAGCGTCGAAACGAAAATGTTACTTTAACAACATAATTGTAACGTTATAATTACGAGGTAACTGAAATTCAAAAAACGAAAACGATATGTTATATTTTCGTAACAAACACATTTATATACAAATGTTAAATGTAGCAAAATCGTTTATCTATAAACATAACAAAAACGTTTATTTATAAACGTAACTGGCATTTTGTTTGTTGTTTGCGGTTATTTTGCATAACTATGAACAATAAAAAGTTGTAGCAAATTCTTTTTGGATAAAATGCAAATGTAACTTTCGACGTATTAGTCCCCCCACTGGGGCAAAAATGAGATGATTTCAGTAGTTGCTATTTTTCAAACTTTTTACTTTATAATATAGTATTCACTCTAGTTAAATGTGCATTTTTGTCCTTTGATCAACACCCAGCCTAACGGTTGACAGCCCAATGTGTTTAGGTTATTTCTAATCGCTACCAAAGACGCATGTATTGTATTAGTGAAAGTATTGAGATTTTATATTGTGAAGTTTTCATTTATTAGTCTCACTTTTTTCGTTAATGTTACAGTACGACTAACAATATAAAGTGTGTGCTTCGTGCCTTGCAAACAAATGGAACATTACTTTTATCTGTGGAAGAAACTATGAAAAAGTGTCGGTGTATTTTAGACTTATGAAAATATCACCTAAATACAAAAATGCTATTTTACCTACAGAACTTTATGACTCAGGATATCACCATCATTGTTATAAAGATTTTACAGCTTTGAATTTCTATGAGACAACAAAAACAAAACGTGTTGCTTCTTCATCATCACAATCCAGTGTATTATCAATGGAACCTCTCTCTGTTCAGCAACATCAACTCACAGGTCTAGGATTGTTGATACTATGGCTCAGGAAAATGTTCGTCGGCATTAGAGGAAGTTTTAAATGAGAGCAATAATACTATACATCTTTGGAGGCATTAGGCGTTGAAGATTCTGGATTAGCAAGCTCGCAAACGAATATTTTAATTGTAGAAAATGAAATCCCCATAAGCATAGGTCATTCTTGTTTTATTTTTGACAGAATAAAATTAAAAACTACGCGGTAAAGTAGTAGCTTTACATTCACCTGATAAATAAGAGTTTGAAAAAGCAATATGGAGAATATAAATACAGATACAACTACAATAGAATGTTGGGTAAGGTCTAGAATATTACGAATAGAATGATATACTACCACCAGAAGTGTCGAGTGGAATTTCGAAATAAGAAAAATCATAATAAAAAAGACCTGTACAAACATACTACCAGTGAATATAACGTAACTGTTTTTTGGGAATTAAGTACTCTGATAGAAGAAAATGTCATTAAAGAAGGAAGTTATTTGCTTTCATTTCTGTAGAAACAATACATTGATTCTCTCAGGGAGTTAAGTAATGACTTGGGACAAACCTCAAATTCGGTACTTTCATTACAGCATTTAGAAGATTAGTAATAAATTTGCTGGCAATATTCAAATACATCAATCAGATCATAAGAAAGTTATAGCACCGAAAATCATTACTTCTGTTTATAAATACTTATTTGTTCATTTAGAAGAAAAATATTTTTCAAGCATTCATTTTACATAAAGAAATAGTAATTGAAAAGTCAATACTATCCGACAATTTAAGTAGCCAACGATTGATTCAAGGCGAATGTTCTGTCTTATCACATCTATCAGATTTTGTAGCTTCAGTTATTGGAAGTTACTTGCGCAAATGACAAAAGTGATAGTTTCGAACGTCATGTCAATTCTGTATCCCAAGGCTTCATTGATGACTATGATTCGGTCAATTCATAAATTTGGATTTAATGTTAAAGAAACTGATCCGGTGGATGATGACGACGTGTCACATAATGAGAACTATTACGAAGAAGACAATCAATCGTAAAATAAAACAATAACTGATATAAATATAACAGTTACGACATCGATAAGGTAAGAAATCACTCATTCCTTGAATTATGTTGACATTTTTGTATAACTAAATTGAATATATACATGAAAGCTCCAGTTATTTTCCTTATAATATTGTTGTATTTATTATGGTCTTATAATAGACCTATTTTCCGTATTATTTATCTTAATACCAGTGATGTTATGGGGCTCCGGAATCGTGACCGAAACTATCGGATATCCGAAACAAAAATATATCCGTGACCGTAACCAAATGCAAAATAAAAGTTTGGGATTGGGGCGGATAATAAGACCTACGCACAAGCGGCAAAAAAATCGCCCGAAGAAGCGAAAAAGGCACCTACCGAAAATGCCTCAAACGACATCATTAGTATGTTGCAGAACATGCAAACGCTTATAACCGCATTAATAGCACAGTGAGCTAATTAATGACGTACAACCTTCCCACTCAAATAAAAATAGGATCGTGGAATACAGGAGGACTAAGAAAAACCCAAAATACAATGGGAATAATCTTGGTGGAAGAATATTTTGACGTATTCGTGCTCCAAGAAACAAAAGTACCGGGTGATAACCTCAGATTCACCTGACCAGGCTACAACGTTTATAGAAACGATATAAACGGACTCTCCGGCGGCACAGCGATCTTAGTGAAGAAAGAGCTAAACCAATACCAAATCAACACTCCGGACGAATTACTAACTATGGAAGCGACGATAGTCGTAATTAAAACTATAAACGGGGATATTAGAATAATATCCGCATACGAAAGACTCGAAACCACTATACACGAGGAAGACGTGTTAGCGATGCTCCCATAAGGTAAAAAAAGGCATAATAATAGGATATTTAAATGCCAAGTCCCCTACGTGGTGCAGCACTAGAAGAAACAGACGAGGAAGAAACCTAGAGAAAGTAATAGAAAAACATCCGTCCTATCAAGCGATAGGCCCCACAACCTACCACAAAGAGGACAGCCCGGCGTCTTAGAAATCGCTGTTCGACCCAACCTCCTCAAAACTCCCCAATTTTAACACTAAAACGCACTTCCTTCGTATCCCTCACCAGATCTTACGCTTCCTCCGTAAGATCCCAATCTCCCACACCCTCAATCACCCGACAACCCTCCATTCCCGACGAGGGTGAAGCCACCCTCGTTCGGAAAACCAAACCCTGACCTTCTTCAACACCTACCGCCCTCAACAATCCTACAGCAACTCTACATCAACACAAACCCTAAACCTTAGAAACCTTCCACTCCAATACTCAAGCCAAAAATCCCTGTACAACTTTCTAAACACCCTCGAACTCCTAAATGGACAAATCCTCTACCTAAAAGCAAATTTTAACCGAACCACCCTTTTTAAAATCTCTACCCAAATGGCACCTTCAACCATTCTCAGAAAAATCCCCCACTGGTTGTAACATGTCGCTGAGACATGTTCCTGTTTTCAATAATTATTTTGGAGCGTTCCTTATTCGTCAGCTACTCCCACCTCTATTTCAAATTCATTCAATTTCAATTTGTTAAGAACGCGTCGTATGGCTATTTAAACGACGATTCAAGTCGAATTCGCTCTTTTTACAATTCATCGCTGAGAAGCAAATTCAGCATTCAGTTTCTTAATAATTTTATATGTGATTTTTAATTTTCCTCGCTGCTCTGCAGCCTTTACGGACTTCACGAACTGTACGCACCTCTACGGACCTGTACGAATCCTACCACCCTTTCCGGACCTGACGGACCCTCCAACAATCCACTCACCGGACCATATCGCTCCAGAGTCCAGACACCGACGGCTCAAGAACCCGTGAATACTGCTGCGAGCTGTACATCCCGAGTCTTCCCAAGATAAGTCCCTAACTTATTTTTGGTAGATATAAAATATTGGGTTGGACATTTTTATTGTATTAACTGATCCTTGTTCGTATTGTATTGAGAATATACGTGTAGGTTTGTTTTCGTTTGTCTAGGTAAATGATTGAATAATATTCCCAGAGGTGAATATAACAGTTTTATTCTAAAAATACCTCTATTTACAGCTCAAGTCGATTTTTTGAAGTTGTCCGTCACAATATTCTCTCGTCTCCCCCTTGAATCCTCGGAAACCAAAAACCCTAAAGGTCATAAGATGATTCTCATCAAGTGTTCTAAACGTAAATAAGTAAAACTTTAATAAAACGTTAGAAGGAAATCACAACAATAACACTAATTAAATACATTAAAAAAGTTGAGAGGTGTCAAGGGACACCCGGATGGAACGAAGTTCCTTTCGATTAATCAGTGAAGGAATTGTAATAAAATTTTATTTTTTTTAAGTTATAATAATATTTTTTTTTATTATTAACAAATATAATGTTATATAAACTTAATCAGTAGGCTCAATTTTCGTAATAATTGGCTTGTGGTAACTGAAGTAGGAAACATATGTTTGGGATTCTATTTTATTTAAATGTCTTGAAAAAACTGCATCAATGGTAGTATTATATTTTGTTGTTGATTCTGCTTGATTATTGTTAAAAAGCAAAAAAAAGAATTTTTCAGAAAATAAAAATTCCTCCCCGGCGGGGAATCGAACCCCGGTCTCCCGCGTGACAGGCGGGAATACTGACCACTATACTACCGAGAAATATGTTTAGGAGATTTCAAAATTATTATTCATTATACAGCAAGCAACTGAAGTATATTATTTCAATTTTTGTTGTAGAGAATCTCAACAATTAATTAACATAATAAAGACAAAAAACTATACTAAGTAATATTAAAATATGATTTGTTTTTGAATTTATTAAAATTATGACGCGTACACTTGCTAAACACACAAAATGTGGAGATTATAAATCGTATGACTTGGTTGGAGAAACATGCGCACGCCGCACAGCTTACAATAGCTTCAAAAAGTGTCGTGACAACTTTTCGTAAGAATTTTTTCCGTCTAGCCTCCTTTCACAACGCGCGATAAGGAACTTCGTTCCAAAAATTCAGTTATCTACATACGGCTTATGTAAATTTATTTTTGTGTCAAATAAATCCATTTGTCCCGAAATTTTGTTTGTTGTACCCAATTGAGGTAATAAAAAATAGTGTAACTAAGGCCGAATTCACCACCTGAGGACAGTCATAAGGCCCGGTAACTTAGGATTATGACATGGTGATCCCAACATCCCACTGAACAGCCGCCCCGACCAGCCAAAATTCTCACACCCTCATTCTCATTCGTCTGCAAGCATGTAGATCCCACTCGAATAAATTCGTCATGATCAAAAGTTTCCGTTCCTAAAAACATGGCAAATCATCGTCAAGTACACAAACCAACGTCGATGTTCCGCACCATAACCCACTCCGAAACAGATTACCATCAGGACCTCACCTCAGACCTCACATTTCATAGTCTCCCACATCAGTGCGAGCCATCAAATGCCAATCCACTGCCTCCAGTCCCTAAATATTGCAATCGTGGTGGAATGTCCTACTTCGCATCCAGGAGTGGATGCTTAATGGGACTGGTTTTCTCACGCGCACGTGCGTGTATGTGTGGGAGAATAAGAGATGACATATTATGAGTTTACGACAGGTTTTCATTTTTGTTCGGCAGAACCGACAACCGCATCCCTCGCATTATTTATTATTCCTATTGCTAAGTTATAACTAGCCAATCAATGTCGCTTTTAGTAGATTACACTTAAAAATGAGTAGCTATAATAATTACATACATGACTATAGTGCCAAATGATAATCTTGAAATAAAACCAAGACATAACTTACTTGTATTTTACTTTAACAATTGCTTATAAATGTTAATATATCGAAAGCCGGTGTAATATTCCTATATCCGTATACTTATGCTTCTTCTTCTTCTTCTTCCTGCTGTGTATAGGCATCATTGCCTGGTTTTCTTCACATCATTGCCTCTGCCCAGTCACCTGGGAGGTTGTCACTCCATCTTTTCCTAGGTCTTCCAAGGCTTCTTTGTCCTGCTGGTGATTTGTCCCTTGATATTTTCACAATTCGTTCTTCCGTCATGCGGTCAATGTGCTCATTCCATTTTATCTTTCTATCCAGTACCCAGTCATTGATGTTAACTATCCCGCATGTTCGTCTTATGTTTTCACTTCTTTCTCTATCCATTAGTGTTCTTCCCGCTATTCTTCGAACTATTTTCATTTCTGTAGTCTCCAGTATCCGTTTCGTTTTAGAGGTCTCAGGTCGGGTCTCTGCTGCATAGGATAATATAGGTCTGATTGCGGTCTTGTATATGCGGGCTTTAGCTTCAGTTCGAATGTATTTATTTCGCCAGATTGTGTCATTTAGATATGCTGCTGCTCTTGAGGCTCTTGTAGCTTGGTTTCTTACTTCCGTCTCCACGTCCCCGTGTCCAGATATTTCGATTCCCAGATATTTAAATTTCATTTCCTGGTGTATTATTTTGTTATCCACCACAAGCTTACATCTGATCGGCGT
Source organism: Galeruca laticollis (assembly GCA_963921935.1). NCBI lineage: Eukaryota > Metazoa > Arthropoda > Insecta > Coleoptera > Chrysomelidae > Galeruca > Galeruca laticollis. The sequence goes on from OY998180.1 coordinate 124,910,553, forward strand.
CTTGGAAGTAACCATTGATTTTGTCTTTGCCGCTGATATTATCATATTGAACTTTTTTGCTGTTTTGTTAAATTGGTACAGTAGCCTTTGCAGATCGTCCTCGTTCTCCGCCAACAGTACCGCATCGTCTGCATAGCACAGGATTTTGACCTCTTTATTTCCTATTTTGTATCCTCTTAGTTTGCGTACTTGTTTTATGATTTCATCCATCACTATGTTAAATAGGGGCGGGCTGAGAGAGTCCCCTTGCCTAATGCCCCTATTTGCAAGTATCTGTTCAGTTAGGTCACCATTTATTTTTGCTTGGATCGTATTTTTTGAGTATATATTTTCGATTATTTTAATGACATTCTATGGTATCTGTCTATCATAGAGAAGGTGTATTATGTCTTTTAATTGTATTCGATCGAAGGCCTTCTGCAAGTCAATGAAACACATGAAGGCCGGTCGATTATATTCGATCTATTTTTCCGTTATTTGTCTTATGACAAATATTCCGTCCGTGCAGGATCTTCCCGATCTAAAACCCTGTTGTTCATCTGCTAGTGAGATACATTCATTTATTTTATTTGTTATTATCTTTGTGGTTAATTTCAGCGTTGTGCATAGTAGATTTATTCCTCTATAATTCTCGGACATTTTTTTATCTCCCTTTTTAAATAGTGGAATCGTAATGCTACTTCTCCACTCATCTGGTATTCTGTGTTGGGCAAATATCTTTTTGATTAGGGTTGTTAGTTGTTGGTTTAGCTTCTCTCCTCCATATTTAAGTAATTCGTTGGCGATGTTATCCGGACCTGGGCTCTTTCTGTTTTTTAGTTTTTGGAGTGCTGTTTCTATATCTTCCTTTTTTATATTAGTCCCATCACTTATTACTATCTCTGGTGTATTTGGCTCGGTTTCGGTCTCTTCTTCCTTGTATAGTTCCTCTAAATATTTTACCCAGGTATCTCTTTCTACGTGTCTGGTTCTGATGAGTTCATTTGCTTCTGTTCTCTGATTTCTTATTAATCGCCAGATTTGTTTTTTTAACCCATAGAAGTCACTTTCCATTCTTTTGGAAAAGGTTTCCCAGTAGTTGTCTTTCGTTTGTCTCACTAGTGTTTTTGTATCGTTACGGATTCTCTTGTATTCTTCATATGCTTTTGCCGTTTGTGACGACATGTATTTTAAGTACGCTTTCTTTTTCTTTTTGCACTGTTCTTTGACCTTATTGGAGAACCACGGTGTTTTGTTCGTTCCTTGTTTTTGCGGTCTTATAGTCCGAGTTCCAAGCGATTCACTTGCTGCTTCTATGATATTTTCTTTTAATCTCTTCCAACTGTTGTTAATGTCATCATTTTCTTCTATCGGGTTTTTATCGATTTTTCCTTTTAAACGGTTTTGATATAGTTCTTTTATGGTTGTGTCCCACATGGATTCGATGTTTATTTTTTCTGTGTGTGCTCTTGGTTCTCTATTCCTTCCCAGGTTAAGTTTCATTTTGATTTTTCCAAGAAGCAAACTGTGGTCACTTCCTGCATTCGCGGAGTTTAATGTCTTTACTTCTTGTATCTGTGAGGGGTGTATATGTCTATTGGTTACGATGTAATCTATTATTGATTGTTGTCCCCGGGAGTTACGGAAGGTAGATTTGTACTGTGGTTTGAGATCAAAGAAGGTGTTATTGATTCTTAGATCACATAGCGAACATAGGTTCATCAGCAATTCCCCATTGCCGTTCAATATATTTTCGTTAAAGCGTTGTTTCACGCCTGGTATCACTTCGTTACCAGTGCGTGCGTTATACTTATGCATCCCAACTTAATATCAGTAAATGTTTTTGTTCACTCATATAATTTTTACTTCTCCGCCCAACCCCGGAAATGTTGAGTTATTTTTTCGTTTTTCAGAGAGAAAAAAATGAAAAACAGGTTTTTAGAAAAAAATCCTGTGTGTGTGTGTGTGTCGTCGTCGTCGGCCACTTTTTGTAACATGTCTTGTTAGCACGATACAGTCTCCGGAGTGCTACAAGTCACCAATTTTATCATTGGGTATTGTTCAGAACATCTCACAGATGACCGTTTTTATTTTCAGCACACCAACGGATCCTATAAATCCAGATATACTACAATTTTGTAGAAATTTCGGTTTATTAGCACGTTACAGCCCCAGGAGTGTATACATGTGACCAACTTAATGAATGGATAATCTTCTTGACGTCTCACAGAGGAACCCTATTGATTTTCAGCTCACTAGAGCCAGTACAACGGGTCCATTAAATCCAGATATACTACATTTTTGGAGAAATTTCGGTTTGTGAACGCCATACAACCTCCGGAGTGAATAAGTGTGGAAAAGTTAGTTTTAATCTTTAAAACCGTTTATTTTACATCTATTCAACTACCTCTATTCAAAGATTCTACGGATGTAAATGTTACCATGAATATACGTACGCATGCAATGCATGTAAGGTTGCGTTGTCTGTCGCATGCATGTAACTGGAAAAATGTCTGCCAAAATTAATATAATTTCAAAATAAGCTCTAGATTGCTCCTGGAGAACGATCTAAGAATCAGCCTTCAGCGATCATTTTCCTACCCTTTCTTCCTACAAAAAACAAAATACTGTGTCCATCCATATGAATTCCACTCACGTCAAATATAACATAAATAAAGCCAACTGGGATTCATTTCAAGCATATATTTAAAATAATATATATCAAAATGATATGGAATACCCCTTATTCATGGAGGTCTTAAAAAGAGCCATCTCTTTATTTATCCCACTTAAGAAATATTTCACTCCTTCTAAACCTTATCTTCCCTGGTGGGACAAAGAGTGCTCCCAGATGGTACAAAAGAAAAAAGAGGCTTTTAAACTATATCTAAGAACTCTCTCCATGGAAAATTTCAAGAAAATAAGAGCTAAAGCCCGACTTTTTCTGAAAACAAAAACATCAGAAGGCTTCCGTAGATTCACGGAAGAACTGAACCCTGGAGCACCTGTTAAGAAGATTTGGCAATCAATAAAAAAATTCTCTAGATCTATTGATAATCGTAGTTTAATTAACACCACTCCCCTAGACAGTTCCATATTCCAAAGTCTATTAAACAAGTTAGCTCAAATCCCCTTTCAAGATCTCAACACTATTCCCCAAGCCATTAACGACTCCTCTACTCACCCTTTTACAATAGAAGAATTGAATCTCACCTTACTAAGCAAAAATGATTGGATTGGATTCCATCACATATTCAATGATCAATCATCTTCCCAAAATAGCCCTAGAAACGTTTCTCTCTATTTTCAATAAAATCCTCAATAAATCTCTTCCTATCCCTTTAGAGTGGAAAACTGATCTAATAATTCCTATTCTTAAAAAAACCCAGGATCTTAACGATGCCTCCAGCTGGAGACCCATAGTCTTATCCAGCACCATAGGAAAAGTTTTCGAAAGCATGATCAAAAATCGCCTTGACTGGTCTCTTGAAAATTCTCTAAAAATTCACCCCTCACAACAAGGTTTCAGGAAAGGCAGAAGTATATCTGATAACCACATTTTCATCTATTCCGAAATATCATGTGCATTGTCTGCTAATAAAAACCCAATTGTTGTTTTTCTCGACATTAAAGGTGCATATGATAATCTTCTTTTATCCTATATTTATTCATCTCTAAATTCCCTTAATTTACCTCATGACATTTGTGACCTCATTTTATTCTTTCTTTCAGATCGAAATCTATTCATTAAATCCACCCTCAACAATGAACTTATAGGCAGTGCTATTTCTTGTAGAAGTGACCCCCAAGGTTCCCCACTCAGTCCCCTTTTATTCAATATATCAGAACATACTTCCACCCTCCAAAAAAATTAGTGGTTATGCAGATGATCTTGCTGTGATATGTGCCGAAAACACCATCCAGGAGTCTATAACATCCCTAAACACCTTCGTTTCTAATCTCAATCTTCATTTATTGTCTATGGGTTTGACACTGGCCCCTCAAAAATGTGCCGCCATGCTTTTTCAGAAAAACCATAAGCTTAGTCCAGTCCATTCCATAGTCAGTAATGGTCAACCTATCCCTTGGAAATGTCAAGTCAAGTACTTAGGAGCTATGTTTGACGACCAAATTAACTGGAAACCACATATTGAATTTATTTCCTGCAAAGTATCAAAAGCTATTAATCTAATTAGGTCTTTATGTGGTAAATGGTGGGGTAGCCATCAAATCTCTCTTTTAAACATATACAAAGCGACCGTACTTCCATTATTTGATAATGCGTGCATACTATATGGTGGCTGTTCTAAATACCTACTTAAAAATCGTTTACAATATCAAGCCCTAAAGGTTATAGTAGGATATCTAAAATCTACTCCCATCAACATCATGTTATCTGAATGTGGGCAGACCCCCCTGGAGGTACGTAGAGAAATCTTGTCAGTTAAATATGTATCTAAAGCAGTTGCATACAAAGACCTAATAAAAACCCCACTTATAGAATTATTAACAGAATGGGCTGCTGATCCTATATACTGGAGACTGAGAAATACTCCCCCTATTATATTTGCCTTTCAATCAGTATCTAAATTCCTTCCCTTCATTGAATCGTTCGACAAATCTCCTTGTCATCACTTATCGCTCGAATCTCAAATTAGTCAAACTAACACTATAGATCTGGAAATTAAAAAAGATTCGGACTGTAATCAAGTCCTGCTCGCCAAAATGAATTCTATCGATTTTTCTGGCCCCATTTTCTTCACCGATGCATCTAAGACTGACAGTAATGTAGGATACGGAATTTATTCTCCTAACCTCTTATCATTATGTGACAAACTCCACTCTCATTTTTCCATCTTTTCAGCAGAATGTTATGCTATACTAATTGCGCTCCAAAAAATTTCAGAACTCGACTTTCCCAAAGTCATAATTTTTTCTGACTCCCAAAGTGCCATAAAATGCATTTCCAAAAAATCCTTCCCCTCATCTTCTAATCCATTCGTCCTAAAAATAAAGGAGATATTACACAAGTTAAATCAGCAAGGAAAATACATACGAATTGGCTGGATTCCCGGACACAGTCTTATACAAGGAAATTTTAGAGCCGATGATCTTGGAAATCTTGGTAGAACTATCAAACGTGCCACCCTTCCAGCTGGTCCCCATTCGGATGTGGTGCATTCTATTAAGAAATCAATTTTAGATAAGTGGAATTCTACTTTCTCTACACTCAGCTTGACAAAAGGAAATCTATACTCTCAATTCATAAAATACCCAAGAAAAAATCCATGGTTTTCTTCACTTTCTAATTTGGCCAGAAGAGATATCTGCATTTCTTCAAGAATTCGATCCAACCATTGTGCCACTTTGTCATATCTACACAAATTCAACTTAGTACCTTCAGATTCATGCCCATGTGGTGAAAAACAAGATCTCTCACACATTTTTTTGAACTGTTCCTTAAATAGTGTTAATACAGATTTTCTTCATAAATCTTTTAAGGTTCCTAATAATGTTTACGGCCTCTAAACAGTGCAGGACATAGTGCTGAAATTTCTATACAGTGAAAATATTAAACACATCTCCAAATTTTTAAGTGCTTCAAACATCAAAATATAACCTCAAAAACCGAACAGTTTACAGATAAAATTTTGAACAATAAGTGCGGTATTACTCTGTTCTTATTCACTTTCGTGTAAATTATATTATAGACACTCGTAAATCATCCCGGACGTAAAAAACAGGCCGAATAGCCCTGGCAGCTGAGGCCTTAAAACAAACAACAACAACAACATAAAATCAAAATAGTTCAATAAATCACATATATAAAATCCATATGTATTAAAATTCCATTTTTTGCACTATTCGAAAGTAGCTGACGTGACCGAACCGCTAAAATTGTCTGTCATAATTATTTCTCAATTACAGTACAGGTACATATTGTAGTATTAAAACGACAGCCTTGTTAAAATACTTTTGAAATTTACCCTATTTCCATTCCTGTCACACCTGAGTGACCCCGAACCTACCACGAACAGGCATAGATAGACTTGTCCAGTGGATATACAAGACTCAATGGACGAAATTTCACGTTTAGTAAAACATATATTGTCGTCTTTAAGCTATTCTTAGATCAGGTTTATTAAAATAAAGATCTTTTATCATTTTCTTATCTAAACGTTTATACTCGTACACAGATTTTGGGTTACTTGAATATTTAAAATAAATAAAATGTAGAAGTTCTTACTGTATGATAAATTGTTCTTTAATTTATCATTTTATAACAATCATCAATTAAGTAGAATATTATATATTTCATTGGGTTATTATTATTACAAATTATTGTTATTTAAGTTAGGCTTCATTTTTTTGCTTCAAATATAGCAAAAATGCTGATTAATCAGTTAATAAAACCGAGAAATCCAATATCTTTTTCACAACCAGTTGTTAAATAATTTTAAAAAGTTCAGTTCAGATTACGAAAAAATATAGGAGATGTACAATGCATAAAATATAATTACCCTATTTTCAGGTGTTTAAAAGATACTTAACTGTTGCATGTGTACGTTGGTGGCATTAAAAACCCAAAAATCCAACCGTAAAACTTGTAATGATCAGATAAATAGAGAAAATTATTATAAATATCTAATTAAAAAACTGTATACAATTGTACAAAAATAACCGTAGGCTGCGATATTTTTAGCATGGACCAAAGCAACAGCGATGTAATTTTATCCACGGGCCAGAATCGTGCCAAACCATATAGGGCGGCGGTTGGATAAGCATCGGTATCGTACACTGACGCCGACGTCTACGTCGCTTCTGTTACACCGAGGTGGTCTAGATGCTGCCTTGTTGGAATACAAATAATACTCACCATGAACGCCTCTCATCATACGCTTTCATTACTGCCAATTTACGTGAATAAAACTTTTGAATTTATTGCGCACAGCGTATTTTCAAAACAGTCTTAAGCCACATCATTCATAAATACTTTCTGAATACAGATTTACTCATTTATTTCTGAAAGAGATTTTGACATAGTTACAGAGATATAGAATACAACTCTTATGAAAATATATCGGTGAGTTGTGTTTTTCTTGCGGAATGTTATTTTCAGTTTATTCTAGTTAACAAGTTTTCGCTGTAAGAATTTCTGCATTTTCATTAACTGTTGGAACCCAAATTTGTTTTACTTCTAAGAGGAATATGAACTAATTAAAGAAGACTAAGAAGAGTTGTAATAAAGTATCTAAAAAAAGAGTATAACTAATTAGTTGCCGATTAACTTCCAAGAGAAGGAAATTCTTCAACGTATCTCCCACATCCCACACAGTATTATCAAAGGACATATACACTCAGCGAAATAACATATATCCAAACCTTTAAAGAGTACTGTCGTAATAAAAGTTTCATCAGATGCGTTATGTATCATACACTTGAAAATTAATCCCAGCTGACTCAATTTGGATTACTCAATGGTAAATCATTACATATCCAAATCGATCAACCTAAAAAACACACGTCTATTAATGTAGTGCAGGTAACCTGGATGACAATATGCAATACAATTACTATTATAGTTAGCCTTGAAATTAATATTGTGGTTCTGTTCAATAAGTAGATGCAAATATTTTGAGAACGTTAAATTGAAAAGAATTATAACCGGAGTTACGAGGCCTTATTACGACAGCTGCCGTAATGTGGTACCCATTCTATGAAACGTAGAATTATCTCGAAACCATTGCTTATATATTTATTTCATAAAGTTCATTATTTTATAAAGTATTTGTATAAAATCAATTAAAAATACATCCTTTATAATAAATTTAGATTTTAACTGGCGCAATCAGTAGGATACTCGTGGTTCTTTGTAAAAGAAAAAATCCTCCTTTTGTTCGCTTCTATTCGAATAATAGACGATTTCACAGCGTTACGCGTATCTTACGAACCTCATGTATCTTCAGTGAATTATAGTGAACAAACAAGTGGTTATCGAATCAACCACCCAAAGGACAAGACTAGGAGAAGAAGCGAGTAGTCCATTGAAGTAAGTGCCAAGTTTCTTTTTGTTTGTCCTAGTAGTTGTCAATTTGAGGAAATCAAGAAAGATAGTTGTTAAGATATTGAATATAACAAATTTTTAGATATATATATATATATATACACAAATTGAAAAATATCTTATTGGGGATAGCAGCAAATGAGGAAAAGTATACTCTATTTAAATCTCCAAGCTTTTGTAAATCTTTATTTACATCATCAGGGAACTACAATAAAGGAAAGAAAAAACATAAATTATAAAAAGTTTCCCTAAAAAACATTTCTACAACTTACGTTAATCGAGATTGTATCCTAGATCTTGAAAATCGGAAAAGTGTAAAACAGTAAATCATTGAAGAAATAAGTCAAGTTGGCAAAACATTTGCCTACACGGGGGCGCATATAACACTCCCGTCTATGTTGGTTGTTGTCTCGAATATTCGAGATCTTCTAATATTACTGACACAAATGTTGTGTTCGACTATGCTGCTGAATTCTGTTATATTTTCTCATGTTTCATTCAACACTTTTCCTCCCATGTTTCACATCTTTTCTTGGTTTGTCCCTTCTTCTATTTTCGTGCAATACCCACTAATCTAATCTCTTCGTTACTTATTGTTCATATGTCACGCACTATTCGTACATCTTATATATATATATATATATATATACATATTTTATATATATATATATATATATATATATATATATATATATATATATATATATATATATTATACAATATTCTATTGTTATTATTTTAATTTTAATTAGATATGAGATAATTTTATTTATAATTTGATTTATTTGTTGTGTGGCTAGCTCAGTTATTAAATTTTATATTATAATTATAATTGTATTATATTATTATATTCGTTCGGGAGCATGAGACTTTTTCTACTCTTTGAGTTCAGGCTTTGTTTGGATATACGTTGCTCATTTAAAATAAAAAAAAACACAAAACACAACACTTTCAATAATTTAATTTTTATAATGAAATTTTTATTTAAATATTTATAAAATAGTTACGCCTATGGAAATTACCAACACAGAATCATAAAGGATATACACCATCTTATGCGCATGCTTAACTAAAAACGAATGTATTCGAGACGGAACGAACGTTTCTTATCGACGCTCTGCATCTGCGTGAATATTAGATACATAGCATCTTTGTCGTTATAACAATGTTGATGGATTCGCATAAAAGAATTTACGTTTAGTAATTATATACATACAAAATTAAAATGTTCGAAAGAAATAGGTTACAAAATTTATATATACAAATGGAAATATTCTATGAATGGATTAATATGCATTTTTCTTATATGATTTGAAAATACGTAAGTACAAGCATTATTATATTACAGAATAGGCCTTTTTAAATAATATTTAGATTTTGTCTAGTGAATAAACTACATAAAGTCATTTTTCTTTTTTATAGATCGATCATATAGACGCAAGAATTCTTATATATATATATATATATATATATATATATATATATATATATATACATGGAAATAGTCACTGAATTTATACTCAAGAGTTATTATTCTTATTATTGGCCAATAATATTTAAAGAAGCACTGACCTAATGTCTGGACTACGTACTTACTTGAGAATTTTGGATATTCTCACGGGAAAACTGGATACAAATACATGTGAGTGTTCTAAGTTTTATATTTGTTAAGAATCTATATCTTTGATCATGAAAATTTGTGATTTTACTTGAAATTTCGGGAAAAATTCTTCATCACTTCCTCACTATTTCGACGCCAAAGACCAACTACCAACGCTTCTATTTGATCGTTAATTTTTTTATCAACAACCAATATATTGTTTCTAAGCTCACTAATTATCAATAAAGTTTTTGTTAATTTTAGTTGATCAAAATTTGTCCTGTCATTTTCCACCAATCACATTGTTTCTGGAGCTGTCGAACTATATTCACAATTGCTACACTTTATGAAGTTTTGGAAACATATAAATGTAAATTTCACTTGAAAAGTATCTGTTTTCTTTTACTATTCAACAAATTTCAATAGAACAAGTCTTTTACAGATAGTGAAATTGTTATATGTCGATATGGCAATGTCTAGTTTTGTTTTGACATATATAGACAATTTGAAAATAATATTTATATTTGTGAACATAAATTCTTCTATAATATCTTTTGCTTTGGTTATTTATACTATTTAAATTCTCTAGTAGCAAATATTTCTTTAAATCCATCATCATTTTTTATTCATTGATTCCATAAATTTGATATACATTGTGACATATAACTTACCTTTATGTCATTGATATTTTTATCTTTTAAATTTATCTAATTCTTTATACTAAATATGAAATTGATTTATATTTTTACTGTTTCAACTAATACTTATATTAAATTAGATAACAAAAACTCGTTTAATCTCAGATGAAACAGCTGATATCTTCTTGACAACTAAACATCCATATTGGGCAGATTTCATGTTCTCCACTATACTTGTTAAGCATTTTCAAACTTTAGACAATTATTAAGGTAATTTCTTTATATTTATTGTTGCTCTTTTAATTATTGTAAACAAATGATTCAATATATTCTGATTTTATATGCATTTTTACTCATGATTGTGGTTTTCTTAATGTGTTTTTAATTACATAGTTTCAATCCATTTTAAATACTAAGCAAAATATTCTCAAACAGCTGATACTCTTTAATATATAAGATATATGGTTGAATATATATATATATATATATATATATATATATATATATATATAAGGTGTACAAATAGTGGTGCGTGACATATGAACACGAATAGATTAGTGGTCCCTTCTTCTATTTGCGTGCAATACCCACTAATCTATTCGTTGCTTATTATAGGTTACCACTCATTCTCTGTAACCTATTTTGCGTGATTTACCCATTCAATTTTGTTTTTGTGTTACACTCCACGCGTTATTCTTACATATCTTCATTGGTTATTTGTCCATTTTCAGGGACGGAAGGTTCAGACAGGAGAGCTATAGACGCCTCCGTGTCTCTGTTGGTTGTTGTCCTGAGAACTCGGGATCTTCCATTTGAAGGCACAAATGTGTGTTTGGTTATCTTGTTAAAATCCGTTGTTTGTGTTTTCTCATGTTTCAATTAACATCCTTGCTCCCAAGTTTTACACCCTTTCTTGGTTATACGGTGCCGATGACGGCTAATGAGCTAGAAACATGCATGTCCACGGTTACCACTCATTCTCTGTAACCTATTTTGCGTGATTTACCCATTTAATTATGTTTTTGTTTTACACTCCACGCGTTATTCTTTCATCTCTTCATTGGTTATTTGTCCATTTTCAGGGCCGGAAGGTTCAGGCAGGAGAGCTATAGACGCATCCGTGTCTCTGTTGGTTGTTGTCCTGAAAACTCGGGATCTTCCATTTGAAGGAACAAATGTGTGTTTGGTTATCTTGTTGAAGTCCGTTGTTTGTGTTTTCTCATGTTTCAATTAACATCCTTGCTCCCAAGTTTTACACCCTTTCTTGGTTATACGGTGCCGATGACGGCTAATGAGCTAGAAACATGCATGTCCACGGTTACCACTCATTCTCTGTAACCTATTTTGCGTGATTTACCCATTTAATTCTGTTTTTGTTTTACACTCCACGCGTTATATATATATATATATATATATATATATATATATATATATATATATATATATGGTCTCCTTCGCCTTATACATCTCAAACCCCGAACTATGCCAGAAAAAAGTACCCAACAAAGCCACAAGTATTTATAACACCACGAAACATTTTTAAACCTTATCAAGCTCCTCAGAATCGATGAACTAAACTGGAACTCATGTCGATCACTTAACGAATGACCTCAATGAATACTAGACGAATATTTAATCAAAGTACGTGTAATAGGGAGGAAATATAGTAAATCCTCCCACAATAGTAATCAAAAACCTGATTTCATAGCTGAAGAGGTTTTTAACAACAATTTTGTTCTGAACGAAATATCGCGAGAATAAGATCAAAATACGGTTTTAAGTCATTCCCAAAAAATCATTGAGGGATATAATAGAGAATATGATTATTTTATTCTAAATTTTCAGAGAAGTTGAGAAGAAATTATCACATGAATTTAGAAGAGGAAAATAATATTGTTAAAATATGCCAACAATACTCAGAAGTTTTCCTGAAACCTGGTGACCTACTTATGTTCACTTCTAAAGTAAAACATTCAATTAAAACAACGGATGAAGTCCCGGTACATGGGAATCTTACAGGTACCCATACACACTTAATGAAGGAGCGTGCAGACAAATAGAAGATAAAGGTATTACACCAGCACGCAGACAGTAGCAATATGGATTGCACCATAAAATTTGGACGCATCTGGACAACCGAAGTGGAGTCTAGTTGTGGGAAATCGAACAAGAAGACGATTATAGACCAGTACCAAATATAAATGAAAGTATCTACAAATTAGTATGAAATATCGCGAAAAATATAAAACCTCTAACAAACAGTTTAAAAAGGGATAAAAACATCGAACTTATACGCGAATTTTTGAATTGTTTTAATTATTGCCAAAAATTGTTAATATCTGAGCCAAATTTGGCATATGTCGATTTTGAAAAACCATTTTTAAATAATAACGGATACTTCTAAGTATGAAATCGAGACTGTGTTAAGCCAGGTTAATCACCCAATTTGATTTTTTTCTAGGACTTCGTCGAAATCAATTATTCCACAATAGTCAAAAAATTTCTTGCGGAAGTTTGTGATGCAAATACTTTTGTCCCAATTTATCTCGTAAAACATTCAAGATTCTCACCGATCACAAACCACTCGAATGGTTACTTTCCCTTAATGAACCAAATTCATGCCTTATGCGTTGGCGATTGAAATTAGAGGAATTTGACTACGTCATAAAATACCCAAAAAGGTAAAGTTAATCAGCAAGCGGACGCGTTATTGCGAGCTCCATCTAAACTCGATCTAAATACATTAGAAACGATGTCTACGTGTTAGATACACTCTATATGTATGGTATGTGTCTTTATATTAGATGCAAAAAGGAGAAATAACAGTTTTGTTTACGTTCGATGAATGCATGCTTTCATTATCGAAAACAGTTGACGTAAGCATAAATGAATATTCTCTAATATACAAATATTAAGATTTATACTTTTGACATATGCTGTATCGTAATAATCAATGAAAGAGCTGTCTACTTATATTAACTTTATTTAGTTGTTTTATTTGTGAATGCCCTTTTCCTATTACAAATCTAATAGGTTATGGGCCCAGATGAAAAATACGGTGTTTTACTTTCGGTTTCGTGTTTGTTGCTATTAACTTTAGTGATTATGGATACCAATAAAAGCCGTCGTAATATTAGACAATTTGATGGTGAACATTATAGTATTTGGAAATTTCGTTTAAGAACTATAAGGGAGAGTTGAGTAATAGTGCGCGGCGGGTAATCGTGCGCTCCAACTTATTTTGAATTTCGCGGCATATAGAGGTCAGTTGAGCGATGCCGCAGGGTACGACACGTCACGCGACTTCCGAATGTAATCGGACGTGATGCCAGTACGCACACGACCGAGGTGAAAGCACATGGTCGGTTTGTTTACTTTTCTTTGTAATTTTTGGGTGCTCCAAAAAAGGTGGTGAGTCCACAATTTTTATCCATTAATTTCGCATGAGGTATCTCTTTGAAATGTAGTGTTTGAGGAATGTTTTAGTATTGTCCAACTTCAATTAAATTAGTTTTTTCTATGAAAATTTTGGTAATTATCCAAAACAAACACAGAAGGGTAATTGTGCGCACTAGTGCGCACGATTACCCCTCACGTAGTTGAATAGTAGCAAATATTTATTTTGAATTTTGATTTCAGATGCCTCAGAAGTACACTCGTAAGACAACGATCCTTTCCTACATAGCCGAACATCTGCAAAACGCCCTGGATGCAATAAGAAATGATGGCAGAAAAATCAGAGAAGTGGGAAGATGTTTTAAAATACCCGAATCGACGCTGAGAAAAAAACTCTCAGAAGATGATCTCAAGCTACCTCGTCTAGGCCGTAAGACTGTATTCACCCACGATACTGAAGTCGAGTTGAAGGAATATATTCTGTTGCTTTCTAAATTATTCTACGGATTGACTCCTGGTGGGCTCAGAAGGCTAGCATTCAGGTATGCAGAGCATCACTCAATCAATCACAATTTTAATCGACAAAAGGGACTTGCTGGAAAAGCATGGCTTTATGGTTTTCTGAAAAGATTTCCTGAGATAAAACTTAGGCAGCCGGAGGGAACCAGTTTGAATCGGATCGCATCCTTCAATAAAGAAGCTGTGGAACTATTTTACTCCAATCTTCAGATTCTGATGCAGAAATTCAAGTTTGCACCAAGCAGAATATTTAACATGGACGAGACTGGAATAACAACGGTCCAAGCCAAATGTCCAAAGGTTTACGGAGCCAAAGGAGCAAAAAAAGTTGGTTCGGCTATTTCTGTTGAACGAGGAAGAACTATAACGGGAGTCTTTTTTGCCAGTGCAGCAGGAAATTACATTCCTCCTATGCTTAATTATCCTCTGAAAAGGATGCCAGAAACTCTTCAAAAAAAAACGGCCCCGTGGGGACCCTTTATCGATGTTCGAAGAATGGATGGACCAATTCTGAGCTATTTCTGGACTGGTTATCTCACATGGTAAAGCACTCGAAACCTACAGCTACCGACCCCATACTTTTGGTTTTAGACAACCACTCAAGCCACATTTCGATCTTCGCTTATAATTTCTGTAGAGAGAACAATATCCATATGGTATCTCTTCCACCCCACACTTCGGATCACCTTCAGCCGCTGGACTTGACATTTTTCAGTCCATTGAAGAACGCTCTTTACCGAGAATATGATCTGTACCTCTCTACAATTGGCAACCAAAAAATAACAGAGTATGATATAGCTGAACTATTGAACAAGGCCTTCATGAAAGTCGCGACGATGGAGAAGTGCGTTTCAGGATTTCGCACTGCGGGAATCTGTCCATTGGATCCGGACAAGTTCAAAGAAGACGATTTTGCTCCTTCCAAGCATGTAAGAGAATACGCAATAGAAGGCTGTTCTGCTGATGCTGATGACTCTGTTGTATCTGGAGCTGCTAATTCATTGCCCGATATTGGTACAAATTCTTTAATCGATTTGCAAGTCTCTCAGCCTAGTACATCCAAAGATAATTATTTTCTGACCCTAGCTCCTATACCGAAGAAACAGATCAACAAAGAAATGAAAAGAAAACCACCCAAAAAGCAGAACTCAAAAATCCTCACAAGCACCCCTGTCGGGAAAGAATTAGAAGCGGCTGAAGAAAAAAAGAGATTGAGGGAAGAAAGTCTAAAAAGAAAAAATGATGACAAAACGGACAAATAGAAATTGGTCCGCAGATGCTTCAGCAGTGAAACCACAAGCAACAATAAACTCAAAGGAAAAATAGACTGAAGAAAGATGCAGAATCTGACTCAGACGACTCCGTGGATGAACATTTGTCTGACATATGTGACGACGACGAACTGGACGATGTTGAACTGAGCTTCATACCTCCTCCACTGCGAAAGCCTTCGAGCCCCAACGATATTTGTGGCATATGTGGGGAATTTGGCAAAAACGAAGTATGGTACCGCTGTGTGTTGTGTGCTTCATGGGACCATGCGGCGTGCACAGGTGCAGACGCGGCAGAAAAATATAAGTGTGACGATTGCTCATGAAACAATTTTGATTTCATGTTAACTTTCAGAAAAAAACTTGATTTGTGAAATGTATTGTAATTTTTTCAATCAAGGCTTAGTGCGCACCATTCCCTAACCCATGCGCATCATTAACCGCCGGGTCGGGTAAATGTGCGCAAATGCATTTCCACATATTTCAAATTTATACTCCTTACGTCAATACTTTATGCAAATATTGTTTTACTTACAATAAAGTAAAAGAATTAGTGACTCTGAATTTGTCCTCAAAGTTAGAAAACCTTCATTCTTATTGAGACAAACACATTTTTTGCTTAACTGCGCACCATTTCCCAACCCTTCCTTACTCGCAGAAGAAGAAGCATTAAAAGTGATTGACGAGGAGGCTCCGATGGAAACTTATATAAAATGGGAAAAACTCAAGCGCTACGCCAATAGTATCAAAATTTATTTGTTTAAGTGATACAATGATAGGTATCGTTACAGAAGAAGCACGAGCCCACCAAATCATTGATATTTCCATCTATGAATGAAAAAGTCTAGCAACACAGTTATCAGTTCAAAAGAAATTGTTGAGCTTAAAATTTAAAGGTGATATGAAATTAGCAAAACATTTCCTAGTTTTTGATGAACTAATGATTGAGTTGTTAGTTGCTGTAGGAAATTTAACTGAAATGTCGAAAATATCTCACCTCCTGCCCACCCTATCATCATCCTATGGCGGTATAGTAACTGCAATTCGTACATTAACTGATGATAATTTGAGCCTTGTATTTACAAACCCTTATTTGGTTATACCGTATTGAGGACGGCTAATGAGCCAGAAACACGCATGTCTGCGGTTACCACTACGTTTCAGTAGCCCTTTTCTCTCTGCGTGCATAACCCAAGAATCTTTTTGTTGTTGTTGTTTACGTATCACGCGATATAACTTTCACTACAGTTTCTTTCTCTATTATGAGTTGCATATGTCTTGAAAATTTCTCATAACTTCGTGCACTATAACCATGTTAAAATTTATCAGAAAGTTTTGATATATACATATGTTCATAAGTTCTTTGAAAAAAACTTTTTCACTACGTATATCTAATTATATTTATGTACAAATTGCAAATTAGTGTTTGTCACCCAGATTTGAAATGCTTTCAGCATTCCAGAATATATCCTTTGCTGGTGAATTTAAACCATTTGTGCGTTTGGATAGCTTTGCATCTTATTCCTGCGTTTATTAAATTAGTTTTAGTCTAATCTGTTATAGTAGAGTCTTTTTGTTTATATTAATCCATATTGAACATTATAAATTATTTACCTATAGTTAATTATACGTATATCTTGTTATTTTTAAAGTATCGTTCAAACATGACTTATGTCAGAATATCTGACTACCTATTATATTTTATATAGTTACTTGTTGTTAATTATATAAAACATGGATTCCTTTTCTTTTATAAGAAGCATATTAAATTAATCATAAGGTTTCTTTATATTGGTCCGATACTATAATCATAATATAACCTCACTTGTTGTCTTTGGAAGGTGCTTCTGTATCGATGTTATCCCCTGAGGGTAGGAGACAGAAAGATCACTGATCTTATCGTTGATAAGTTTTAAATAATCTTGCAATCTCGCGCTATCATCAAAATATACCTGCGCAACAGCAATTTCATCATAAGTGCATTATTTAACTGCATCCCAGCTGGTAGTAGCATCGGAGAAAATCGTTTGTCGCCTTGCTACGTATTGCATCATTAATTTACGATTCATTTCGTCAGTAGCCATTTTGATAAACGTAAATTGTGTTACAATGGAAAAGAAATAATTAATACAAGAATAAGTTAGTAACTCCAAATATTAATTAAAGTTGAGCAACAAGTTAGAGCGAAGAAATGAAAATGAGATGAACAACTCAAGAAAATATATCGTCCTGCACCGGTAAACGTAAAATGTTTTGAAAGCGAATAATCAATCATTAATTAACTTAACATTTTGCAGATAAGCACTATCGAAATAAAAGAAACTAGTGCATAGATGGCCAGTAATACAGCAATGAACTTAAAAGACTTTAAATCGATGAAAAAACCAGTTAAATTATTTCACGTTCTTATTTAACAACGAGTCCAATAAACGAAATAAATTTGTTTTAACTTTGAAATAAAATATATTTTTTATGAATGCAAAATAGTAGATATAAAATATAATACAAAATAGAAATGAACAAACTATTCGCAAATATAAGTTGACTCGCTAAAGGCAATATAGAACAATATTCGTCTCGTATGGCCCAATAATGTAAGCACTACGGCTTGAAAATGAATTTGAACAATGTTATGTGTTATGCAGTTGGCGAATCGTCTGCAAATACAACAACTTTAATTTAAAGGAACTTACCAAAAGATGATAGTTTCTGCAACTCACTTATCAGCTTCAACGATCGATCTTTTAGCTTCTAGTGTAATCACTGCCCTATGTGAGATGAAATAAAGTTGATGCAATGTCTATATTTGCGAATAAACGCACTTTATAAGAATCGACAAAAGTCACGGTTTTAACTGGTTTAGCAATGAGAAAATTCGTCAAAAATTTATTTCGGAAACTAGTTGTTCCTCCAACGAAAGCGATAATAACAATAATAAAACTAGTCTCTTATTATAGTGCACAAGAAAACTAGTATTAACTTAATCCATGAGCGTCGCGCCGAATTTTATGGCGCGAGCACTATATTCGCTCGTTTCATCTCATTAATGGCGTTGTGGACATTACTTGCTTTAAACGGCTTTCTGACGTTCTCCGACTGGGAGGAGATTCTTCGCACCCTCTGACCATTCAAAGTCTGATCGGGATGGAATGCCATTGTTCTTGATTTCCAACCATGTTGTTGAGGAATTTTCGCCTCCGCTTTCTCCTCCACCTCTTCACCGGCATGGTCTTTGACCGTAACCTTAGACAGGGGATACGACATACTCCGCAAGACTAGGTCCCCAGCAGAACTTTGCAGCCGATGTTATTATCGGCCCCACCCCCGTGACGTGGATGCTCCTGCTGAGAATTAGCTAAGTTGGCTCAGAGTAGATGTCCTTAGGCCGGGTTAATGCCTGCGCAAGCAAAAGTAACGAAATAGTTATCATTTCAATTAAACCAGAAACTGTTTCATCCACCTACCGAAACAACAGAGTGTTATAAGTTTAAGTGCCAATACTCATCAAATTACCCGAAGGATGCGTAATTTCAATTCAGAATATTAAGTTTTCGATGAGGGCAACCCAGTGCTTCTGCATAAAATAGAAATTAGACAAATTTAAACAGTAAAACATTATCAAAGAGTCCTATAAAATTCCAGTATTAGCATCAATTCTGATGTTACCTATTTTATGTGTGGAAGCAATAATATTCCTTGTAATAAGATTTCAAAAGTTGATCAAAATTAAGAAAATGGATTACAATTCATTTTTTTAGAGATACCTTGTCCAGAATCATTCAAGAATACATATGTATAATAAAAATATTTTTGATTCTATGGTACGATTAACTTAGTCACTATAATTAAGTTGTATTTGTATTCCAGTTATCTAAAAGTTTGTCGATTCAAGTTTTTTGGTTCAGAAAATACTTGTAAAGGTATTATCTTAGACCCATGTTGAATATGATTGATATAAATTTTAATATAATATAGATACATAATATATCAAGAAAACGTGTGTGAGGCCTAACAATTTATAAAAACGAGCATTGAACTGAATTATTCCGATCTTCAGCTCTTTCATTTTCACATGACATACTTCGCCTACGTATTCTTAGTATATTAACACCCAACTACGAAACCTCAAAAATATTATTCTTCTATTTTAGTTACAAAGCGGCCAATATCTAAAATGTAACGATCCTACTGTTCCATTTGCTGTGATGTGGATTATGTGAATCGTGTTATCCGATCACACATTCTGGTTTTCAAGCCAGATTGACCTGAAGAAATATACTAAAAATATTTCTGATGAACGTATTTGTTATTTCTAGAAAATTCTTGTATGTTAAACAGTTGAGCTCCGTAAATTTAAAAAAGTCTACATTAAAATTCAAAAATATGCATTTTAGATAATCTCATCCTTCTTACAAAAGTCTGTCGATTTTTGAAAACAAATAAGCCGAGAATAGATTTGCGTATGTTTGAAACTTAATATTTATTTTTAAAGTGATTTAACAAAAATATCGTCGAAGTATGAGATGATCACGGCCATAGTAACTTGATACCTATTCTATTATGTGGATATGTAAATACCTTTTTTATAAAAATTGAATAGATGAGTCTTTTACTTGTTGAAGATCCCTACTGAACGATGAAATAAAACAATTGTTTAAAATTTCATTTATTTAAAGTAATGCTCAATTTAAACTGGTTGACGCGTTTAAATGGACACGTTTAAACAAATTACATTGTTTTATTTCACCATTTTTATAATTCGCGTATAAAAGAGACTTCATTATAACATTGTTTACCTACGACCACCCCTGTAAGTAGTCAAAAACACACAGTCGGCAATCAATGTAAGACGTCTATACCACAGCATAATAGACGGATGCTGTGTTATTACGCACGGTAAAACAAAACGCACGGCTGTAAAGTAAATCGCACGGCTTCCATAGCAACCACTTAGCAACAGTCAATAGACGTAGCCATTTTATTCAAAATGTATTACTTAGATATTTGACGTTGAATTTTATTTTATATATAAATGGTAGATAACATTTATTAGATATGAGATTGCATGTAATACTAAGAGTTATTTGGAATTATATGATAATTGGTTCCTTTTCATTCAATCCGCATCTTTTAGCTATCTGAATGTATCTTATATTAGTAAACAATAGTATATTGTGTGGCCCATTTAATCCCGCGGGTTTTGTTTGATTCCTGAGGGAAGTAATCCACCTAAGGGATTAATGTCACTTTAGTCGAGAGGTGTATACGCTATCTTATGCAATTCCGGAAATTCTATATACATTTTTAATAAAAATAAATACTACTTAGGACGGACTCTTACGAAACTTGGCTGGGCATCGAGGGTGAACTTCTAAGATACTTGGCTGGGCATAGAGGAGCGACTTTTATAAAACTTGGCTGGGCATCGAGGATGTACGTTTTTACTTGTACTTTAAGTACCTTAATAAGATTATAAACACAAGTACAAGTGGGTCGTAGGTAAAGTATAGTACGTAACTCGTGTTGTAACGCATTTTACGCACTCACGGAATTACGCACTCGCCGCTACGCGGCTTCGTGCGTAAGTTTTCCGTTCGTGCGTAAAATGCTTCTTACAACACACGTTACGTAATATACTATTACAGTGTCACAGTGAAGACTTTTTTAGTAATTTTTAGTGTCATAGAGTTGGTTGTTGTATGTAGTATTTGACATTCGACTTCCTTGAAACAAATTATAAAATAGTCTCGCGTTGTTATAGCTAGCAAATTATTATATTAAATGGTCTTAAAGATAAATTTGAATAAATTGTATGTTAAAAATATTAATAAATAAAGTACGCTAACGTTTATTCATCAATGATGTGTCAATTGTTTATTTTTATATTGTATAGGATCAATATATAGGTATATATAACGTTCGATTTTTGAGATAAATTACCAGATATCTAGATTAGATTAGATTTTAACGGGGTTACAGCGCCCCCCCTATCAGAGCTATTCTCGCCACTACTACAGCTCGCCTTCCGGTTCCAAGGTTCTAATGAACTCTAGTATTTGGGACGGCTTCAACGAGGTTAGGTCCTCACTCTTACAAGTTTCTTGTCCGAAGCATTTCTTGCGTTGGCTTGCAATGGCGAGGCATTCCAGAACTAGTTGATCCGGAGTTTTATCCTCTTCCCCACAGAATCTACACTCGTCAATCTCTGCTAGATCTATTCTCATTAAGTGCTTCCTAAGGCGGCAGTGTCCTGTAAGAAAGCTTATTTTTACTGGGGTCCAAATATTTTTTGGATCTAGCAGTGTCAAAGTTCCACAGGAACTTTTTGGAATGTTCCAGCCCGGGAAGGCACCGCCAGAGTGCTTCTCTTTCGGTTTCCTCTTTCTTCCGAAACTCTTTCTTGTAGGAGCATTTTGCTACACCACTGAAAGGCTCCGGGCCAATAAAGGGCAATTGTGTTCCTTTCCTGGCAAGTGTATTGGCCTCTTCATTTCCCGTGATTCCCAAGTGGCCAGGAGTCCAGACTAAAGAGACCCTGTTATTCTTGCCTAATTCATCAAGGTTTCTTCGGCACTCACATGCCAACTTTGAGTCAATGACATGGAAGCTCAATGCTTTGATAGCTGCTTGACTATCATAATGGATCGATATGTCACATTTCTGGTAGTTTGTTTCTAGGTTCATTTCCACGCATATTTCGATCGCAAGTATTTCTGCCTGAAAGACGCTCGGGAAGGAGCCTAACGATAATGAGTATCTGGTGCCAGGCCCAAATACTCCAGCGCCTGCTCCAATGGTGGTTTTTGAACCATCCGTATACCATCTAATGGTGCTGTCTTGAAGAGTTTGGGTGGTGTATTCCCTTTCCCAGCCTCTCCTCGTATTTAGCATCGTGGTGAAATTCTTTTCAATACTTACTTTCCTGATCATTTCGTCACTGGGAAGATTCGCGAATGAGATGTATCTTGTCAGAGAGGACCAAGCTCCCTGATTTTTAATACTCTTATTGCCTGAACCTTTCTTAGATATTCTAAGAATTGCCTCTTGGGCAGATCTTTCTATCACCAGATGTAGAGGTGTGAGATCTGTAATGATCTCAAGTGCCCTAGTTGGACACGTTCTCATAGCTTCAGTGATTCACACACAGGCAAGCCTTTGAACTTTGTCGAGGGTCTTCCTCGTGCTGTACTGACTTGCTTTTGTGTGCCAAACTATTGCCTCATACGTAATTGCTGGTCTCACAATCATGGCATACATCCATCGCAGTATTTTTGTGTTACAGCCCCACCTCTTACCAGCTAAATTTCTGCACGCCATCAAAGCTCTTATTGCTTTACTAGCAGTTATTTCAACATGCTTATTTCACAGAAGCTTACTTTCTAGGGTTATCCCTAGATATTTAACCTCTGATTCTCTGTTCTTATGTAGTTATCCACTACTTTCTCCATCGATTTGAGTAGAAACGATGTTAGACAGATGGGTCTAAAAGATCGGGGATCAGTCCCATCTTTTTTCCCTATTTTTGGTATGAAGGTTACCCTTGCCCTTCTCCATTTTCTAGGTATTAGACCCACTGCTAGACTGCTTCTTGTAATCTTCAGCAGGTGAGGAAGAATCTCCTCTCTCCCTTGCTGTAGGAGTGCTGGAAATATTCCATCCACTCCTGGTGATTTTTATGGTTGAAAGGTACTTATTGCCCATTCCAACCGTTGTCTGGTACCAGGTACCAGATATCTATGTGAAGATTCATTATAGAAATAATTATGTTCATGATATAATATAAATAGATCGCAAGCATATACAAAGAAGCTTTTTTTTAAACAAATAATCATCCTCTGTTTGCTATTATTCGATAATAATATGTCAAAAGTCAAAAGTACTGAATAAAACCATGTATGATTTGACCAATCAGGAATCTACAGAATTGCCAACTTAAATTCAAACCACTCCTCCTAGTTTAAAAACAGGGATTATGTAATTCTATTTTATTTAAAATAAATGCGAATTATAAAAAATATTGTGTAAAACTTGTGTCATAATGACATTCCGTAGTACTCGCTACGCGGTTCGTTGCGCAGACTTCACTCATACTACAAAACGAGTCATTGTGACACTTGTTGTACACATAACTATTATTTAACACTCTTTTAGTTTCTCTATCACTATTGCAGCAATTAAAAGAATTTTTGGGAGGGCGCTTAAATTTTTAATTATTTAGTCGGTTCAGTCAGTGAGATTTACAAAATCAAGAACTAAATGTAAAAATTAAATTTCTATCTGTTCTACTACTTGGTTGGTTGAATTCCCTTTAGGACTAAATTTAGTTTGCAAATAATTGCTACTCTTTCTTTACTTTCTGTTTCAACAACACTATATTCAAAATATACCATACATTTTCCGTGGTTATGAGAATACTCTCGAGAATTAAGGGATCTGGTACAATAACATAATGCAGAGAAATTGCCAATGGAAAACCCTTCAGTAATAAAAGTTTTAAATAATTTAGAGGCGCACAAATTGCCAACTTAAATTTTGAAGATAACCATGTCTCACTACGGATGATCGTACGGATCAAAAATAGGTTGAAAGCTAGCAAAGCGAACAATACAGATAGGTAGAATACAACGGAAACAGATAAAAAAATAGCAAAACGTATAGAACAGAAAACAAATGACAACAACCAACGAACAATCACTAAAATGCTTGATATCACAAAACTAAAGTCTAACAACAGAAAACAGACAACATACTATTCACGAGAAACTATTTTACAATAATCTGAACAACAGGGAACAACATACTGAAATTTTTCCAAAAATGACAAAAATGACTTACTTAAAGTACTATTGCACATGTTCTACTGGCTCTGGTAAGCTGAAAATCAATAGGCTTTATCTGTGAGATGCCCTGGACTATATTCAATCTTAAAATTGGTGACTTGTTGCACTCCGGAGGCTATATCGTGCTAACAAACTGAAAATTCTCCAAAAATTTGGTACTCCAAGTACCATAGAACCCGGTGTACTGGCTTTAGTGAGCTGAATATCAATAGGATTCATCTTTGAGACGCTCTGAATAATATTCGATCATAAAATTGGTCATTTGTATATACTCCGGAGGCTGTATCGTGCTAACAAACTTAAATTTCTCCAAAAATGACAAAAATATCGTACTTAAGGTACTATAGCTCCTGTTGTACCGGCTGTGGTGAGCTTCAAATTAATAGGGTTCATCTGTGAAGTGTCCTGAATAATATTCAATCATAAAATTGGTGACTTGATGAACTCCGGAGGCTGTATCATGCTAACAAACTGAAATTTCTCAAAAAATGGCAAAAATGTCGTACTTTAAGTACGATAGCACCCGTTGTATTGGCTCTGGTAAGCTGAAAATCAATAGGATTTATCTGTGAAGTGTCCTGAATAATATTCAATCATAAAATTGGTGACTTGATGAACTTCAGAGGCTGTATCGTGCTAACAAATTGAAATTTCTCAAAAAATGATAAAAATGTCGTACTTCTAGTACCATAGCACCCGTTGTGCTGGCTCTGGTGAGCTGAAAATCAATAGGGTTCATCTGTGACATGTCCTTAACAATATTAAATCATAAAACTTGTGACTTGTTGTACTCCGGAGGCTGTATCGTGCTAACAAGACATGTAACGAAAAGTGGCCGACGACAACGACGACGATGGCGACGACATACACACAGGATTTTTTTTCTAAAAACCGTTTTCTTGGGTTGTTGTTGATGGGAAACGTAAAAATAACTCAAAAAATTTTTTCAAATTTCCAACTTTTTTTGGGGTAAGCCAATACTTTTCTCGCATATTAGATAGGTTGGGCGGAAAAGCAAAATACATAGAAAAGAAAGATAAATACCAGCAGTTAGCCATATAAATAGAGCGAATATTGAAACAGAAACAGGTAATTGTGATACCTTTTATAATACCTGTTACAGGAATTACCCCGAAAACATTCATAACACACCTCACGCAGTTAAATCTTCCCCATTACATCCACACCCAAATACAAAAAGCAGTCATTCTACACACATCCAATATCACCAGATCATTTCTAAACCAATGATAGAGTAAAAGTACTTTTTAAAAAAATCAATATAACGTTGATCCCTTATAGCAGTTAGAAAATATTCAATTTGATGAACATAGCTGTTTAAGTTGAAATATTTTCTTTTTCTTAGAACCCCAAAAATATATCACCATCGACAAGTAAATTTCATTCACTTTCATAGAAACACAATTTCATAAGTATAATTTTAAAACTGTATGCCTGAATGTATGAGTGAGATTTAGATAAGGAATTTTAGAAAGTGTAATGATTTTTTGAATATTTTTGAACACTTAAATAATAAAACATAATCGTTTGTTGAATCATTTATTTAATATTAATTGTGGTTGTTTTTATTTCTATGATCTATTTGAAATACAAATAGTGGTCATTTCCAACATTATTTCTACGAAGGCCATAGGGCAGAGTCGGTTTTAGCAAACTTATTGATTTTTTGAACTCACAATTTAAATCCCTGGGAGAATAAATTAAAGCATAAATAGAGTCTCATAACTATAACCATCTTAAAAATAATAATAATAATAAATTGGCGTCCGATATAATACAAACCAAAATAATCTGACTGAGCTAGATAAAGATATGATAAAAAAAGGTAAGTATTCAACATTCAAATTAAATCATAAACATAATTTAAAATATAAATAATTGCACTCCATTACAATATATATATATATATATATATATATATATAAGCAACATAGAGATTAGTGGGTATTGCACGCAAATAGAAAAAGGGGCTACTTAAAAGAGTGGTAATCGCAGACATGCATGTTTCTGGCTCATTAGCCGTCCTCAGTACGGTACAACCAAGAAAGGGTGTGAAACCTGGGAGCAAAGGTGTTGTACCGTACTGAGGACGGCTAATGAGCCAGAAACATGCATGCCTGCGGTTACCACTCTTTTCAGTAGCCCCTTTTTCTATTTGCGTGCAATACCCACTAATCTCTATGTTGCTTATTGTTCATATGTCACTATTCTTAGATCTTGTATATATATATATATATATATATATATATATATATATATATAAACAAAAATTTAGTCTCGACTGACTAAGTTAAGAAGAAAACTTCTAAATATTGGGGATGCAGTCAGGAACCAGCAATTCAACTATGCGAAGATTGTGTGGACTATTTTATTAAAGTCAAGCTTTCGAAAGAGAGTTCGCTTCACAACTGAAATAATATTATACGGATTAATTAACAAATAATATATACAGGGTGTCCCGGGACTAATGGGAAAAAAGTCAGGAGCGTATAATCTGAGCCAAAATAATGTTAGTACTTCATATAAACTTTTTCTATGCAGACCCTCGTTTTCGAGTTATAGGCCTTCAAAGTTTTAATTTTGAATTTAGTTTTTATTTTTATTTTTTTTTACTAGTTATTTGATCTTTATAAAATTCACGTCAAAGCTATAATATACGTGTATGTTTATTTTGGAAAGGTAAACAGTTTTACAGTAGTGCCTTGAAGCCAGGGACGGACTACTCGCAATGGTTAGTGATCCAAAAATTTTGCAGGGATGGCACACCCTGTATGAAATTATCGAAATTCACTTCCCCACACATTAAGCTAACGAAAAGGTACTCTTGTTGGAATTCTACAAAATAAGCCGTTTGGCTAATATTTACAGTTTTATTAATGTACTACGTACCAATTTACCTAACTAACTTATTAATACGATGTCCAAGATTTACCTACAGTATTACAAAAAAATAAACGGTTTTAAATATTAAAACTAACTTTTCCGCATCTGTGGCCCTAAACAATATTCTATTATAAAATTGTTACTTGTATACACTTCGGAGGATGTATCGTGCTAACAAACCGAAATTTTTTCAAAAACAACCAAAAATTTAGTATATCTGGATTTATAGGACCAGCCGTACTCGTTCAAGTCAACTGAAAATCAATAGGGCACATCTGTGAGACACCTTGAACAATATTCAATCATAAAATTGATCAACCGTATATTCTCTGGAGGCTATATCGTGCTAACAAACTGAAAATTCTCCAAAAATTACAAAAATTTGGTACTTCAAGTACCAAAGCACCCGTTGTACTGGCTTTAGTGAGCTGAATATCTATACGGTTCATCTCTGAGACGCTCTGAATAATATCCAATCATAAAATTGGTCACTTGGATATACTCCTGAGGCTGTATCATGCTAACAAACTGAAACTTCTCCAAAAATGACAAAAATATCGTACTTAAAATACTGTAGCACCTGTTGTATTGGCTCTGGGGATCTCAAAATTAATAGAGTTCTCCAGTAAGATGCCCTGAATAATATTCAATCATAAAATTGGTGACTTGTTGAACTCCGGAGGCTGTATTGTGCTAACAAACTGAAATTTCTCAAAAAATGTCAAAAGGCCGTACTTCAAGTACCATAGCACCCGCTGTACTGGCTCTGATGAGCTGAAAATTAATAGTGTTTATTTGTGACATATCCTTAATAATATTCCATCATAAAATTGGTGACTCATTGCACTCCGGAGGCTGTATCGTGGCCGACGACAACGACGACGACATACACACAGGATTTTATTTCTAAAAACCGTTTTTTCGTGTTGTTGATGGAAAGCGTAAAAATAACTCAAAAATTTTTGTCAAAATTCCAACTTTTTTGGGGTAAACCAATACTTTTCTCGCATATTAGATAGGTTGGGCGGAAAAGTAATGATTTGATGATAGCAGATGATAAAAACATTAAGAACTCATTTAATAGGAATTGAATAGGTACGCAAACAACGTAATCAGTTGCTTTTAATCAAAATTACGAACACAAAATTATTAAACTATTTAGAAAACCTCAAAAAACACAATTTATAAAACATTGGACTAAAACTAATTCCTAAACAACAATAAAAACTAACGTTATTCTAATAAATGTTCAATATGAGCTCCTCTCACTTCCACGCACATTCTAAGTCTACGAAGGTTGTTTCTTTGCACTTGAAAGAGCAGTCCCATATTATTTCTAATAACATTGCAGTGTAACACAATTCTGTCAATTAAATCTTGCCTTGTTTGCACGGGTGTTGCGTATACCTTACTTTTGAGATAACCCCAGAGAAAGAAATACATAGGATTAACGTCTCCTGATCGCGGTGGCCATTGAAAAGGGCCTCCACGACCAATCCATCTATTAGGAAACCTTGTGTGTAAATGCTGTCGAACATCTAAACTGAAATGAGGAGGAGCCCCATCATGCATGAACCATAAATTCCTACGAGTTTGTAGTGGCACATCATCAAACAGGTTCCATAACTCATTTTGCAAAAACTCCAAATATATCTGACCGGTCAAAGTACCGTCAATAAAATATGGCCCTATCAAATGATTGCCAACTATTCCTGTCCAAACATTAACCATGAATCTATGCTGGTTCCTAGTTTGGATAATGCCATGTGGATTCACATCATCCCATAAATGCATATTATGAGAATTTATGACTCCATCTCTGGTGAAACCGGATTCGTCCGTAAAGAGAACGTTACTAATGAATGTATTGTCTGCTTGTTGTTGTCGCAGAAACCACTGGCTATACTCAAGTCGTGCAGGATAATCAGCCACTGTCATACTGTGTACTTTTTTCATATGAAAAGGATATAACAGCTGTTCTTTTAGGACGCGATGAACGACTGATTTCGAGACGTTATGTTCTCTTGATAATTTTCGTAAACTCGTTGATGGTTCATTATCAACTGCATTTAACAAATCTTGTTCAACTGCCACAGTACGTACGCTTCGTACTGGACCTTCTCCACCTTTTTTGGCAAAAAACTTCCTAAAATTTAAAATTTTGTTTTCTATACATGGAAAATTACATTTACTTATTCATACCTGTTTCTCGAAACCTGAGATCAATACGCTCAAACATTCGTCTGTCTGGCAATGCTCTGTTTGGAAAATGTTCTGCATAAAGCCTTCTGGCCTCTAAACAGTTTCGAGAAGCCAGTCCATACATTAAATGCATATCTGCATACTCAATAAAAGTGAATTCTGCCATTGTAACAGTTAAATTAAGGACATGAATTATTGACAAGTAATGACAACGAACTATTCTACACAACGTTTGACAACTAATCCTATGGTTACTTGATAAACGGTAAAAACACTTTTAAAAAGTTTTTACCAACTTACGAATTGATACGTCGTTAATGTTTTTTTATCTTCTTGCTATCATTAAATTATTTTTTTGTAGTACTGTAGGCAAATCTTGGACATAGTATTAATAAGTTAGTTTTACCTCGTTGTGTACTTATAAAAATGGTGAATGCGTAAATTGGTACATAGTGCATTAATAAAACTGTAAATATTAGCCAAACGGCTTATTTTATCGAATTCCAACAAGAGTACCTTTTCGTTAGATTAATGTGTGGGGAAGTGAATTTCGATAATTTCATACAGGGTGTGCCATCCCTGCAAAATTTTTGGATCACTAACCATTGCGAGTAGTCCGTCCCTGGCTTCAAGGCACTACTGTAAAACTGTTTACCTTTCCAAAATAAACATACACGTATATTATAGCTTTGCCGTAAATTTTATAAAGATCAAATAACTAGTAAAAAAAATAAAAATAAAAACCAAATTCAAAATTAAAACTTTGGAGGCCTATAACTCGAAAACGAGGGCCTGCATAGAAAAAGTTTATATGAAGTACTAACATTATTTTGGCTCAGATTATACGCTCCTGACTTTTTTCCCATTAGTCCCGGGACACCCTGTATAATATCGGTTACTTACTAATAGTGAGATTATTTAATACGGCATTCGAGACATAAGAATCATCTAAAATCTGGATACTAGGCAGTCTATCTAAATTTTTCAAACTACATTATCACTATTTTATAATTTCATTTCCTTTCCAGAGACCAGGAAAGGCCAACATGATTCTTCGACGTAAATTTAAGGGATATTAAATGATTTTAATAGATAGTTGAATTCGACTTGGGTGTTGTTTTTGTAGTTAATAAAATATTCCTGAAGTAAACAAGTGTTGGATTGTTTTTTAAACTTGGACAAGGGCGTAACGTGTTAAGTTTTCGAAAGGAATACTTTGAGTAAAAATTGAGTTTATCATCACTCTGTCTTTATCAACAAAGATCATAATGTAAGTTAGGTGACTAAAACATTATATTTTTTTTTTAAAAATATCAAAGTAAAACGGTTAAAATTTCTGAACGTGAGGACGTATAAGGCATTAAGTTTTGGGGAATGCACAAAATTATAGTTTGTGTCATCAATAAAAACATTAAACCTACGTTAAGGTATTAAAAGCATAAATTTATTGAGAATCGAAAAATGTTATCAAGAAAGTGATTTCCAAAAGTATGTATAAAAGGTGAAATTAAATATTAGTTAACTTAACTGTGATTCGAAATTTTTAAAATGTAGGAATATATGGAACTTAAGTCATCAATGTTACTTCTTTTATTCATACAATTATCATGTCTATTAATTTCTATCATTTCCAGAAAAGTTCTTTTTTGTAGGTTCTTTTCCACTCTGAGGACACTAGCATTATTATAGTCTATAATGTGATCATTTACTATAACATGTTCTGCTAATGCACAATTTTTTTTTAAATTTTTGCAATTAGATTTATGTGAAGTGATACGGCCTTTTAAGCAACGTGAAGTATTACCAATATAGATTTTATTACACGAAGAACAAGGGATCTTGTAAACCACATCAGATTTATCCATTGTTAGTACCGTAGTTTTAGGTTTAGAATATAATGATTTTACAATGGAAATATTTCTTTTTGCTATTTTTATGTTTTCACCTTTTAAAATATTGATAATTCTGGGTATTACTTCCTCTACATTAGGTAATGACCCGTATTTAGTTAACTGTTTAGTAATATTAGAGGTGTGAGCAATATGTTGTGAGTTATTACCAACACTGGAAGTCTGACCAAAATTTGGACTACTGAAAAGGAGTATATTTATTAATGGTAATGGATAAGAATTTTCAACCAATATCTGCCTGAGCTGTTCAAGTCCTTCCCTTACTTTGAATCTGTGGGTTACTTTACAAACACGGGACTTCAGGGCTATAATCATGTTAATTTTCATTTTTTGAGGATGATAGGAATGGTAATTTATGAACATGTTGCTATACATCGATTTTCTGTACTATTCTTTGATTAATGTGTTATCAGAGGTTCTAATGACTGTCATGTCTAGAAAAGGGACAGACGGCTTCGAAACGAAACGCGAATCTATTGTTTTGTAGTTAGTGTAAAAATTTTAATTCTTAAAATCGTAGTAAAGCGCTTTCGACTGTTAAGTCATCATCAGTGCCTACCTGTAAACAAGTCAACCAATAAGTTAATATGAAAATCAAAAAAGTAAAGTGATCTTACTTACTCTCGAGGCAATACAAAAATATATCCATAAAAAGATCCAGCTCTATCAAACACCAACTATACAGTAATGTACATATTAAAATTTCAATAAAATTGTTTAAAGAATCCAACTCATGAAGGAATTATTGTGGATTAAACATCTACATGTTGGAAGAAATGAAGTGAAGTCGACTAGTTGACACACCCAATTGCATACATAGAATGAATGACATAAAATCCCCTTGACATGGAACAATTAATTCCAAGAATCGAAGATTACAGAATCCAGAACCACGGAGACAAGACACAGATAAAGAGAACAGTCTAATGAGAACCAACTCTTAACCTGAATCAAGCAATCGTGATAAGGAGCAACAACAAAGCTTTATGAAGTATAAACTTATACATCATGAAGTTTTGTTGTTGCTCCTTAGCAAGTATATATATATATATATATATATATATATATATATACATATATCTATATACATATATATATATATATATATATATATATATAGATTCAACCAAAATTATATAAATATTTTCTAAATTAATAAATTTTATATTGAAACTGATCATGCAGCTTTGAAAGGGATTTTGAATAATAAATTTGGGAATATTAGGATTTATCGTTGGAATCTATTGTTATAAGACTATAGTTTTGAAATTGTTCATATATCAGGAAAAAATAATATAGCAGATATATTTACAAGACAAGAAGTTAAAAATAGAATAAATAAAAGAGAAATTAAAATTGGTATGAATATTTTGAAGCAAAGTGAAAGGATATTTTCATTTGAAGCAATAAAAAAGGATCAAGAGCGTTTGTCTGAAAAGGACAGAAAAATATGTAAATTTAAAGAGCAAGAATTTTTAAAAGAAGTTAACAAAAAGGAGTTATATGTTATAACAGATGCTTTGGGAATTTCAGTTTTAAAAAAATTACATGAAGAATATGGTCACATAGGGAGTAGAAAAAAATGGTTATTATTTAGGGAAAATTATATTATGAAAGGAGATATTAGAATTAGTAAGGAAATAACAAGAAATTGTGAAATCTGTCAGATTTCGAAACATAAAAATAAAATTAATCATAATGTTTTTAAAAGTGTTCTATCAAGAAAACCATTTGAATTAGTGGCAATGGATTTTATAAGTAATTTAATTATGAGTATACAAGGGAACAGGCATATTCTAGTAATAGTAGATATTTTTTGAAAATTTGTTAAATTATATGTATGTAGGAAAACGAATACCAACGAAGTAATAAAGAAGTTTAATGGGTATTTCGAAGAAATAGGGAAATCCATTAATTGTATCATGGATAATGCAACATATTTCCAAAATAACAGAATGGACATTTTTTTAAAAAGAAATAATATTAACAAGAGAAATATTAGTATAAGACATCCAGCTGCGAATCCTGCAGAAAGATATATAGAAGAAGTAATTAAATATTTAAGAATAGTCATTAAAACAGATCAGGATTAATGGGAAAATTATTTCATGAAGGTTGAAGAATATTTAAAATGGTGTAACAGAAGAATCACCTATATATTTAATGACAGGAAGATATCCAAATAGAAAATGGGAATTCCAGGAAATAAAAAATTATGAAGAATGTTTAGAAGAGGTTAATAGAAAATTGCAAAAAGCTGCTGAGAAATATCAAAGAAAAATGTCAGAAAAATATAAAAAGAAGGTGAAATTTAAAATAGGAGATTTGGTTTTAGTTAAGAGATTAAAGGTAGCAGATAGAGAAAAGAAAAAATGTGTTAAATTTGAATTGCCTTATGAGGGACCTTTTAGAATACATAATGAGAATGGAGAGAATAGTTGTCTTGAAGGAATTAGATTCAAACAAAATTAGAGGTATTTTTAATATTGAACAATTTTATTTTAGTTAATGTAAATATATAGATTAATGGTTTAAATCAGAATATTGAAAATTTATTTTAATTTGAAAAATTGAAAAGAATTATGTTCAAATTTTAAAATAAAATAATTTTGGGGAATCTTTATGGATATTTTAAAACAATAATATTGAGACAGTTGATCTATAGAAATTTTGGAATAATTTCATTGGCAATTTTTATGGATATTTTAAAACAATAATATTGAGAGATAGTTGATCTATAGAAATTTTGGAATATTATCATTGGCAGATGCTCTATGAAAAATGATGATAGGAGATGACAGAAAGAATTTTTAAAAAAGAGAAAAGTCAAGTAAGAATTTAAAAATTGAAACCATTTTTATAAGAATATAACATAGAAGAATATAAGAATAATAATATAAGAAGCAGCATTTGAATATATTGAATTGGAAAGAAAAGTAAAATCAGTTAGAGAGATCAATATTTGAAGAAAAGTAAAAAAGTATTCGCAAGGTAGGAGCCGAGAGCAGCAATTGAAATATAGTTAGATTCAAACGAGAAGCAAATTCATAAGTATAAGAATTTCTACTTATTAAACTGGAATAAAAGAGTATTCGTAAGGTAGGAGCCGAGAACAGGAAGTGAAATATAGTTAGATTCAAACCAGAAGCAAATTCATAAGGAGATTTAAAAGTTGAGAAGAATTCAGGAGCAGGAACCAACAAGTTGAACATAGATCAAACAAAAAGGGGTCAATAAAGAAGTAATTTGAGAACGTAGTTGCAGGAGGGGATTTGAAAATTTATTTTTATAGAATTATAAAAAAGTGGTAAACCAAAGATCTTTGGGGTAAGTTTTTATTATTGTTCAATTAGTTGGAAATATATCAAAATTTGTAAGGATTTGGAAATAATAAATTGTTCATTTAGTAATTATATACATAATAGAAAAGGAATTAATCACAACAATATATATATATATATATATATATATATATATATATTTGATGAAGGTCATGGAAGACCGAAACGTTAAATAAAAATGTATTAACTACTAGTTAAATGTCTTTAAAAATGGTCCTCAATCCCAAGAATATAAAATAACAATATATAAGTAAATAAAAAAGACCAAGAACCAAAAAAAAAGAAAAACAATATATAAAGCATGGGTGAAAATATGCTAACATACAGAAACATTAATGATGAATACGAAAAAGAAGATGTGGTATATATGAAGTTATATTCAAAAGCCTGTCGTCAACAATGTAAACAGAAAAACAGAAGAATCTTCCTTTTAAGATGTAAAACTGATAATATAACACCAAATTTTCTTAAATTTAAAGTTAATCACATTACTTTCAATTGTAAAAACCTTGAACAGAAGTTCAAAAAAGACATAACGAATTTTATTCAAAAAACTATCAACTTATTAATCACTGACACAACAAAAAATCTTATCAATATAAAGAACGAAATTTCAAAATTGGAAATTAAACTCAATACTATTTTACCAGAAAATAAATTAATAGAATTTATGAATAATGAATCAAGAAAAAATGAAATTCTTTTCCGAAAAATCAAAAATAAAAACATAAATAAAATTGAAAATTTGAAGAATAGAACTGATACCAAACACAATTATAATGATTCGTGGTTAGAAAATCTCACTGATATAGATATTCCAGAATATGTACACGAAATTCTTAGTCTAGGGCCAAATTTTGGTGCTCCTTTAGAAAATGCGAACGATATAACTATCCCGGAAATAATAAGCAACATCGAGACTTCCCTCATAAATCTTAATTCGGAAACAAAAGATAATTTGCGGTCCCAATGTTGCAACATCATAACAAATCATAAAAATAATTTTAAGAAAAACTCTAGCATTCAAAATAGACAAAATAAAAAATTTACCAACAAAATAAAAAAAACAAAATCGTTTCTAAGGCAGAATAAAAATATGATAGTATTAAAACCTGATAAAACTAACAAAACTGTAATAATGTTTAAACACGACTACCAAGAAAAAATGTATAACTTACTCAGAGATGATACTACTTATAAACAACTAAAGAACGATCCTACAAATATATACCAGAAGAAAAACAATGCATTAGTAACAAATTGGGAAAATAAAACATATATTTCTCCAAACACAGCAAAAAATTTGAAAATACAAAATTCGCTTCCACCTAGAATCTATGGCCTACCAAAACTGCACAAAGAAGGAATACCACTTCGGCCGATTGTTTCATGTATCCAATCACCTTTCGAAAAACTATCCAAATATCTTAAAAAAATTCTTGAAAACATTGTTTACCAGAATAAATACTACATAAAAGACTCGATGGATTTCAAAAATAAAATTAAAAACATCACAATACCAGAAAATTATATACTAGCATCCCTAGATGTTAAATCATTATATACGAGTGTTCCTATAAATTTAGCAAAAAATATAATAATTAAAAAATGGAATCAGATTAAAACATACACTGATATACCTATGAGTGACTTCTTAGAAGCTATAGAACTCACTCTGAATTCCACCTATTTTTTGTATGAAGAGACGTTTTACCAACAAATTGAAGGATGTGCCATGGGGACCTCGATTTCTAGTGTCATTGCCCAATTAGTTATGGAAGACCTTGAAGAAACAATACTGACCAAAAACTCAATTCAAACACTATTTTTTTACAGGTATGTTGACGACTGCATATTAGCAATTCCAAAAAATACAGAACATTTGGTCTTGCAAGATTTCAACAATTACCATGACAGACTACAGTTCACCATTGAACTAGAAGAAAATAATCAAATTAGCTTTTTGGACCTTACCCTCCATCATACAACTAACACCATAAAAACGGAATGGCACACAAAAGATACCTGGTCTTCCCGATATTTAAATTTTAAATCACAACACCCTCTAACACACAAAAAAACTGTCATTATAGGGCTCGCAGATCGATCAATAAATCTGTCCTACCCCGAATTCAGAGAGAACGCAATAATAAAAGCTAAAGATGCCCTTATACTCAACAACTATCCCACAAATTTGATAAATAAGATATTTAAAAAACGTTTACATATATTTTATAACCATAATAATACAAAAACTAAAATAGACAATAAAACAAACCAATTCCTCACTTTGCCATATATACCAAATTTATCAGAAAACCTAAAAAAGACATTTTCGCACCACAACATACATGTTGCTCATAAAGGGTACAACCTACTAAAAACCAATTACACCAATCTAAAAAGTTCAATCTCAAAAGAAAAAAAGAGCAATATAGTGTATGAAATACCATGTAAAAACTGTGAAGGGGTCTACATCGGACAAACAAGTCAGTATTTGAAAAACAGAATAAATAGTCACAAATATGACAAACGAAACAAAACGGCACTCACTATCCATGTTTCAGAAAACCAGCACGAATTTGATTTCGAAAACAGAAAAATTCTTCGAAGTGAAAACCATACAAAAAAACGCGAAGTTCTAGAAATGATAGAAATACAAAGAAAAACTAGTTCCGTAAATTTAAAGACTGACACAAAAAATCTTAGTAAAATTTATAATAACATTATAAAAACTTAGAAATATAGAGAAACACGTGGCACATTCCAAATATAATAAATTTATTACCACTCCCTATATAAATATAAAATCCATTTATTACCACTCCCTATATAAATATAAACTTCATTTTAATACCAGTCAACACAAAAACGACACATTTAAACCTCGTTACGGCTGCTTTCATTGTATAGAACAAATACTCGTATATTCCAATACAAATTTTAATCAATGAATGTCATATTTTTAAAATGTTCGTTTTGTTTTGGGTGTGAGTTGTATTCTGTTATGTGATGCGTCCCAAAACATCTATAAAATATATTAAATAATCAAATGAACGTTCTGTCGAAGGTAAGATTTATTTGTTTTGCTTTTAAAAATTCTTTCTGTTAACTTGTACCATTTCTTTTAGTTTTAACAAAAATTTTATTTCTGATGAAGGTCATGGAAGACCGAAACGTTAAATAAAAATGTATTAACTACTAGTTAAATGTCTTTAAAAATGGTCCTCAATCCCAAGAATATAAAATAACAATATATAAGTAAATAAAAAAGACCAAGAAACAAAAAAAAAGAAAAACAATATATATATATATATATATATATATATATATATATATATATATATATATTGTGAAAAAGTATTTCAAGGTATACTTTGGCCACTTTCAATTGCAAAAGCTGTTTTCATTAGGAGCAATCAAAAACTCACTTCGCTAACACGAGCGTATATGTAAAGTAACGGAACGAAAAATAATGTCTACTACCCATATAAAATCAAATGATGCGACAGTCCATGTGAACTTGATCGACGTGCATCAAAATGTAAAATCTTTGGTGTTCAACCAACTAAAACGGTAATCGTAAGGTTAGACGCCGTGTATTGGCGAGCAGTTTATCAAGCCTGAACAGTGAAAAAAACTAATAACTCATCTTTTTATGGTTGTAAGTTTCTAAAGCGTGTGTTCCGTAGCGTATTTTAAATAAACTCATGGACAAAATTAACCCAACACTTGAAAATTTCTTTATTTTTGATTTAGAATAACTCTTTTAATTTTCAACCAATTAAAATGATTTTTTGGCACATTGTAGGAAATTCATTGAAATTATCACGAGCATTTTAAATTTTTGTTAAAATAAATTTGAAAATTTAGTATTACCGCGTGGAATGAAACACTATTTATGTACCGTAAATTCTAAACGACATGTGGGGTAAACTAGAAGCTACAAATTTTTTCTTTGCAAATGATTAGAAAGACTAAATAATTCTCGATATTCTGTTTTTGATTTTCATTCCAATATATTTCTCTTTACAAAAGATGCAAATTTTGCATGAATATGAAATTATCGCCTATATATGGTGTAAATGGCATAACGAGTTCTTCAATAATACTCTCCAAATAATAACTCTGCATTCATAGACCAGCGACGGATGGGGACTAAATCCGTGCGTCCGTCATAACAAATTCCTGTCCAAAGCATTTTTGAGCGGCCTCCAAAAGGTTCCATGGTAGAAATGGTACACTCACTAAGTCTTTCCCCAGGTCTCATCTATATTCTGTCACGTCCATCAGGTGATTGCAGACTAATTCGAGTTTCATCGCTGAACAATACGTTTTTCCAATTATCAACAGTCCAATGCTCATGATCCCTTGCAAACAGCAATTTGCGACGTTTGTGTTCTCTTGTAAGCAAAGAACGACGGACTGGTCTTCTAGTGGTAAATCCGACAGATTTTTCTTCTTCTTACCGTTTTAGATGAAATTCTAACATTTCTGACCATCTCAATTTTGTGTCATTTTTCGGTTTATTAAAACCTGTTGCCGCTCATCAAGGTGGCTCGTAATCTTTTTACCTGCTCTGACAACTGACTCGATGGTGTGATACAGTTTCCCTAAATTTTCTGAACATTCGACTGAGTTCTTACACATTCGTCGTTGGTTAGATTATGGGCCATATTTATGATCTATATTACGCCTAACAAACTGCTCTGTTTATTTATCAATCCAATAACTGGAAAATCACTCTCAAACCACACCTTTTATGCTTTCATATTCACACAATGAAAGAAATAT
Source organism: Galeruca laticollis (assembly GCA_963921935.1). Taxonomy (NCBI): domain Eukaryota; kingdom Metazoa; phylum Arthropoda; class Insecta; order Coleoptera; family Chrysomelidae; genus Galeruca; species Galeruca laticollis. The sequence continues at coordinate 124,950,012 of OY998180.1, forward strand.
TAATTGGTTCTTTGTCAACACCAGCCACCTACACGATTTATTTTGTAAAGAATAACTGTAAATTAGATTTTAATTACAAACATTGTAGAGATTTCTATGAAAATTTGTATCTTTTGTAAAAAGGAAGATATTGGAATTAATCAACAACCAAAATATCGAGAATTAATTATTCTTCCTAATCATTCGCAAAGAAAAAATTTGTAGCTTCTAGTTTTCCCCACATGGCGTTTAGAATTTACGGTACATAAATATTGTTTCATTCCACGCGGTACACTAAATTGTCAAATTTATTTATATAAAAATTCAAAATACTTGTGATAGTTTCAATTAACTTCCTACTGTGTGCCAAAAAAATCATTTTAATCTGTTGAAAATTAAAAAAGTTATTCTAAATAAAAAATAAGCTAAATTTTAAGTGTTGCGTTAATTTTGTCCATGAGTTTATATTTGATTGTCTTATAAAGGAAAATACGGCAACCATAGTAAGAATCGCAGAATTAACAAAAAATAATAAATCTTCCATTTATCAAGTTATCATGAATATGTAGAACTATTTATAATTCAAACAAAGAGAACAGAGTTGCGATATTGGAAGTTATTCAGAAAAACAGATTATACAAATTACACTTACACCAGCGTGGAGACATTGCATCAGGTTCAACACAAAAAACTTGATGAGCGCGTGGCGATTACCGAATCATCGATAGTACAATGGCGGCAAGATTATTTGTATAAAAAAAAGAGTTCAAACGTTCTAATAGAACATTATTTTTCTTGACAAAACATAGTTCGACAGTCATAATGTAGCAAATTTCAGTTAGATATATAACAGTAAAAATTGCTGTTTAATTGGGCCACGCTCTAAAGGGAAACGCATTACAATACTACACGCTGGAGCCAAAGACGGTTTTGTACCTAATCCGTTATTATTATCTGTTGATTATCATGAAGACATGGCAGAAGACTTATTTGAAAATTGATTTAGAGAGCAACTTCTACTTAATATTCCACCATAGTCAGTAAGTGGCATTGAAAAGGTGAACTAAATGCATTTATGTCTGAAAACAATATACCTCTTCCTGCAACCTATCGTGCGAAAGGTACAACAACAAAATATTTGCTTACAGTTATGAAAAGTTTAGAGTTAGAGAAAATATAAGTATTGTATTGACGAACTGAGCAAAGAAAAGACCGAGTTCACAACATTCTAAGACTACATCCGTACTGTAATGTTTTTCTTATTTATTTAAACGTTTTTATTACGGGTTGGATAAATTTATACACACACGTTATGTCTCCTAACTTAATTTATTTATTCACTACACTATTCATTACTTATATACACAGTATATTCACTTAAACTAATTTATATAAACACTTCACTACTTTATTTTCACTAATTTACTGTTTATCTCACGATGTCAAATTAAAACAAAACTAACTCTCCCCGGTCGGTCCTTTATATATTAGTGCCTTTTTTACTAGATAATTCTAGATTGCGGCTTACACAAAAAAACAATTGGCTTTCTGGCAATTTCTAGATAAGCCTGGTCACAAAAACAATGTCTAGATAAGATAGTCACAATCGTAAACAGTTCTAAGAAATCCCTGCGCATCCGCCATAATTTTAACTTTCATACATGGATTAGACAGAGTCGGATTCAGGGTCTACACTAGTGTGCTATTTCGTAACATTACCACCTCCTTAAATGGAAGTTCCTTCTGGAACTTTTGTGTAGCCGAGATTGGATGTTTGAATCGGCAACTGGCCCCATTTCTACACTTTCCGATCTTATGGAAATCACAGGGCACCGTCTTCATCGGACACTGATAACGGGGGTTGTAGCTGCAAATTAATATGTGGACACCGGTATCTTGGAAGATCACCTCTACCATGTTCCTGATGACTCGCCAATCCAACTGGTTACTCGCTATCTTAGGCATAGCCAGTTTCTTCACGCTGGATTCCAACATATGGTCTCGGAGATTTCAAAGTGCTTCCCACACATCGCGGTAGGTAGATCGATCTTGAAATTCATTTTTAGTTACCACGTAGAAGACGTACCGCGATTTATAATTCAGTTTCAGTGTCTTGCCAGGGGCTGGAATCTGGTCTGCAAGTTTTTCTAATTGCCCGAACTTCTTTCGAAAGACGGTTGCCAACCCTCCGGCGTTCTTGATACGGGCGTGGATGTTGTATGCCAGTGAATAATCTTCCGGGAGAGTGAACAAATCTTGTCGTTGTTCTGAAGTGACTCCACTTCTAGCTTTCCCGGTACCTCCATACGCGCCCATAAATTTATCGAAGGTAGGGTCAGACACATCTAGAATATAGTTTACTCTTCATTTATTTGAACTAATGTTCAATTTAAACTTGTTGACGCGCTTCACTAACACATTCGTTTTGACAAAGCTACTGTGTTAGTGAAACGCGTCAACAAGTTTAAATTGAGCATTAGTTCAAATAAATGAAGATTTAAACAAACTATATTATTTTATTTCATTGTTCAGTATGGATCTTCATCAAGTAAAAGCCTCATCTATTCAACTATAGTTTACTCCTTTCTCTAGGTCATGGTCTCCTTCTTATAGCGCTAGTCGGTTTTGGTGAACTACTTTTGGTTTTCCGTTGGGGATCTTGCTTATGCGATAAATAACATCATTGATCATTTTCTTGATTAAGTATGGACCTTCCCAGGATTTTTGTAATTTCTCCTCGTCGGGTTGTGTAACCATACTTTGTTCCCTTCTTTAAAACCGCCTACTGTGACCTGCGTGTCGTACCGCCTTTTCATTCTATCGCTGGCAGCTTGAAGATTTGTTGGAACTAGTTCACGAATATCGTCCAGCCTTCTTCTCAATTGGATCCCGTAGTCTTCGCCTGCTAGATCTTCTCCAGGCCGACAGCCAAATTTCAGGTCACAAGGAAGCCTCATTTCACGTCCAAACAGGATTTTCGCAGGTGTTTCACCCGTGGACTCATTGACGGCAGATTGATAAACCAATGCGAATAGGGAAAGATACTGGTCCCAGTCTCTCTGGTGGCTGGTAACTACTTTGGACAGGTATTTTCCAATAGTCTTGTTCATTCTCTCGACCATTCCATCTGTCTGTGGATGTAATGCTGTTGTCCTGGTCTTCTTCATTCCCAGCATGTCGCAAATCTCCTGGAATAGATGTCTTTCAAAATTTCCTCCCTGGTCACTGTGGACTTCCAAGGGCACTCCATATCGGCTGATAAATTCCTTCACCAATACATCCGCGACAGTTGTGGCCTCTTGGTTCGGGATAGCGCAAATTTCCACCCACTTTGTGAAATAATCCATTACAACCAGTATGTATTTGCCACCACTTTCTGTCGTCGGAAATGGTCCTACGATATCTAAAGCAATCCTTTCGAAAGGGCTTCCAACAATGTATTGTTTCATGGGTGCCTTTCTCTTGCGATGTGGTCCATTACTCGGAGCTGCTCATCCAATAAAACCTCTCACGGATTCACTGGAGGCTTTGCTTCACTCCCCGATGACCTTCCGATGGACTGTCGTGTAACTTGTTTAGTACTTCAGCTACTCTTGTTCTCGGGATAACTAGCTGTCTCCTCATCTCGGAACCATCATCGTTTTCAAGGACTCTTTTCAACAGCCCTTCTTCGAGGACAAGTGAGTCCCACTGAGCCCAATACGCCTTGAGTTTTGGTGAAAATCTTGACACTTCTTGCCAGGTAGGTCGCCGATTTTCTTCCTTCCATTGCCGGATCACCTTCAGGTGAGGATCATTCTCCTGATCTTCTCCGATCCTGGTGGGTGACCATTTCTCACTGACTACAGTAGTTCTTGTAACTGCAGATTCGGCCTTGTTGCAGTGGGAGCAGTCTGTTGGGCACGGCCGTCTGGACAGTGAGTCGGCATTTTGTTGACTCACACCAGCTCGATGTTCGATGCAGAAATAGTACTCTTGAAGTCGTTGAACCCATCTAGCGATCTGGCCCTCGGGATTCTTGAACTGCATCAACCACTTGAGTGCTGCATGATCAGTCCGGATTAAGAACTTCCTACCATAGAGATACTGGTAAAAGTGTTCACGGACTTCACTACCGCCAAAAGTTCCCTTCTTGTGACGCAGTAGTTTCGTTCTGGTTTGGAAAGGAATTTACTGAAATATCCCAGCACTCTTTCTTGCACCCCTAGGAGCTGTGAGTGCACCCCTAGGAGCTGTGAGAGCACTCCTCCAATTCCTACGTTGCTTGCGTCAGTGTCAAGAATAAAGTCTCCCTCAGGTAATGGGTATCCTAATATCGGCGCCGTGGTTAAATGCCTCTGCAAGGTTTCAAAAGCCGCTTGACAGTCTTCGTCCAATTGGAAAAAGTCTTGCTTCTTCTGTAAGTCGAGTTAGAGGCTTGGAAATATCTCCAAACTTCCTGATACATATTCTATAATATGTGCAAAGCCCAAGGAAACTGACGTTTGTCGGTTGGTTGCGGCCATTTCTGAATGGAAGCAATTTTCTCTGGATCCACCGCAATTCCTTCATTGCTCACTATATGACCTAGATAGTTGACTCGGTTTTGGAACAGCTGACATTTCTTCGGGTTTAACATGAGCTGGGCAGCTTGGAGTCGTTTGAATACGTCGTCCAAATTCTTCAGGTATTCGTCAAATGTCTTCCCCAGTACTACGATGTCGTCCAAATTCTTCAGGTATTCGTCAAATGTCTTCCCCAGTACTACGATGTCGTCCAAATAGACCAGGCATGTCTTCCAAGACAACCCTCTAAAGACATTTTCCATGAGTCTTTCAAATGTCGCAGGCGCATTACAAAGCCCGAATGGCATGACGTTGAATTGCCATAATCCAGAGTCGGTGGTAAAAGCAGTCTTCTCTTTGTCTGCTGGGTCCATTCGTCAATTCGAGGAAGAGGATAGCTGTCTTTCTTCGTCACGTTGTTAAGCTGGCGATAATCCACACAGAATCTCGTATTTCCATCCTTTTTCTTGACGAGCACTACTGGAGACACCCATGGACTAGTAGATGGTTCTATTACTTTTTCTTCCGCCATCTCTCGAATTATTCTTTCAGCTTCCTCTCTCTTCGCTCGTGGAAGTCTTCGAGCTGATTGCCTAATTGGCTTAGCATTACCAGTATCGATTTTGTGTTTGACGTCTGATGTTCTACCAGTCTTTCCTCCTTTTGGTACGAATAGGTCTCGATACTGCAAGAGAAATTCTCTCCTCTTTTTTTCAGCTCGATCCAAAGATTGACCAGCTACTGATAACATTTGTTCGAATCTGGCATTAGAATTGTCAGTGGTCGTAGTTTGACGAACTATAGACGTCACTGGTACGCAGGATCCGATCCTGGTTTCCTTCTTGATGGTAACTGGGTAATCATTTACGTTTATCACACGTACTGGGATCTCTTTCGCCGACGTAACCAATCCTTTTCCAATTAGTACTCCTTTGCCAACCTCTTCGTCGTGGTTCCTTGGCACCATCATAACCGGTGTACCTTCCTCCATGATTCCCTGTAGCCGTGCTACTATCATGGTTTCGCTTCGTGCAGGTAGAACGGTATCTTCCTGTACAGCTGCCAACACCGCGCTGCCTTCATATGGATGAAGGAATACCTCCTCGGAACCCACTTTAATGGATCTGTTTCTAAAGTCTAATTGGATACCATGTACATTCATTACCTCCATTCCCAGAATCACGTCTTCTTCAATGTCAGCTACGATTTCCGTATGCGCCAATTCCCAATTGGATTTGTGTCTCACCGTGAACGTTGGCACTTTCACCTGTGGCGGTCCGCAGTCGCAGTCTCGTTGGTAAAAGCTTATTCTTGGAGTTTATTATTTCTGGTCGTATAATGGTTCTAGTTGCTCCAGTGTCTACCAGCAGAATATATCTCTTACCATTCACTTCTCCATCTACATATACACTGTCGTTGCGACATCTGAGCGAAGCTATCAGTATGAGAGGGTCTTTGAAACAATCATTGGTCGGTACTGCCCCCTCGTAGCCGACCCGTTCTAGTTTTCCTGTGACTGGGGTTTTTGGTTTGCAGGAGTCCTGGGGCGCTTACACGAACTACGTACATGTCCTAGCTCGCGACAATTCCAGCATCTGATCTTTCTCGGCTTCTTGTCCATCACACCTTTTATTAAACTGACGAACTGGTCAAATCTGTCTTCGTCACCTTCTTCTTGGATGGTCCTAATTTTGTTATATCCCGAGGCCTTCGTTGCTGCTTTATATTCAGGAGCAGCTGTCAATGCGTCAACTAATGTTTTGGGATGGGCTTAACGAAGCGTCCTCTGCATATCGGGGTCGCGTAAGCCATCGATAAAGGCCTGGATGCCCAGACATTCCATCATGTTCTCTGGTGCTGATGGATAAGCGAATCGAACTAATCGGGTAATGTCCACTTCACACTCTTGAAGGGCTTCATCACGTTTCTGCCTTCGGTTCTTCAGCTGGGATTGGTACAAGTGCTCTAGATGTTCGTGGCCATATCGCATGTCCAACCTTTTTTTCAGCTGCTCGAAGTCATCCGTTACTGCAAGTGGTATCGTATGTAGTACATCTAAGGCATCTCCTCGAATCGCGATAGATAAGTTCACTGCCTTCTCTCTATCGGACTAATTATTCACTCTAGCGGCTGCTTCGAATTGTTTCACATATTTGGTCCACGACATTTTTCCATCGAACGTTGGGGCCTTGACTCGGGTGAAACTACCAATGTCTTCTAACTTAGGTTGTGTTTCTGGCTTGCAAGGTTTTGTTTTCTCGGTCTTGTTTTCTTCCGCTGGCGTGTCTTGAGTTCTTATATCTGTCATCTTTTTTTCTAACTCCTTGATTTTCTCGTCCATCGTTGTCATCTTATTCTCAACCTCCTCGTCCATCGTTGTCATCTTATTCTCGATTTTCTCGTCCATCGTTTACATTTTATTCTCGATTTCAGATTTTAGAGACGAAATTTTATTTTCAACGATAGCGGCAATGTCGTTTTTCATTAATAAGATATCAGCAGATATATCGTTCTTCAAAGCAGAAATCTTGTCGACAATATTAGCAGAATTGTCGTTCTTCATAGCAGAAATATCGTTCTTTATAGCAGAAATCTTCTCGTCCATGTTCCCTTCCATGGCAGAAATCTTCTCGTCCATGTTAGCAGAAATTGACGAGATTAAGGTGTAAGTCTCGTCATTAAATAAAACTGTTTCTGGATCAAATCCGTCATTTTCGAGTGACACTTCAAGTCCTTCTACTAATTCACTTTCCTTACTGGACATTACACACACACTAATTATATACACAGTATATTCACTCAAACTAATTTATATAAACACTTCACTACTTTATATTCACTTATTTACTGTTTATCTCACGATATCAAATTAAAACTAAACTAACTCTCCCCGGTCGGTCCTTTATATATGAGTGCCTTTTTTACTAGATAATTCTAGATTGCGGCTTACACAAAAACAATTGGCTTTCTGGCATTTTCTAGATAAGCATGGTCACAAAAATGTCTAGATAACATAGTCACACTCCTAAACAGTTCTAAGAAATACCTTCGCATCCGCCATATTTTTAACTTTCATACATGGTCGGATTCAGGGTCTACACTAGTGGGCTATTTCGTAACAATACTATTGCATATTTAACCGTATAGAGATAATATGGGCATTATGGGCAAATGTGGAATCAGAATTATAAAAATGTAATCAAACTCAAAAACTGAGTGAAGAGGCCGCAGAAAATGTAAAAAAGTTATTACAGGAGACCACCTAGAGATTTTGAAAAATTGTGTCGAACATCATGTTATTAAGAAGGAAGCGGAGTATATGACTTTACCCTCTATCCAGCCCATTATAATACAAATTATGATTATTCTAGTTCAGACGAGTCTGTCTGTCGTGATGATTACTTATGCTTTGAAATTGAAAGGTTTAGAATTTAATTCATTAGTAATTTTGCTTGAAATTTTGTTTTCCAAAGAAAATCGAACGGGGTACCAAAAAGGGCTCAGTTCACATCTGGTACCCTGTTTAAACAGAACGACCTTGTAGGTAGGTAATTTTTTCTCTGCGATTTCTTATTTAATATAATAATATACATAGTGCGGATTTTGAAACTGAGTACCTGATTTTGAAAAAAATTGCGCTTGATCTACTTATGCATAACGTGGCCAATTATCCGACTGCCTAATAATAAATACATACTTCTTCGCTTAAAACATTTAAATACTTAAATAAAATTAATGATGTCCTTTCGTGCTGCTCAATCGATGACGCTCGAGACTGCAAAATTTGTTATTCAATTGTGAATGCAAGAACTTTTAACAGAGTAGCGCTTACGAAAATCTGGACTGCGCTTAAAACATTTAAATACTTAAATAAAATTAATGATGTCCTTTCATGCTGCTCAATCGATGACGCTCGAGACTGCAAAATTTGTTATTCAATTGTGAATGGAAGAACTTTTAACAGAGTAGCGCTTACGAAAATCTGGACTGGACTAATTTCGAAATGTACCTATTACCTCGCAAATAACTGAGTGAAACGAGTACGAAAAATGCCTGGTCCTTGGCATGAGAATACATTATGCATAATTTCAGTCAGATATCCAGCCTTGTCGGTTAAAAATAATCCTACGCCAAAATAATATTCCTACAGGACTATTTATAACTCTGATGATTTGTTTTTAAGGATGAGAACTTTCGACTTTGAATGAATAAGAGCGTTATCTTGATCATGCGATTAAACTGATTCATCATTTTAACACGTTAACGTCAACAAAAACAATTTGGGACATCAAAATTTATAAATTTTAAGAGTATTGTAAAAAAATATATTTTCAATTACAATGGTATGTTTACAGAACATAAGCTAGACAGAAACTGAAAAATTGGGGTAAAATAGTTAACAAATAATATAATAATTTTATAATTTTAAGAAGTGTCATATTTCTATATTGACCCCTCGAAACTCCTCCTTCTATAAGAGGAAAAAATAATGGAATTATTTTTGTAGGTGGAATCCGTTGGAATTTCGTGTAAATTTATCTCCTGTTCTTCGTTGGTTTTGGAATGGCTACGTCTTCTTTTCAATAGGTGGTGAATTACTATTGTTACGAATAAAATTATTGATAATGAGATTGTTGATATGGCTGGTACTTCATAGTTATTTGTCTGCTCCTTAATGGGTTTCAACTGTTTTGCAGTTCTGTTAATTGCATATTAAGTCTTCGAGTTTTATTACCGTAAGAATCGATCGTTCCTCTTCACCTTCCGTGTATGATCCGTCTGGCCTTTTCAGCGACATTGCGGGTTAGTTCCCCCGTTTGCCATGACCTTTTGTTGTCTGGCCGCTGTGTGAGTGGAAGTGATCTTTTCGCAAAAGGCTTGAAAATTAAGCCTGTTGGCCTTCCTAATCTCTTTATTGTACTGAGTAAGCTTCTCGTCAGTGTACCAATTACCGTCACGTTTGGCTTTATTAAAGAGCGGACGGACCTCTTTTCTGAGGTTTGATAGGTTCTTATTCCACCAAAAGGAGCATCCTTTTCTGAACGAGCTTTTGACAGTGGGCAACTGGAATGAAAAGCTTCCATTATTGCCTCACTGATCCGTTCGACTCATCAGTGTTTCTAGAATTTCGGATTGTAGGAATCGAGGTAGTATCTCCCTCTATCCTAAATTCGATGGTCGGAAAGTGATGGCTCGTACATCACCCTCCAATCTTTTACATTTTTCCTAGCAGCAACATCAACAATTGTTACGTCCGGGACCTCTTCTCTTGCTCTCGTGACAAAAGTGGGGGTTATAACCACGTTTAAGGTCTCAAGGTTATTTGCTAAGAGATAGTCTAATAAACACTCACCTTTGGCGTTGTTGTTAGTGCTTCCCCACACGGTATTGTGTGCGTTGGCATCAGAACCAATTATGATTGGCAGCCGTCTGCTATTGCAGTGTCTCACTAGCTCTTGTACTTCTTCTGGCGGTGTCATCGGCCCTTCTCCAGCGTAGTAGACAGAGGCAATGACGATGGCTCGGTCGATACCCCCCAATGTTGAGGTGAACAATGATTGGAACAAGGTCCCGTGACACGTATTCTGAAACACATATATATTTTATGTTACTTCTTATTATTACACAGGCACGCGGAGATACTTGCCTTTAATCATAAATCAATTTAGAATCCTTGCATGCAAACCTTTGATTTGAAAGTTTTTGCGAAATCATTTTTTAGTTACAGCTATAGCTATATTAGATTTCATATGGTTTCACTTCACTTTATTGCACCTGATGATGAAGAATTGTTTCTCGTTCTATAAGGATTTCTTTCGAGATGTTTAAATTCCCTGAATATTTCTTTGGATGGTTCCTTTGGTTTTGTTTTGGTGCCTTTTGGAGTTATCTCTTGTGGAGTGTTTTTCAAGGGATTCCGATTCTTTGGTTCAGCTTCTTTAGAGTCTCTATTTACTATTGTTACAGTTGGAGTCGAGGGATTACTTTTTGTGTTACGTTCTTCTACTTCTACAACTTCATTATCCTCATAGATATGTTTCATAAGCTGCGAGGGGTGGAATATATCTAGATTTACAATAAGTCTTCCGTTTTTAATGAAGCAATGTTTTTGTTTTGCCAAATATAAATGATGTCTTAAGATTTTGGCTTCTTCCGGTTGCTTTGTTGTTTGATCGTGAGCAATGAAATCTTTGTTCCCTTTAAGTTTTTTATATTCTTATGGATCTTCTATTTAGTTAGAAATGAAATGAATTCAAACTTAATGGACTGTCCCTATTTCGACCGAGTGTATAAATGTTGTTAAAATCGGACTCTGACAAACCCAGCAAATTGTTAAAAGTGGAGATAATCTTTGGTATGTCCAGTGGGCTGCTTTCTCTTTCTATTCCAAACAGAATTAAATTATTGCGTTTTGACTCCCTCTCCAGTAGCACTATTTTTTCTTTTAAATATGAGTTTTCTTGGTCAACGGTATTCCATCTGTGCGATAGATTCTCTAATGTATAGCTTAATCTTGTTTCCACAGCATTAATTAGTAATGATAAATCACCATAACTTTTTGTAGTTTTGTCCAATATTTGCTTGTTAGTAATTTCATCAATGCTTTTATTTTTAGTGAGTGGAACGTTTTCTATTATTTTCGTTAATGAGAAAAAAACGCGTTTATTAATAATAAATTTGAGTTTAATGATTGATTTGTTGCAAATATATTTTAGGTTAGGATTTATTTTTATAATATTTCCCACAATTTAACTAAATAAAGTTGTAATTTCAAATAGTTTATTCAGTTAATGGAGAAACACACTTCAATAAAGATGTACGGAGAGTACTGGGATTCTCTGTCACTTTAAAAGACTAATTTTTTAACTATTTCACTCAAGACCATCTACTAGGTGGTATTAAGTATAAGGCAACCACACACGTTATTATTGATCGGATTGAAGTGCAACAAACGTCACGAGGAAGGTGAGGAGTTATGTTAATAAACTAATTTAACAATACTTTTTATTCTCACACATGTATAATATAAACTTAAAATATATAAAATATGAAAAGGTATAAAGAATGTTCAAATAACAGAAACGTCAACATCCACATAAGAATTAATTGAATAATGTCCCCATGGTAAAGTTTCATCGGAACCGGAAACAATAAAGCGTTTATCATCCTCCGGACTGAGCGTTACTGTATTCTGAACAATCGAATGAACAAGGTGATTTTCAGAGCGAATGAGATTTTGGCTAAGTCATTTATTTCCAACTATCAAGACATTCTTCATAATCACCAAATGTAATTACAGTCTTTACAACTATCGACTTTAGCTTTCTTAGTTTTTCCTAGACTTGTCAGCTCAAATTCAATTTCATCATTATCATATCCATCCTCAATTAGCTTTTTTCTCTTCTGCTCTTTATCATTTTCAGTAGTAAGGGCTTTTATTAAATATAATTTTGACCTAAGTCCTATATAATCAGTCATTGCAACTCCATTATTCTCATCTTTCATCATCCCCAACACCTTCTTATTAACTTGTGGTATACCATAGCGGTTTTCGGGTGAGTAATCTGACGTATCAAAATACCGATGACAGTCTCTCCGCATAACCTCATATATATCTTGATCGCATATTTCATATATTAGCGAGTCGGTGTCGGTATAAAGAACTGAACAATAATTATAAACGTAGTCAGCATATAACCATAGTGAAAATCATAGATCGTAGTATTTGCAAGATCCAAGATAGCTTGACCTACGTGTATACGGGCTTATTCAAACAGATCTGCAGCTTTCCAAGCTCCACTGCTGCTAGATTCTCATTAAAAATGGTACCGTTCTTAAATTCTGGTTTGGCAATGTATGCTTCAGCACCATATCGTCCACTCCATTCAGTCAAAAGGCGAATGTTGATCCTCTTACGAATATTATCCATGGTTTTACCTATAACAGTTAGCTGTCGTCAAAACAGTTAACCTACATTGTTAACCATCTGTCGCCAACCTACATTGTCAATAGCGCCAATACTGTTAACGTCTTCGTCAATAAAAAACAACAACGACAATAATCATAATTACGAATACAAGTTATCACATAGTTATAAATAAACGTTTTAAATCAATCCGAATAGATTCTTCTTCATTTTCCATCTTTTTGTTTTATAAAGGCAAACACACTTCAGCACTAAAATATTTTTCAATCATCATAAAATCTAGAGAATTTAGTAACATTTCAAAACACTTTTGTATCTTCCACCTAAAACAAATGTCATAAAAACGCGTTTTTACTTACTTTTCAAACCATCCATCAGTGCGCCATCAATTGTTTCCATATGTCATTCTTGATACACATGTTTCTCGAAATACACTTTTTCATTACTAATATCATCTTTTGTACATACGTCTTAAATATATATTTCAAGTAGCTAGCTATTTTTGCTTGTTAAAAACGACCAAAAACTCAACAGATATCTGTCATTTTGCTAAAAATAAATGATGAAAACTTTCAAAACCATACGTTAGTATTGATGTTCCGGTTCTTGAGAATCTAATTTTAAATTTTATATTTCTTGATCTTAGAATAATTTTCATATTGAACTTACCATCATCATCACACAATTTCGACAATAAATCTGAATTAAACCATTTTAGAAACTACGATCAGTTTAAATATTCCAGAACGATTGTTAAATTTTAGTTTTGGATAGGATATATTTTTTTGAAGTCGCACCAAAAGTCACCTATTTGGTCTGACTTGAAATCTTCTAAAAGTATATTGTTTCTGTTTTGAAACATGATTAATTCCTTTATTATCACGAGAATTGCCCAATATTCTTACAAATGGGTTTGCTAAAAGACACTTTTCACCATGATTATCTACAATAGTCACCAGTATACACGTGTCTTTGAAATTTGCAACAATTGATATTTCGGTTGAAATAAAAATTAATCTCGACCCCGACCCCCAGAGGTCAACAAACAAAAAAGGTATCTCTGATAAGTTAAATATAATATGCTTAATATGAATGCAAAAGGTATTATGTCGTTCGTTGATTACACAGTATTTAATTGTAAAAATGTTCATTATACAGGGTGTAGCCATTGTACAAAGATGTCATAAAGGGATTAGAAATTTATCTCTGCTATTATTGGTAAGTTGAAAACTGTGACTTTAGTTTAAGAGCTTTAATAACTACTTTGCATGTAATTACGTCATTCATTCATGTGTATTTTATATATTGTCACTTTATTTTCTTAAATTAAAATAAAAAAGTTAATACATATACATAATAAATAAATAAGAAAATAAATATTGTCTTGTAAAAAATTTATTAAAGATATATAAAATCTAAGTTTTTTACTAAAACACCTATTAACTACCATATTTTTAACCTAAAATAAATGGAATGTAGTTTTTATGAAAAAAATCTTTCAACGTTAAATAATTTTCAGAAAAGTCTTATTCTTTATGGACTTCAACTGTCACTATTTCTTTTGGTGTCCAAATTAGCAAATACCACAGTTTTCTATCAGTAATATAGAGTTGCCCTTGAATTTGCATAAAATAATCATGCTTTTTGTTTACTGTAATATTTCCCATTGGGCTTGTAACAATTATATATCCCTTGTCTTTCTTCATTCCTTCAAGTATAGAATTTTCTTTGCATCTAAATGGGCACTTTACTTATAGAATGGCATCTTCATTAACTAAACCATCAGGACTAGCCCCCATATAACCACATTCATCTAGTCAAATTCCAGTTCTCACTACGGTTTGTCCACTTTCTTCAAAGGCCTTTATCCCATGTTTCTCATTCTCTCTTCCCCACTGTATGGATTTTGTGTTTTCCATGTTGTAGGTAACTAAAAAAAAAATCATAAATGTGAGAATTGCTTAGATTGCAGAGTAATAGAAAATTTCCAAAAGTGAAATAATTTTTTTTACTACTAACCTGAGAAATTGCTATTATTTACTCCATTCCCCTAACAAGAAGTAATACATCTCACCCTCGGTAATAGTAAGTGTCACCTTTCCAATATATTCATGTAAGTACTTCCTAAAGCCATAGTTTGGGAAGACCACTAATTTGCTATGCTTATTTAAGCTAATACTAATTGTTCAATACTCTATAATAATTTTTAATTTCTGTTTCCCAAATTAAAAATGTATATGACATATTTGCAAGGACAGGCTGTATAGTCAATTTAGAAGTACTGCCACGGTGACGAAGGAGTAGAACAGATTAATACCAACATCGATAGTGTATATGTCGATACAAAAATTTAGTTACGGTCTACGACCTATTAGTTTTAATGATAACACATTTACGGGGTTTTCGCGCTGTGCATCACTCATCTAGTCGCAAATAGCAATAGGGCGCCCTTTATAAGTGAAGACCAGGAGAGTGGTAAGTACTGCTATTTTTTCTATATATCTGTCTTTCAATCTACAGTCCATTTGTATACGTTTCCCAGAAACTCTGGTGTTTCATACGAAACACTAATAAATCCATATAACTATAATATCACAAAATGCAATAGTATATTTCCTAGAAGCATTTCAAAATTTGACACATGCCAAATTTTTACATAAAAAATCCGCACTGATCATAAACATTTATAAATATTTTACAAATTGTTAGGAAATTACAAATGTCAAAATTAAAATTGCTAATATATCAATCTTAGTAGTGAAAAATAGTATATTATACACCTAGGTTGAGATGTGAGATATTATTTACTGAGCACTTTTATATCACACACCCTTGAATATAATGTGCGAGGTAAATAATAGGCTTCTCTACCTACGTATATAAACATTTTTTTTCACTACTAACATTGATATATTAGCAATTTTAATTTCCTAACAATTTGTTAAATATTTCGAAATATCAAGCAGATTGGAGTGTATTTATAATTAGCGAGGCTTTTTTATGTAAAAATTTGGCATGTGTCTAATTTTGAAATGCTTCTAGAAAATATACTATTGCATTGATATTATAGTTACTGGATATATTAGTATTAGCATAAATAAGCAGAACAAATAAATGGTATTGTCAAACTATGGCTTTTGGAAGTACATGAATATATTGAAAATTTGACACTTGCCATTATTTACCTAGGTGTTTTTTTAATAACATTATTTATCTAGGGTGAGAAATATTACTTCTCATTACGGGAATGGAGTAAATAATAGCAATTCCTCAGGTTAGTAATGAAAAAAAATGTATATATACCTCGGTTGAGAAGCCTATTATTTACCTCACACATTATATCATGAGATGCTTAGCACTGAAGGATATAAAAGTGCTTGGTAAATAATAGCTCACTTCTCAACATAGGTGTAAACATACTATTAGCTCATTTAGAAATTTGTCAGGCTGGTAACAAACCATGATGTGTGAAAATTCAATAACTGATAATATATTTGCCAAAACACATTTTAAATAATAAAAAATACAAATAAAATTAAAACAAACTATAAATTGTTTTTACTTGAAATACTTAAAAAGGCTAGGAGGGAACCTGTTCCTTCTAACTGCAGATAAGATGGAACCATAATCGCTTGCCGTCAATCTGTTTTCCCTTGTAACAAGCTAATACGGGTTTTCATGCTGCCCTTCTGTGTTTTTTGCAATCCTCTCAATCATTTCTTTAGAGACTTTTAATATCTGTTCCAAATATTCTTGCTTATTTAACACATTTAAATATTCCTGACTGAACAGGATATCTTTTATATTAGGAACGAATGTTTCCTCCTGGTTTACCTGAGGTTAATCCATTAAGACCCAAGTGAATCCAACAGCTCCATCAAATAAACTTAATTTTTGTTTGAAATCCTTAATTTCTTGTTCATTTAAATTTCTACTGGAGAAGCGATGATTCCTATGAGGGTAAATATCACTGATACATGAACAAGATACTGATCGTATTGTCCAATCAGCATTGAAATATATCTTAAAAAACAAAATTAAAACCAGTATCAAAAATGTTAATAAGAATGAATTATTAAGAAATTAAGTCCCGAATATTTATTTTAAATGTCCTACCTCTATGTTGTACTGCCTGTCTTTCGTACTAGCGTTAACTTTTCCTCACTACTTTTAAGGGATCGTCAAATGCGAAACTTGCCATGTCCCGACTCGAGCGCATTTACTGCACGAATCATTAATTTTGATTCATCCTTAAATAAAGCCATAATCTAGCCTAATTTGATTACGTATTTTGCCATTATTCAAATTAAACGCCTTTTATATTCACTTTTCAAAAATCATTTTCACTGGAAGCGAAAAAACAAAACAAAAACAGACAAGTATGACATTTGTCAAGTTTAAAGTTACCATCGCTACTATTTGTATAGAAACCCTGACGTCACGACTATCATGATCCATTTTGATTTTATTTATGGCTTCTGCGTCGATTTTCGCGTACTTCCTAAATTATTGCCATTAAAATATAGAACTCCTTCTACATTTTTACTCTGAAAATTTTGGCAGTAATGTTATGGCGTGTAAAACAGCAAAAATTATTCTTGCGAAAATTTTCAAGGCAAATTTCGCAATAATTCTCGTAAGTGTAAAACGGTTCTTAGACAATTCCAAAATGACAAATAACATTGTATTGTAACGTCAACTAACGATGTGTGTGTGAGGACGATACAATTCGATGATTTTAGGAACGGTGCTCGAGAATATCATTTTTAGGAAGTATTCGCAAATAGAGCATTCACAGGCTTGCGTATACACGACGTTGGGAACGATGTCAAGAATAGCGCCCCGGTTCGAGATTCAGGGCGGATGAGACTCAATCATCGACCACCACACCTGCAAGAAATGAATCAGCGGTGGCGATCGTGATGTTCTTTCTGAAATATCGAGACCACACCTAAACGTTTAACTTTAGAAATATTTTTACAAAAAGTACAATTTTATTTTTTAGAACTGAATATCTTTTTAATAAATACATGGAAAATTATCATTGGTACTGCAAATGGAAGATCGTATATGAATTATATGGGTAATGTAAGCATAAATTGCCCGTAGATAATTTACTTTTTAATTAATTAAAAAAAATAGAATTGCGGGGAGAGGAAAAAGACGAAATTTTCGGTATAAGAGTGTCTGCCGTCTAGCGCAAAAATATATCGAAGAGGGCGGAGTCGAAACGTGATATGGCCAGAGTGACGAGCAATCACTCTTGATTTTTGACACTACTTTGACAAACACAGGCCGTATTCACACAAACCAATGCAAGATTGACTTTCTATATTTTCATTTTTAATGACGTAGAAGCTAATATACTAGGATATTTTATAATTTTTATCCACATTAAAGGCAATATGTTGAAATTTATTGTCGTTTATAATATTTTAAATTGTTTTATTCTATTTTGCTTACGTAAAACAGTCTTGTAGTTCGCGCGACTGCATGACAACGATGGACGAGAAAATCAAGGAATTAGAGAGAAAGATGACAGATTCAAAAACACGAGGCACGCCAGAGGAAGAAAATAAGACCGAGCAAACAAAACGTTGCAAACCAGAAACACTCCCTAAGTTAGAAGACATTGGCAGTTTTGCCCGAATCAAGGCCCCAGCGTTCGATGGAAAATATAAGGCGGCAACGAAAGAATCGCGGTACAACAAAGCTATGACCATGCAAGAAGAACGTAACGAAGACAGACTGGACCAGATCGTCAATTTGATAAAGAGTATGGCAGACAAGAAGCCGAAGAAGATCAAAGGCCGAAAGTGTGGCGAGCTAGAGCAAATACACAGCCCGTCTAAGGGTCCCAGGACTCCTACAACACAAGAACTTCAGTCACAGGGGAAACTAGACAAGAGCAAACATAGAGCTGATGTGTATCACCGAAACGCCGACTCCCTGCCTAGACGGTCATGTCCCGTAGACTACTCTCACTGCAACAAGTCGGAATCTAAGGAAGTTGCAGTTTCAAGAATTACGGTAGTTGACGAAGAATGGTCACCCTCCAGGATCAGAGAAGATCAGGAGAATGATCCTCACCTAAAGAAGATTCGGCAATTGTAGGAAGAAAAGCGGCGACCTACCTGGCAAGAAGTGTCAAAATTTTCACCGATACTCAATGCATAGTAAACACTAGAGGCCATTGGAGTTAGAGATGCAGCACATGCTTTTTTCAAAAGTTATCTGACAAACCGATCTCAGAAAGTAAGAGTGGGCAATAAATGCAGTAAAGAACAGACAGTTGAGTGTGGTGTGCCACAAGGTACGGTTCTAGGCCCTGTTTTGTTTAATATCCATGCGCGGGCGGCGGCGGAGATATGTTATGTCACTTGCCACCTATCCATCAAAACCGTCTTTTATCATATACGTAATAAATAAAATATACTGCTAACTACCTATATCTCCAATAAGCGAAATGCGTTCCATTAAGAGTGAGAGGTCCGACTACACTCTATGTGGCCATGTTAGTTATGCGCAAGTGCTGTATTTGCCGCCTGTAATATTTTTAAACGAAGATATTTGAGTCAACAAAAACTTCGTGTCTGATTTTTGATTTGACCAAATAAAGTGCAATTATGTAATTACATTTTTTTTCACTTCTAACATAAATCTCAAATAACGTCTATTATAGTTGTCTAGGTTACTTCAAAAGGAATAGAAATGAAGTAGATAAACATGAAATATATAGTGAGCACATAACCAATTAGAGTTATTATTTTTATAAATCATTTCTTCGATATCTACACACTAATATAGCCATACATATTGACAAATTAAATGACGATGGAGTACCCCATGGGATGATTTGTTTTCAAACGGAATTTATTTTTATATACCTGTAGACCTATGAAAATTTAAATTAGGACCAATCTCATTACATAAAAAGCACCGTTGTGGAAACATAGTTTTTAATAAAAATCTAAATTAAAGAAACATGTAAAAATCACAACACAATGATAAAACAAATAACAAAATCACTAAACATCCAAACCACATCCTAATTTTACTATGCTGTTTCCAAACGAACAACCATAGAGAAAATAAAATATATTATTTGTCTATGCTAACAACCTTCACCACACTTCTGATTGTGGGTCCTCATGTGCGGACTATAAGCAGAGCGCACTGCTGTTCGATGATGTGGTTGGTTGAAATTATCACGTGATCTATCAAAAGTGCGCTGTCACTAATCTGCGCGGATTACGCCAACAGTCCGCTGAAAAGTAGAATTTGTCTCTAGTTTTCGGCGTACTGCTGGCGTTTAATGACAGTAGTGAGCACGTGCTAGATAAAGACATTTGTTGACCACGTTGAGGAATTTTGATTTTCAGGTTATAATGGTTGCGTTTTGTTCGCAGTTTGATTTATTTTTTTCATAATATTCAAGCTTTGTTCTGCTGCAAAATATTTCTATTACCCAAAATCCCTTTCTTCTACTAATTACTGTTATTTTTTTGCAATTGATGAATTAAATGTAGCTTTACTAGATTCTGCTTGATGGCAGGCCATCGCCTCGAACATTTCGATAATTTGATTGCCAAATTAGGTAGGTATATATCGCTTTCCATTCTATAAGTATCCAACTGAAGACACAATAAAAAATACAATATTAATTTACTTTCAATGAAGGCATTACCTACTCATGCACTATTGTAAACAAACTGTCTACGCTCAAAAGGAATAAACAGAAATCGTCAGGATGCAGTACGCTGAAACGAGCGTATTGCGCTGTCAAATTGAGTCCGCTCCAAATCCGCCCATGAGGACCCACCTTGAAGGTCTAAAAGCGTCAAAACGGGAATGATACAGACCACAGATCATATAACTACTATTAAAAAAAGACAATGATATTAAACAATGCAACGTCTCGTGACTCGCATGCGCGTATTGATCTTAGCCACCGACGGTGCAGACATATATATGTCGGCACTCTGATGATCGCCACGCTTGCCGTACCGCTTGGCACAGTATATTTTATTTATATGTATATTAGCGTTTTCGATTTACCTGCACTCTGCAAGTTCAGTTTGCCCTGAAATGACGTCACAAAACTCAGCGAGGGCATGCTAGTTCACATGATTGCACTAAAAAGTGCGCTTTAAATCGAACACCCGTTCAACTGCCAGTGCAGTGTTTCTAACCCAACTTTCGGTCAAAAGGCGGAAAACAAACAAACAGCAGGAAAGCAAGGAGAAAAACCATATGAACATGAACAGCACTGTATATACGAGTATATTTCATAATAGTTATATATTATGTATTTTATAATATATGAAACATACAAATTTAGAAAAGACTAAGAAAAATGTTGTCCAACGAAATATGGTACACTTATTTCTTGATGTAAATATTTCCTTATCACGTTAGTAAAATCGAGTATATTGATATTTTCTTTAGGATTTATAAAAAATATTTCTTCATCCGAACAACTATCTGAAGATGAAAGTGATACGGTTAGCTATGCTAATTAGAAATTTTTTTTATTTGGCGCCATTTAAAACTGAACTGAACGGACTGCACCGTCTTTTGTTTCAGTGCAAATAAAATTGAACTGAGGGCGCACTCGAAGAGTGCCGCTTGTAAATCGAACACGTGAAACTGGAGGAGTCCAAGTATGAAAACCATAATCGAACACAACTTTTGAACTGAGTGCGCACTCAGTTCAGCCGGTGCAGGTAAATCGAAAACGCTATTAGTCTTTTATATATTTGTCTATGGTCTTGACACAGAACACAAAAAGTCGTGAGCTTAGCATGGATATGTATATATATATATATATATATATATATATATATATATATATATATATATATATATATATATATATATATATATATATATATATATATTTTTATATATATATATTATATGTATACACATATATATACGAGAAATGAAATAACACAAGATATAAATCTTTGCACAAGATTAATGTTTCTTTATGTTAATTAATAGTGTTTCTATTTCATCTAAAAAATGGAACCAAATGAAGAGATGTGTAAAAGCTTAGCCAAATGGCTCCAAAAGACTGTTCCCAATAAAACTCGGACCATTCCAGAAATTTGTGATGGAGTTGCAATGTTGGATGCACTCCTTCAAATTTCTCCCGAACATTTTAGCAAACTTGAATTGAAAATTAAGAAAGATGTTGGAGCAAATAATTGGCGATTACGGATAAGTAATTTAAAAAAAATTGTTGAAGCTGTGATAGAGTATTATCAAGATGTTCTTACTCTGCAAATTTTAGATGTCGGAATTCCGGATGTTAATCAAATAGGGGAAAACAGTGATCCTGTTCAATTGGCAAAATTACTGCGGTTAATCTTAGGTAAGCGATTTTGTTATACAAATAATACCTAAGGGCATAGTAATTGCCATTAATTTAAATGTTTAACATCATTGGCTTGACAGTTTTTTTGTAATATCTTCCATCCAATGAAGGTATCTATTTATTTTCTAGTGTACTTGATAAAAATATGATTTATGTCAATATGACTTGTAGTAATTATATGCTTGAAAAATAGTAAATCCTTACCCTTATTTCTGACCCAGGAAATTTTTTATCTTTTTAATATATCAATTTATGATTTTGAATCAAATAATCTGATTGCAAAAGTTTTAGAAGCAAAAAGAAGTAGTATTTATTTACAAAGTACAGGCCTTAATGGGTTTGGTACTAAGTATTCTTTGAAAAACGAATTTAAATGAAATTATGAAAATAATTATTCAGAATTAGATAGATTAGGCATAACTAGTGTATCACTGGGAAATCAGTATCATCATATCAGCATTAGATACTAGTATAATTGCTACACTTGCTCACGTCATATATGTATATCATCATAAATGATTATAATTTTTTCATATATGTTTCTGTATTAGTCTACAAGCTCTAGAATTTTTAGATATATCAATGACATTTATTGAATAATAGATTGAAAGAAGAAAATGGCGAGAAAAATATCTATTGAAGTTCAGCCAGAATGTCAAAAGAATCTTTCTATAAAAAACATACTATTCATTGAAAATAAACCGCAAATCAAGAATATATATACCTAAGTGGTGGCCATTAAAACTCGTTTTCATTTGATAGTGTTACTATATCCTCTTTTACTAATTGTAATTCTTTCGCTTGCTAATCCCAATCAGTTTTTCTGTCGATTTGATGTTTGTCTAGTTATAATTTAGCTTGTATATGTGCTACTTGTAACCTATACCATATTTCTTGTGGACAAGCATCAATGTTATATAGTGGTTCTATTCTAGGTTGACTAAATATTCAGGAAGACATCTTCTACAGTCTGTATGTGTTTCTTTAATATACCTAGCTCCTAACGCATTCATTATAAACTCTATGATTTCTTTCACAGCCTCCAATTCTTTGGCTATGATAAGCTGTTGAAATGATGTGTTTAATGTTAAGTAATTTTGAAATATTAGTTAACACTTCATTGTTATATTCAGGACGGATATCTGTTCTAATATCTTTCATTGGCCCATATATTAAAATAAAGTGTTCAAAAATTTCTTTAACTACTGTGTTAGCTTCTTTATTCTGAATTGGAATCATGACTATGAATTTTGTGAGTTCAAACTGAATAGTTACAACTTACACATTATTATTAATTGATTTTAAGAATGGCCCTATTCTATATATACACTCTTATTGTATATATACACTCTATATCAAACACTTGCTGAGGGGTAGGAGTAGGTAGAAGTGGTTCAAAGTGTGTAATTTTTGACTTGTTAATTTGACAGTTGTGTCACTTGTTCACAAAATTAGTTAGACTTTTCTCAATGTTCGTCCACTTCTAGTTACTTTTGAGTTTTTTTAAGAAGAAGTTTTTGTCGGCAATGCTTAAGAATGGGTCATTGTGATATTTTGTTAATAATTCGTTAATTTCGTCAGAGTCTGTAATCTTTTTAGGTAATTTGCGTAATACAATACTTATGTATTTGATTTAATATTTTGTTGCCTACATTTTTATCCTATCTTCCATGCACCTTAAAAATATTTCATCACTAGTCTAACATTATTGTCTACTGCCAGCTTGTCTAGCTGAGCCAACATCTTATCTAAATCGAAATTGTGGCTTATATTTTCAATATGTTTATTAATCAGCATTTTAATTTCAATGTTGCCTTTATTTGGAACTGTAAAAGTGGCTACTCAAGAACTTCCATATTATTAATTTTGTAAATTTTAATATTTTCGCAAATTACTGGTGTTTTAGTTTGAATAGTTGCTAAAATGTGTGAGTTTTGATGCAATTCTTTTAGATCTGTTAATGTTGTCCAAGATGTAGCATCTTCCACATTCGTGGATCCTATTATGAATTTAATAAGAGTTTTGAGATAATATTTTTGGATGGATATTATTTAGAATATAATAAAGTAAAATATTTTGTTGCTAAAATGATAAAAAAATTGTAAAAATCTAGAAATATTCGGAAAAGAAAAAATATTGTCAGTATGAAGTAAAATATCAAAACTTGAAAGAGTTCAGATAAATATATAAAATAATCCACAGTATTTAAATAAATATCTGAAATTTCTAGAAGTACTGAACATAAATTGTTTTTACAATAGTAACAGAAAATTTGGTCAAGTATTAAAACATTAGGTGAAAACTGTAAACATTGGCCGGGCTTATTGAAAAAGGTGTTTTAATCAAGAAATAAGATAGTAGTTTCCATTTAAAGTATATCTCTGGTGATATATTGCTTGCCAAATTTGGGAAGAACCTGTGTGAATTTGGGGGGGTGAATCTTTGTTTAGGAAATAAAAGGTACATTTTTTATTAAAAATCTCTAATTTTTATTTGGCTTTTGAGTTACAAAATTGATGAATGCACTCATGACAAGTAGTTATCCTAAAATTTTAATTAATTGTCATTTAAAAGAAGAATTGCCAAGTTTATAAAAAGATATAAATTTTGTAAAATTTTTGATCAAAATTTGAATAAAAATTAGGAATAATTGGTTTAACCCTTTCGAGACGGATTTTTATTTTCGTTAATGTGTTACCAACATATTATTTCTTATGTTTTCTGACATCGTACATATATTCTAAAATTAAGTATGGCCTAATTATGAAATGTATTGACAAAAAAATGTGGGATATATCGTCCCAGTAGCCTTTTATATTGCGATTATGTATCCCAATAGCTTCATAATTAAAAATTCAAAAAGAAACATTTATTCAAGGATGAAATATTATAGGAGTATAAAAATATCATTTTTGATAGGGTGTAAAACAGGTATTGTAAAGTCCCACACAACAAGTTGAACATATGATGGTAGTTCGTTTCTCAACCCCCCTTTGTGAGCATCTGATACATATTTTTTTTTGTTTTTTACCAATGGGAAGATGTCTCTTTTATAGGCGTCCAGTGCTTGTTCGTCTCTTTACGTTTGCGTGATGTTTATCGTTTTTAATAAGTTCTTCTGCTAGTACTATCAAGCATTCTAAGAATGGTACTTTCTTGTCACTACGCCTTACTTCAGTGAAAATGATATATACATTTACAGTAGCCATCATGAGTAATTATTTGACTTATGCTTTTGATTTCTTGTTCCGTGACATATTTATTTAGCTTTTATTGACGTCTTAGCTCACAATTTACTTTATATTACTCTGATGCTGCTTCTTATTCTTTAAGGTTTCTTATCTGCCTTCTGCTTCTCTTGTTACTTCGTTTCTTTCCAAGTTGTGTTAATTAAATTTTTCAAAAATTATATTTTCCCTTTTACAATATTTATTACTTTGGTTTGGTTTAATTATCTATATAAAAACGTCAAAGTAATATTATTTAAAGGTTGTTTTTTATAATTTTTCTCTGGAATCCCAAAATTCATGCAACTTTGGATCCCTATATCCTCCAATGCTTGTAATAATAAAGGGTGACTTATCATATGAAAGGCTTTTGTTAGGTCTATAAATATACACAAACACGGCTTATCCTAACTAAGTGACTCGGTTATTTTAGATGTTAATTTAATTACAGCGTCCTGAGTAGATTTACCTTGCCTGAAACTAAATTGTTGATTTGATAGAAGTTTGTATTTATTTAGGTAACTAAGAAGTCTAGAATTAATCAATTTCTCGAATATTTTAACAAAATGTGTTATAAGTGATATTGGTCGTCTGGTTTACTTCCTTTTGTATATATTGGGGTAACAACAGTATTCTTAAAGGCCATGGGAAACACACCGCTTTGAGTTAAATTGTTAAAGAGATAAGTTAAAGGTTGTACTATATGATATCGAATTAATTTAATATTACTTCTAAAACTTCGTTATCATCAGCTGACGCAAACACAAATGAATTCAAAGTAGATGACCATTTAATTTTGTAATTTTTAACTTTTGGAACTTTGTTAGCTTATTTTTTGCCTACGGAAGTGAAGTGGTTATTGAATTTGTTAGCTACATCAATGTCTTTTACTAGTAATTTGTCAGAATGTTTGCTAGTAATACTGTTTATGGGCTTTTATATATATATATATATATATATATATATATATATATATATATATGAGGATAGTCTTTGCTGACAGTTAGAAATAAAACTTGGGAATATTGGGGAATTGCAGCAAAAAAAAGAAAAAGTGAACTCTTATTGGAAAAATTCCAAGCTTTCAAGGATGATTATCCTCATCATCAGGGACACTCCAAATTGAGGTTAGATTCCATTGTGTTAGATTGAATTGAAACACGGAAAATCAATATTGTGTACCAGTTAGGGAAAAACGAAAAATTATATTATACAATCACATCAATCATGGCTAAAAAGGTTAAAGTAGTAACACCATTTTACATCTTGACACAATCGAAGTGTTTTTCTGTTAATAGCCGACAAGGAAATGATCACATCTGTATATAGGTTCACAGGTTGAACCGCGTTGGAAATTTATGATTTCTCGACGTTTCGGCACTATTTTGAAGCCATTTTCAGGGGTGGTTAGGTTATTTTGTTTATTAATCTAGGAAGTGATCAATTTCTGCAACTTCATTCTGCCTACTCCATGCAACAAATCAGTATTCGCAATATTCTGTGTGGTATTAGCTAGGAAAGTAGTTGTTTTTCTCTTCGAAGAACGATCAGACTGATATGTCGAAATTATTAAAATTTTGACTAAAACGGTGGTGCACAGTAGAAATTTATCTTTCACACCTCGTATTTTATGAAATTTTATTTTATATATATATATATATATATATATATATATAAATGTTTTTGTATCTAAGTGGTCATGTTAATATATGTTCACGTTAAAAGGTATTTTTAAAGTGAATTTTACATGGTTAATTGTGGTATGTGATATCAATTTGTAGTGTATTGGATAATCTACCTACTGATTGTGAATTTACTTCCAATAGGGAGTGTGAAATTGAGCAATTTAAGTTTCTGTTTGGTTCTTTTTCCTACATATCAATTAGTAAGCAACTTTTTGTTGGTAAATTATAAGGTGATTAAAGTAAATAGTTGGTAATAGTACAAGAGCTTACAATAAAAGGGAATGAGGATATGTCTGAAGATATTTATTTTATAGTGAAGATTAAATCAACTATATGGATGCATACAAAAAAAATAAGTAAAAGAAAAAAAGATGGAAGGGCATTTTAAATGTTGTAAAAAAAAGGAATGTTCAAACTTAATACGTATTGTTTGTTTTGATGTGTACCATTTTACTTGTTTGGATAGAAAAAAAGCATATAAACTAATTGATCAGAATAAAATTTATTGCTCAGTAAAATGTGAAGAAAATGATCCAACAATAAAGATTAACAATCTATATGAAGAAGTAGCTAAATTAAAATATAAAATTAGAGAAAGGGATCTAGAATTAGTAAAAGTAGAAGGTGAAAATGTTGACAAAATGAATGAAATGCAACTAGAAGTAAATGAGCTGCACAAAGAAATAAATGATAAAAATTGTTATATACAAAGATTGAATAAAAGGACGCAGGACTTTGAAGATGATGTATTTGAGTTTGAAAATAGAGATACCCATAGAATAAAAGGGCAAGATGAAAAAATAAAACAATTAAATAAGGAAATTACACAAATTGAAAATAAATTGAAAACGCAAGAGAATGAGTTACGAAGCAGAAATGATAACCAAGTGTTACTGAACAATAGAATTAAGGAAATGGATAATGTTAGTCGGGAAATGGAGGATGCAATACGAGCACTTGAGGAGGAAAGTGATAGGGTCAATGAAGAACTATCTAGATATAAAAAATTAGAAAATGAAAATAGGATAGGGCTGACAGTACTGGATAAAGAAAAAAAGGCAATCAGGGATGCAACGCAAACAGTGCAACTATCAGATAAAGTAGAGAAAACTATTAATAAACGGGACATTGAAGAAGGAGGAAACATTAAACAGACGAAATTATTAGTACTGTGTGATGAAAATGGACGTAAGTTGAGAAGGACAATAGAGTTAGAATTAGATAACTTAGGATGTAAGGATTTTTTATTAGAAACAATTATAAAACCGGGGGCTACTTACGAGAATATTATTGCAGGCATAGATAAACTTGTAATTAATTATAATCTAAATGACTGTGTAATTATTTTAGGTGGTATAAATAATTTTAAAAATAATAAATACCCGAGTATAAAATTCATAAATAATAAAGTATAACACAATGTACACATACAAATTTGGTATTTATTAACATCCCAGAGGGAAACTTTAAAAACTATAGTAAAAGATATGTAAATAGATTTATCTTTAGATTTCAGGACTATATCAAAAGGCTGGACAATTATGCTCAGGGTTTTGCAAAGGTGATTGATTTATGTGATAGAAAGGGATTTTTTAATATTAATATGTCTGGAAAAGTCTGCAATAAGTTAATTAATGAGATATTACATTCAAAAAAGAATAATAATCTTATATTTATCGATACTGTAAATTATAAAAAAATCACTGAGCAACAAAGTGATGAAGACAATAAAAATAATAACAGCTCTTTTTTAGAAATAACAAACAGCAAAAACATCACAACATAGAAAATAAATTTGAAAATAACTCTTTTATATTGTACCTAAATGCTCAAAGTCTTCTAGCTCATATAGATGAGGTTAGGAATTTAGTTCAAAAAAACCTTTACTTGTATGTCTATCAGAAACTCATGTTACAGAGGACATATTTAATTCTGAAATTGATATTAGTAATTATATTGTTCATAGGACAGACAGTAATAGCAGACACACGGGTGAACTGTAGTATTTGTAGATAATAGATTAAAAATAGTTGAGGTGCATAGATATTGTATTGAGGGAGTCTTGTGGATAACTGGAGTGTCCATTATATTCCAAAATAGAAAGTATTGGGTATTTGTTCTGTATAGATCTCCAAGCAGTAGCATGGTGGGGTTTTTGCAATTATTTGAAGATTGGTTTGAGGAAAATATCAATGAGGTAAACGATAAAACTATTTTATATGGGGATTTTAATCTGAATTGGCTAAATAATGATAACAATTGCAGTGGTAGGCTACGAAGTTTTATAACGGATATGGGATTTATGAATTCAGTGACAGAATATACACACTTAACACAGCGGGGAGGTACATTAATTGATCTGGCTTTATCGAATTTAGAAATAGATGTGAGTGTTTTTGATTTCCCTAAAATAAGCTGTCACCGCAATATATTGATATCTTTGAAACACATAAAAGTACCAAGAAAAGAATTGTATATAGAAACGAGGGGCAGAAATATTGACTTTGAAATAATTGGGTTAAAATTGAAAAATATAAACTGGAACTAAACAGAAATAGATTTGAATAAAAGATATGATATGTTTGTGGAAAAGGTATATTCTGTACTAGATGAAGTAGCTCCAAGAAGGGAGGTAAAAATATATAAACATTACCAGGAATTTTGGAATGAAAAAGTTAAGCAGGCGGCAAGAGACAAGTATGAAAGTTATAGAATATACATAAAGAACAGAACAACAGACTACTGGGAAATATACAAACAAAAAAGAAATATAGCTGTAAAAACAATAAGGGAAGAAAAGAGAAAGTATTTTGAAAATAAGATAGATCTTAATAAACAAAATCCGACAGAAATGTGGAGAATTTTAAAGGCGTTCATTCCAAATGACAAACAAGAAAATAGTTTAAATATAATAGATATGGGTAATGGTGAGTTAGTCACGAATATAAACGTAATACCAAATTGTTTAAACATATATTATATTAAAAGCATTCTGGATATAACAGAACAAATTGATAAAACTTTTACAAATAGTTTTCCAGTAGTAGATAAAGTTATTACTAACAAAATCAACACTTTTAAGTTAATTAGTCTAGAGGAATTAGAAATAATAATTAGTTCATTAAAAAATAAAAGTAGTCCCGATGATATCAGTGTAGAATTATTAAAAAAGTGTTTCAAGGATATTTGTAATCCTGTATTAAACATAATTACTAGTTCTTTGGAGTTAAATCAAGTTCCTACAGAAATGAAAATATCCACTATAGTACCTATACCCAAGAAACCAGATACAAATAAAGCTCCAAATTTAAGACCAGTTAATATGATTACTGCAATTGCTGAAGTATTGGAAAAAGCTGTATATGCGCAACTGGTGGATTATCTAGAAGGTAATAAAATTCTTTGTGAGTATCAATCAGGATTCCGTAATAAACATAGTTGTGAAACGGCTCTACAATGTGTTTTGAGTGATTGGAAAAATAATATCGAAAATAACTTAGTCACAATTGCGGTATTTTTGGATCTACAAAGAGCATTTGAAACAGTAGATAGATATAGGCTAATAAGGAAAATTAAAAGCATAGGTATTGATGGGACAGCTCTTAGTTGGATAATAGATTATTTTAACAACAGGCAACAACTGGTAAAACTCAATAACATACAGTCAAACAGGTTATGTAATGATATGGGTGTACCACAGGGCAGTGTGTTGGGGCCTTTGCTATTTTTGGTTTATTTAAATGATATTGTGGACATTGCAAGGGAGTGCAAAATTCATTTATTTGCAGATGATACCCTACCATATTACTGCTGTAGTGATATTGAGCACTGCATAAGGGTTATAAACGACGCCCTAAAAAGGGTGCATATGTATTGTTGCGCAAATTTATTAAAAATTAATATACAGAAAACAAAATGTATGGTATTGGGCATAAAGCATAGGTATAGGGAAGCTAGTTTAAATATAGAATTAGGCGATGAAACGATAGAGGCAGTAAAAACATTTGTCTATTTAGGAGTAACTATTGACAATAATTTGAAATTTAAAGAGCATGCAAATCAAGTTATTAAAACTGTGGCATATAAAATTAACTATTTAAGACGATGCTCTCCACATCTCAGCCAATGGTCTAAATTAACTGTCTTTAACACTGTAATATTACCACATTTTAGTTATTGCCCTACAATTTTGTATCTACTCAACCAAAATGAAATCAATCGTCTTCAAAACATGCAAAACCGTGCCATGCGAATAATATTAAAGTGTTCTTAGTACACTCCTATAAACAGCATGCTAAAGACACTTAATTGGATGCCAATAACTAAATTAATGCTATATTTCACATTAATTTTTATTTTCAAAGTTAAAATTGGACATGCACCGGTGTATCTGCAGGAAAAGCTCTCTAGTAATCTTGATGTACATAGCTATGACACAAGAAATAAGGAAAATTTGAGAATTGAAATGTGTAGGAGAAGCAGTACATACAACTCTGTAATTTCACAAAGGTATTGGTTCTTTCAATAGTTTACCAGAATACATTAAAAAAAGTTCATCTGTAAATTCTTTTAAAAGAGCTTTAAAGGATTATTTATTGTCAGAGTGAGTAGTTACAGTATAATCTTATGTTTGTTTAAATTTGTTTTATTTTAATTTCTTTATGATGTACCTACTTTTTATACTATAGCCACTATATGTTGTACTATTCTTTTATTTTATGTTGTGTATATTATGTAAATAGAATTAGTTATTTTGACTAAATAAAGATATATATATATATATATATATATATATATATATATATATATATATATATATATATATATATATATATATATATATATATGTACTGCGTTACTCAATAACGAAGTGGCAAAACAATTACTACTTTTTATAAAATTGATTATCATTTCTCTTCCATTTTTCCTTAAAACGTCGAATGATAAATCCATAATAATATAACAGAAGTTTAAAATTGGCACTTAATTATATATTAAAAATCAAAGCAATGAAATATAAAATATATCTAAAAACAAAACCATTTGCGCATAACTTAAAAATATGTTTTACTTAGATGACATTGTAAAATGGAAAAATCCTGTAAACTGTTTTGGTAATAGCTCACTGAATTGTTGTTTTGGCAGTGTGTCATTAATATCATATTATATTTTTAAGTTATTTTTTGTTGTTATAGGTTGTGCAATAAATTGTGACAGAAAACAAGAATATATTACAATGATCATGCAAATGGAAGAATCTATTCAACAAAATATAATGCAAGCCATTCAACAGTTGGAAGAGGTGACAGGAGGGCCAGGTCGTTCTGGGTTAAGTCTTTTGATTTTAGATAGTGATACAAGGGTTATGAAATTAGTCAGTGACTTAGAATTATCAAATAAGTCTAGGGATGGTCTCATTCAACAAGTAGAAACGTTAGAACAGCAAGTGCAATCCCTTTTATATGAGAAACGAATACTACAAGACCAACATCAAGCTCTACTGGAAAAAGAAGCTAAGAATCCTCAAGAGAATATTAGAAAGCAACTAGATACTCTAAAAGAGGAGTTATTTAAATCTGAGGTTAAGACAGAAGATTTAAAAAGCAAATTATTAGAACAAGAAAAGCAAATGATAGCTTTTCAAGAAAAAATTAATGAGTTACAAGTTACTGCTAATGAATCAGCTAAGTTGAAAGATGAAATAGATGCTTTAACCGAATCAGCAGGCAAAGTTGCTGATTTAGAATTAGCAATAGTCTCCTATAAAAAACGGCTAGAAAATTATCAGGATATAAAGAAAACTGTACAAAAACTTGAAGAAAAAAATATGGAATATATTCAAAAGAATATGGAAATGGAAGAAGAGCTTGCCAAAAATAATACATGGAAATCTCAGTGTGAAGCATACAAAAACCAAATTGTAGAATTGCAGCTAAAATTAGAAGAAGAAACTCAACGAGCTGACAAAGCACAATTTAGTTTAGATAAAATAAAATCAATGATTATAAGTTTGCAGGGAGAAAAGGAAAGACTGATTTTGGAGAGGGATAATTTGAAGGAAGAAAATGAAGAGTTAAAACTAGGTCCAAAAGAAAGTGGAGCTGCAGTATCTGAAGAATTAACACAAACGGAAATGGAAAAGAGACTAAAATTTCTAGAAAAAGAAAACAAAACATTAAGAAGTTCTAGTCAGGAAATGGAATCTAAGCAAGCACAACTGGATAGTTCAAACAGAATTGAAAAACTACAACAAAAAAATCGAAATTTAAACCAAACTGTTTTAAAACTAGAAGCACAAATAGAAGAACTTAAAATGCAGCAGACAGAAACACAGGGCATTTCCAACAATAGTTCAATAGTAAAAGAGTACAGACAAAAAATAAGTATTTTGCAGGAGACTTTAGCATCTAAAGATAATGAATTACAGTCATTACAAACAAAATATAATAGAAGTGTGGAGAAAGCTCGTGATGTAGCTCAACAGTTAGAACTTAAATCTAATGGTGATAGTACCTCTTTAAGGCAGTCTAATGTTAAGGAGCTGGAGGGAAGATTACTAACTACTGCTTTTCATAGATTAACTATAAGCTCCCATAGGGAAAGCATGGATGAGAGGCTAAGTGTATTACATGGTGCACAAGGGCAATCTTTCTTATCTCGACAGAGAACAGCCACACCTAGAAAACCCGTACAGAGATACTAATAATCACTTAAGCTATTATTGCATGAAAACCATGTTTATGGTTTGTGAATGAGTGGATGTTAAATATTTTGATATTTATTCAAAAATTGTAAATAAGAAGTCAAATTGTACCAGGAGTTGTTTTCATTCGCATATACAATCAATTATAACATCATATCGTGAAGTTTATTGCATGCAATTCGAAAGAAAAAGGGAAAGGGTTATACTTCGCTTGACTTGAATGTTATTTTCTATGTATTTTAAACGCCATTCTATTACATCTCTGTAGATACGTAAATATAGATTGATTTCTATATAATTACTCATCAAAGTTTCATTATTTTGGCATTAGCTAAGAAATAATCATGGGCTTACGTTTTTGTATCAGTTCCAACTAAATATATTGGAAAATATTCTAATAACGTAAGTTTGGCTTAAACCATACTATACATGTACTGTACAACATGTTAAACTCGTCAATGTAGTAGGAAAAACATTATTCATAAACGAACATTGAAGGGTATTGAAATAAGTTCACTAAAATTTGGTAGTATAATAAAAATAAAAGATCTCTATTTTAGGGTGTTGATTTGATCATAAACAGTTATTTCTACTTTTTTTATATATTAAAGTAAAATATAAACTATTTTCAACAGAACTTCTGAGTTACCTACTTGAAACTAAATCTGAAAAACTTCACCCTCACATATATTCAAAAATAGTTTAATACCTAACCGCAATGGACAAGGCATGGCATTGTAGAACTAATAATTTGGATATCGGAGAATAATATGATAGAGCAATTACATGTTGGAGCAGTCAGAGAAATAATTAATCACTATAACAAATCGTCTTTGGCAAAACCAATTAAATAACAGAACATTCCAATGGAAACTATCCACTCTATATAAATGTGAAGGCGCCACTTTTATGGAAAAATACGTCAAAGCATCATTTAAAGGGTCACCCCACCCATTTTTTAAATGGAACATTTTTGGATACTCCTATAAAAGGGGATTCCAAAAATGTATAATACCTAAAGTAAAACATTTGGTAATTAAGGATTGTAACTCAAACTTCAACCTTGCTCAAAGAATAGGTCCAGGGAAGACCTGAGAATTACTGGAAGGACTGCAACGGCCTCAGGCAGGCGAAACAAACAATCGCCTACCCGGATACAACAAGGCCATGGTGGCTGCTGGATAAACCAAGATCACAGCTAAGACTGATAATTGATGTACTGACTGGCCATTACGGGCTTAGAAGACACTTCCATCTGTTTAAGTCCATTTCAGACCCAGATTGCGGTGAGGAGGAATCCTCTCACCACTTTCTTGGCACCTGTGAGGTATATACATAGCTTAGAAATGAAATCTTTTTTGTGGATAGAATTGGAAGAAGAAGACCTACATACCCTTTTTCTAAAAATCGTCACGGCCTTTTGAAAGGGGACCGAACGAATTAAGTAAAGGGGGGAAAACTGGGGAATGATAAAAAGGGCCCATTTCATTCATTCAAAGTTCCTCTTGGTTCTTTGTCGGCCTCGGTCCGGGCCGGATCTTTCTACTTCTAGTGCAGGTATTTTCGGAAGAGGTGTTGGCATCCACAGGCGGGCATGCCGGTTGCTGGTTGGGATAGGGACAACCGCAGAGATGGCACGGACAGAGTCAACTGCAGAGATGGCTCAGACCGAGACACCTCCGTCTGGCTACGGGCGGCGCGCAAGGACGTCCTTCAATCCGCATCGGGAGCAGAATAAGACTTCGTGGGCACTGGCTACAAGTATGTTCAGGCTGGCCACATCTCCAGCACAGTTCCTTATCGACGGGCAGGTATACCGGGTGTCGGGCTGATGCTAATGGTTCGGAGGCTGGGGGTGGCATGCTGTCTTGCAGAACTCGTCGTTCAGTGTGTCCTGGTCGGGGTAGTCTGGATAGTACTAATGTCGGTGAATCTCTCAACCGACGAATCAACTATTCGGACAAACGGTGGTGTTGGAGTTTATGGTGTCTGGTGTCGCCTCGGGGGTTGGCATATGAGGGCGGTCACGTTGCTTTAGCGGGTCAGGATTTGAAACACGGATCATATGCTCGTCTAACAAATAATGGTAATTCTTCCTGCCGGAACCTTTAAAAACAGTTTTCTTCATCTTTGGTGAGGGATAACTGTGGTGTTATCTCGGCGAACCCAATGGAAAAGCACGGTGTACGGGCCGAGTTTCCTTTGTAACGGTGGTTAACCACAATTTGTCCACTTAATAGGTCCAGATTAAATCGCCTTGTGTCCGGAGCATATCTATTCCTAGTACCATATCTGAGGAAAGTCCACAAATATGTCCAAAATTTTCGTGAAAACGGTCCACTCCAAGCTGTATCTCTACGTGGTATGTATGTTTCGGGAACAGTAACGGTATCTCCATTAGGCAGGCGGACAGAACTTGCCGGGACTGGAGCTTTCAGTAATCCTAGCGCATCTTACAGTCTGGCTAATCTGTCTCCCACATACATAATCATGGCTCCGGTGTCGATTAGGGCTTCTGCGGTGCCAGCAGGAACTATAATGGACCGATGGAGACGGGGGTACATACTACATACGGGGTGGGTGCTAGATGGAGTAACATTGGGGGCTGCACGTAACCGTGTTGCGGTGGGCAGAGTTTCATGGGTGCGGATGTTTGGCGGGGTGACGATAGGGGAAGATGTATTACAGGGGTGGTTGCGGTATGGGGTAACGGTAGATGATGATACACCGGATCAGTTATTCGACGGATTGACGGTTTCCTATGTCAGATGAAGTAATGGAAGATGAGGCGTCTTGGGGGCTTTGCTGCACAGGCCTCAGGTTGTTGCAGCGCCCTAGTTCTCCGGCCGGGGACACGAACAATCTCGTGACATAACTCGATCCATCTTACATCTTGAGCAGATGATCCGGGGAGCTTCTCGACACTGACTGTGGAAAAATCCGGCCTGGCCACATCGCCAACATTCCTGGTTCGTGTCTGTCGGTCGACTGTTGGATGCGGTCGTTGCTGCAGTCTTATTTGGGTCAGGACGGCGTCCTGGGTTGCGGGTCTTTGGTTGGCGGCCCTGACGGTTACTGGGGCGGTTGTTGCAGCGGGGTACGGCTGAGATCGAGAGGGTGGGGTGGTAGGAGAGATTGGGGGTGGCGGGAACGGCTGAACGCCAGAGGACGTTGCGTAGAAATGGACGGGCGTGATACGAATTGGTGTGCGGGGGTAGGCTCCTTACTCTGACTTGCTCAATCTCGGAGTGGAAGAGTTCGTAGTCACGGGCGGTCTTCGCAAACTCCTGTAAGTCCGTTCTGCGGATCTGACGTCGAAACTACGGTAGAGCCAATTCAATTCCTGGTCAGGGGTGATGCTTCCATGGCGGCGCATGAGGGTTTTCATATCGGTGACATACGCGACGGTGCTCTCCTGTAGATGGTGAACTCTCCTACTGATTGCTATCTCTAGGTCGACGTGGTAATTTATCGGTAAGAAGTCTCGGAAAGCGATGCAGAAAGCCTGCCAGCTAACCCAGTGTTTTCGGTTGTTCTTAAACCAAAGCACGGGCATTCCTCGTAAGAGCTCGAGCATAGCTTGCAAGAGCTTGTCGAGAGAGATGCTTGCGACTCCCGGATCTCAAGCCTCTAGAGGAAAGCAGCGGCGTCCCTTGTTCCATTGAAGCTTATTCTTCAATCCTTGGTCTTGAATGACATCATCATCGGTCAAGAGCTTGGTCCTGGCGTATTCTGGATTCCTACCAGTGTGCCGCTAAGCAAGTAGGTAGTGTGGCGAAGGCTGGGGTTCCTCCTGACGTAGCGGGAGATACAAACGGCATCGTGGTAGTTGGTACGGGTGAGACGCAACCCTCCCGGATGAACTTGACTTTTCATTAACGGTTCTGGGGATCTCTGGTCTAAACTTGGCTAGTTCTGCCTCCAGTTTCTCCTTGCTCAGGAGGTATATCCTTAGTTTCCTTCATAAAGTCCTCTTATCTCGAGAGTTGTGCTTCCAATCGATGAACGAATGGTGGGGATCAATTCTGCGCACTCTATAACCTATTAAACAAGGTGGCACACGGTGGGAGTAGCCCTCTGTTGGGCAGAGGTTGACAATCTGTCAAAATGACAGATTAGCGGATTAAGAATTAAGACGGATTCTTATGTAATACATCCTCCTGAAGCGTTTGCGGTGGATTTCAGCTGTCTGAAACGACGGGAAGCAAGTGCCTAAAATGCGGAATTAATACGGCATGCAAGTTACGCTCTCGATCGGTCAAAGCTCTACTTTAGGGGGCTACAGTTATCTGACCTTGCGGTAATTAATCCCGACGGTAGAAACAGCACCCCAAGTGACAATTTTTCCCCCAATCGGTTTTGGTGGTTTAAGGTCCAAACGCGACTAATACTGTGGCTTGAAAAGTCAGTAACTCCAATAGCAGTTTTTCCGTTCCCCGATATATGCGGATGTCCGAAGGCCCAAACACGACACCACTAATGAGGCTTGAAAATTCAGTAACCTCAATAGTAGTTTTACCTCACCCGGTATATGCGGTTGGCTGAGAACCGTATACCCACAAATAGTCGGAAAAAAAACTTCGGAATTTCGGTTCCTCGATCGTTCGGAGACTGCTCGGCGTTTCAATTCTTCGATGTGGTGATACTGGGCATTGTGTAAACTGGACTGAGCTGCATTTTTTAACTGCCTGGTCTTCAAAACTAATTCTAAAAACTATATCGGTGTATCAATTTTAATAAACACTAACGTCGTCTGTCAGAGACAAACCAGATTGGCCAATAATTTATACGAAGGTACCCATCGCCTGGCGGAACAAAAGTAACTTAATTACAGAATGGATAATAATAATAACTTTATTCACAATAAATAAGTATAATGGTTACAATTATAAAGAGCGAATAAAGTGAAAATGAAGGATAAGTTTTTTTTATTGGGAATTTATTTTTTCAGTTTAAATGCGCCCGAGTTTTTGAGTACTTGATATTTTCAAATTTAGGTAAATTTATATTACCGTAATTCAAATCTTTAAACCAGTAAAAATCATATGTCTTACACTGGTAAATAAATGGTCTACGTTTCTGTGGAAAATAAGTGTATACTTACGATTTTTCACAACACTCTAAACACCAAAAAAAGCAATAAAAACTATAACCATTAAGCATGACACACAGCAGTTGACCACCTAATTTACAATGACTTCGGGACGGTTATAGCCGTTTTGCGGTATTACGCAGCCGCTTTTCAGTCTGTCAAATGTAAATAGTGGGGGCAGAAAAATAGCCAACAAAATTTGACAGTTTTAACTTTGGAGCGGTTCGCGTTGTGACACCAACATTCTCGTAGAGCACAAATGCTAATACATTTCGACAGCTATTACCGTTCTGCCATCAAACGCAAGAAACTGGCTGACTGCTATAGCCGTCATGTCACAGCAAACTTTCTTATTAGACGGCTACTGCCGCCGTGTCCAACAATGTGTTAAGTAAATTTTGCCAGTATAAAGTTTTGAATCGTTGTTTGAGCGTATCATTTTACTGTCATTGTTTTAAAAAATTAACAATTACTTTACCTCAAAATTTCAAATCCTCTAAAATTACTATTGGAAATTGCTGAAAAATATAAAGAAAAAATTTTCTTGGAACCTTTTACTGTTACTGCAGTGTATCATTCGTCAACTCATCAACACTGCTAAAATACCTTTAGGTATTTTCAGAATTTAAACTAAGTGGTAACATAAAATTTCATTTATTTGATTTTCATCAATATATTGATGGTTTAATTGGGTCAGATGATTTAACATTACTTAACGCCAAAGTTGATTTTGAAAAATCAAGTGTATAGACACTCCTTTTGCTTGTATACCTATAAATTATTTTTCAAGTAACCGTAAATGTAGGTTTAAAACGAAAATAGAACCATACAGTACAATTCTAGTTAAAATTCCTGTATCGACATATAAGGGTGATATTTTAATACCAAAACAAAATATAAAAAATTGTGAAATTCCTTCTATTCTTACAACTGCAAAAAACGGATATGCAATTGTGGAAATTTTTAATAAAACGAGCGAAGACATCTTTAATAAAACGCGAAGACATATTTAATAAAATTAATCTAGGAACGAATAACCTAACCCCTCCTCCTCTTGAAAATGGCTTCAAAGTGGAAGCCGAAACGTCGAGAAATTTCAAATTTCCAACGCGCTTCAACCCGTGAACCTGGTTCATTTCTTCATAACTCTAACCGCGGAAAATATATAATAATACCTATTAAAATAGTGAAGTTGGAATTAGATAAAATAATAATGTAAATACTTTCTTCATTTAAAACTAAACTAGCTTATGCTATTTTTATGCAATTAATACTCATGAAAAAATATTGACAGTGACATTGGCTGAATACGGGTTGTAAAAAGACAAAAATTACTCCGTGCTGTAACTGACATTTAAATAACATTTTACGAATTAATAGTCATTGTAATTGTCATCAAAGTAAATATGAACGAAATCCAGTACATATGCAATTAAATATCACCCCAACCGCCTCGAATCCTCTCGAAATTATTCATTTAGATTCTTTCACGATGGAACAAACACAATTTTTAACTATTATTGATAGCTTTTCTAAATACGCTCAAGCATATAGTCAACGGACATAATAGTGCTATTCAACACTTCGATCTTGATTCCGATTTTGTTTATAATCGAAAACGGATTGATGTTTGTTGAACACAAAAAAAATTATCATTTGTCATGTCAGTTTACAAATCAAATAAATCAATATTGATATAACCTCATCATTATTTTGGTTCATTTCACCTGTATTTCACACTTTTCACAAGTTCATTTAGTTTAATTACGTTTAATTTTATAGAAGCTGTTCTGTTAACTAACACGTAATATACAATTGCAAATATCACTCACATCACATAACCCATAGACAAATGGTGGTTTATTTACATTTTTCGACCAATCACATGTTTCCGATTTATGATTGTTTTCAATAACATCATAATTTTAGACCGATTATAATCAGAGTGATCGATTTATATCGAAGATGTATTATTGAACATGTTGTTTTTTAAATGACAGGAAATGATAATTGTAATCGATTGTCGCGTTGAATAGCACTATTAATAATAATGATGTTTATGACATTGATATAAATAAAATACTCTTAAATGATTACATCAACAATCACAAAGAAAAAAGAAAATTATTGTACTCAAAATTTAATTCGGACCTAATTAATCGAAAAGAAAAAAATACTTCTAAACTAAATACAAATCGAGACAAACCGGAAATATTTAAACCTAATCAAAAAGTATACCTATGTAAGAAAACACATACGACAAAAACACGCTAATAAATACACTTTACCAATCAAATTAAAAACCGTCAACCTTGCACATAAAACAGCTTCAACTGAAAATAGAGATAAGGTACATATGGACAACTTGAATCGTCCCCGGAAAAAACCTGAAAAATAGAAACTCATGTACGATACTTCTACACAACTTTCACACGTAATATTAAATTAAGACAATAATTTAGAATGTAGAATTTTGCTTTATTTCAGATTTTCTGGAACTATGGAACTCCAGGATAAAGTAACAATTAGAAATCTAGTTAACAATCCCGGGTTGCTACCCTTTAAGTTAGTAACCGTAAAAATTGAAATGTACAGTTATGGACTTATACACTATTATGATTTGAAACCAATTATTTTAGAAATAAATAAATTACAAATTCAAGCCGCAAAAATTAGGGCCTTTGCTGATCAAAACATCCAATACGCTAATGATCTCTCAAATTATTGTAAATTGCTGGACTTCACAGAAACCAAGATTAACGATAAGCTAGCAGAAATATTACCCCATACTTCAAGAACAAAAAGAGGCCTTATAAACGGAATAGGATCAATCTTTAAATCTATCACCGGAAATTTAGATTCTAACGATGGAGAAAGATTTGAAACTCATCAAAGAATTAGAAAATAACCAAAATAATTTAGCTAGTAGTATAAGAAATCAAAATTCATTATCAGTCTCACTCATTGATAAATTTAATAGAACCATTGAACAAATAACCAATAACGAACAAACTTTGGAAACAAAAATTAAATTTATCCATAATTTAATCAACAGACAAGCAGATTACGAATATTATGCACGTATTAAGATGGCTATTAGCTTAATCATAGATCTATATGAATTGATTAATTCGGTTTTAAACGATATCGAAAATTCGATTACATTTGCTAAAATTCAAGTGATGCATCCAAGCATAATTAAAACTTCTGAGTTATTTAAAGAATTTGGAAAAAATATTTACAAAAAACGAAATGCCCTTAGAAATTGAATTCGATAAAATTTTACTCTATGAAAAATTAATTAAAATTGATTGCTACTCATATAATAATAAAATTACATATATTTTAAATATTCCTATAACATATCCCAAAGTTTTTGATTACTACCATTTATTTTCGGCTCCAATACTGGAAGGGAGTCAGTTTAAGTTGATAATACCGCAGAATAAATTTTTAATTACGAATGGTGTCAACTTCGCTTATTCAAGCAAACCATGCAAAGAGATTCTCCCTCAGCAGTATGTCTGCCCGAGAATAGACCTGCAGGAAATTCAAGAAGAAAGGCCTTGTGAAATAAACTTACTTGAAATGAAACACACTTCCGCCTGCGACAAAACCAAATTTCAATTGTCGAAGCCATTTGTGAAACAACTAAACAATTTCCACTGGTTGTACATAATTCCATTCCAGGATACAGCAAATTTCAAATGTCCAAATCAGGAGGAAACCAAGTATCTTACAGCGGGTACTTATCTCTTAGAAATTTCTTTGATATACCAAGTAGTAGCTCATCACACAGTCATAAATAACCAACAATTCTATAGTAGCTTCAGCCAGCCGATATTACTATTAAATCTAGACAACAGTACCTTTCGCCCAACCACATCAAACCTGGATTTCATTTGGAAACTAAACGATCTTGAACCGCTAAAAAGTAAATTTGTAGAAAATCAATCTCAACTAACATTAGGACAACTTTCCAAAACCACCAGCTTATGGACCTTATTAATTTATTTATTGTTAATTTTTATTTTTGTACTCTGTATATATAAAAAATGGGCATCGAAGTACTGCAAAGAAACCATCCCAGGTGGACCACTCAACCGTTCAACTTCCTCGCTAGCGGCGTAAGTTGAATTTACGAGGGGAGGAATTATATCAACGATTCCCATGGAAACCGATGAATTGCTATTCCACGGTGTAGTAAAACGAAGACCCCGTAATCAGCATATATATATATATATATATATATATATATATATATATATATATAAAATTACTTGTTGTAGATAAATGTAGTCAGTTACTATATTTCACATTGTTCTATCGTATTTGTAAAAGTATCATTTTTGTAAAATAAACGTTTTTAAAAACTGTTTTTCAAGTTAATAATTTGAAAGTCGTGTATAGCAAAGGATCTACAGCCAACTAGAAATCACATTTTGTGTGTGTTTTATCACAGTTGTAGGAATAGACGCCTGGTTAAAACCAGGACTGTGGGGACATACACGGGTCCCCACAATTTTTTTTAATATCTTCTTTTATATTCGGTATTTAAGGACGACAGTTGTATAGACATGTTCTAGAGAAAATGTTTGGTCTACCAACCAATTTTTATTAATCCTTGACAATTAGTTTTATCGAAATTTATCAAAAAGTTACTGTCCTCACAATATCAGGTTTGTTATTTCTTGCTTACTGTACTTTCTAATGTGGACAGTATATATTCTAGAAAGAGGCGCTCCCTAAGAAAAATATATTTCGTTAAATTGTCAGTAAATCTTAATACTTATATTATTATGAGGTCGCTGCTTATTTTGGTATTAAATTATACAGTAAAATGTCAAGTGTTAGGTAACTACCAATAGCTAATGAGCACTTTTTTATTTTATAAATGCTCGTTATTAGACACTTTTTGGGGTTTTATTAAATATATAATCTTTATTTTGTTGCTGTGCTGTTTAAATATTTTATACTTTTTAACACCCTGTATAATCGACACATAAACTGTTATTAGCAACTTTTTATTTTCATAACATCCAAATTTACAACATAACCTAACCTATTAAACTTCTACACGTACACCGAATATCTTCTATGTATAACATCGATGCGCATGCGCAAATCCTTGGATGAGACTCACCCTCGTTAACTTTTCTTTGGGTTTATTACTGTATTACAATATGACGTGCAATTTCGATGCATCCTCTCACACTTCGCTCAGGTAACAAAATAAAAAGGACCACGTCTCCCACTAACCGCATCTAGCACGACACGTATGCCGAGTATAGTTCAAATTATTCTAAATTCTACAATATTTTATCAATAAATAAAAATGGTATATTTCCGCAAGAAATTTTTTGCGTGTTTATGTAGAAACATGTCTAAAATGTAAAGGAGAAACGTATTTTCTTGTAACTGGTTTCAGCTATTCTAAACTCGGAA
The DNA here is from genome assembly GCA_963921935.1 of Galeruca laticollis. Lineage (NCBI taxonomy): Eukaryota > Metazoa > Arthropoda > Insecta > Coleoptera > Chrysomelidae > Galeruca > Galeruca laticollis. Next base: position 124,993,996 of record OY998180.1, read on the forward strand.
AAATGAAAATGATGCATTTCCGTAAAAAAATCGAGTCTATCTGCTTGGAAAGGGTTCCAAATAGTAAATAAAGGAATATTTCTTACATAACTGATTTCAGCTAAACGAAAGTTGATCCCAAGTATCTGCACTAAATGAATGAATAAAAGAAACAACACATTGATTGGACTCATTGGAATAACTTTTTTTTAATTTCGGAATGTTCTGATATTGTTGGTGCTTTACCATAAATGTTATGTATTACTTAGTGTGAATGTATAAAGTCAAAACTATGTATTTATATTGGAGGTACTTTGTTTGATCTACCCCATTTATATTCTATGTAGCGTCTGAATAAAGAAATAAAAAAATTGTATTTCAGTTCTTGTGACACCGTTATTCACAGACAACAATAAAGTGAATGTGATTAAAGTTCTGGGTGGGTCAGTTATGCAAGATTTATTACAAGTTTTTGAAAGACAATTCTCCTGTGATGAGATTTAAACAATAATTATGACATTTGAAATCTCCAATAATTGAAATAAAACTATAATTTTGATTTCCAACTAATGAATATGTAAAACATTAAAAATATCCAAAAATTAAATTACGTTTGTAAAATCGCCCAAATATTTACAAAATAATTATATCTGAAGCCGTACCTATTGATTTTACAACTATAAAATTTATTTTGGACGGCCCTGATTTTAGAATCGCAAATTTGAAGGTCATTTAAATTGCTTGCTGAAATACTTCAAAAGAGCCGACGAAGAGAGACGCTTCCGATTGTTTTCATGTTCCGTGACTATACGCCACACTGTGGCGCTTCCCAACTTGTTTACTGATGTTTAGCAGAACAGATGAGAAAATGCCTGACTATTTTAATAGGCCAGACAATATTGCAGATTTAGAAGTATTGTGCGACATTCTACGTTTTGTGATGGAGACATTATCAAAATTTAACATTTTCAAAATGAATTTTCTTAGTTATGATGCCACCAAATTTGAAAAACAGTTATGTGGCTAAACCGAGAATTAAAATATCTTTCAAACAAGGTAGCACACGAGACCTCCTTTCTTATTTAAAATTGTCGAGGGGGTGTTATATTTTGATACAATAAATTGTCAAATTGAGAAATTGAACTGTTTCAGTTATTTTCCAAATAATAACGCTAAGAATGAATTTATTCCATACATATAGACTGCAGTGTATAGGTAACAGAGAACAAATTGGAAATTGTTTAAAATAAATAACTCGCAACTTCCTTCAATTTTGGGATAAAATGTTAATAATTTAAGTATTTAAGAAAAGTACATACCTTTTCATCTTAGAGCGCCAATATCTTGTAGCAAATCGCTTTACAACTATATAACATGTACACATTATGTACTATAAAACATCAGAAAAAAATATGTAGTCATAGTCATTGGTAATTTTTTAGTTACCAACTTCAACAAGGAAACAAGTAACCAACACTAGTAAACCAGCCATTTATGACTTCAATTGGAAGATTCTGTATTTGTAGCAATTAAAAAAACAACAACAAATTTGTGTATAAAGGTCAAAAAGTACTATAATATAACATTAATCAATCTTTAACACATAATAGAATCAACAAAAAGTATAAATTACTAATAAAATTGTTAAAAAAGCTCTTATCATTCCGATTTTTTGTCAGAATTGCTTGCATGGTCGTTATTAACATCATCTGATTGGCTTGCCTCCGCGAAATTTTGAGGATCCAAAGAACGTCTTAAATTTTGGACAAAGTCAGGATCTGCTGATTGCATTCTGTTAGCTAACGTCTGACCGCTAAAAAAATACATATATATTAAAATAGTAAGTTGTACAAAGATAATTAAAGATTTATAAACTCGTACACTTAATAATTAATATGCACGTGTCCTCTAAAAACCTTTTCTTAAAGATAACCTTCGATAACTGGGTAAGCAACATACTTAAATGTTTTTCTCTGTTCTGGTGATAATTGTGTGTACTTACTATTTGATGACTCATACATAATACTACCAACTTTTGTATAAGATAAAATTTCTTAACCTTCTGAGGCTAACAGTTCACAATTTTCCCGAAAATTTACAAATGTGCCACGCTATAGCGCGACACTTATTCTATCGAATTACATATTTTGTAAATTTTTTAGAATTGATTAAAAATATAGCTTCAAGAAGTTATGAAGACGAACAGGACTTCAGCGTCACTTGGATAAAGTTGAGTCTGATGAAAAGGAAGGAAACTCTTATGACAGCGACAGCAGTCTTGAAAATGATCATGTGGAAATTCAAGACGAAAGCTCGGACACAGAATAAGACATGTCTGATGGAGAGGTAGATGCTTTTGAATAAAGAAAACGTCGTAAATCTTGTTTCACATCAAAAGATGGCACTAAATGGAAAAATACATGTAGGAAGTTGTTCAAATATCAGAACTTGTGGCGACAATATTATAACTCAATTACAAGGAGAGAATGGAGAAGCTAACCAAAACACAGCAGTTGAAATCGAAAATATTGTTGCATACACTAATATGACGATTTAAAGAAAGCAATATTCAGAAGCGAACAGAACGGCGAGTCTAACGGACAACTTTGCTTGGATTGCTTTATACTGCTGATAAAATGAAAAGTAATCATCATAACATTGACTTGTTTCGAACAGATGACATGATATTCAAAATATTTAGGCTGACCATGTTACAACAAAGATTTAAATTCTTACTTCAAAACTTCCGACTGGATGATAAAATTACAAAGTTAGGACGAAAATATTGTAAATTGGCAGCAGTGAGAACATTCTTCATGCATTTAATGCTAATCTACCGAAGTCTTTCTCCGTATTCAACTGTTAATTAAATGCGGCCATTGTGGATTCCGGGTATATAAATATGCCATCTAAACCCGATAAATATGGAATTAAAGTATATTATCTGGAGCTCCGCGATCTTAGCACGCCATACCTGTAATTTAGATTGACCAATATGATCAATGAAAGGTCAGAACATGGTTATAGAAGGTCAATTGGTTCGATTACTTGGTCAGAGATAGAAAGTTTTTTAAGCATCAAACTTTTTTTAGGTCAATCCAAAATTTTAGCACATACTTTCTTACAAATACAAAAAGTAGTAGCTGTATTCGATAAATAATATTTTACTGATAAATGGTCAGCTAAAATAAATGATTGGTTTGTTCAATTTTATTTTTAATCGTGTAGATAATTGTGCGCATGTGCTAAGACCCCCAAACAATGTCAGAGGAGTAAGCCTTAGAATTAATAGTTAATCATTTTACATTAAAATCATACATCTATTAATATGTTGAATCTACAAAACAATAACATTTACAGAAGTTGCTGATATACAAGACCTCATTCCCAGTCTTCTCTTAATGAGACTATTCAGTTGATGTTAGATTCACCAAGCATTGGTAATTTTTTCAACAATTGCTTATTTCAACCATTTCAAAGATTTAATTACTAGTTTATTTAAGTAAACATCTTTTGAATTGTCCACTTTCCAGGAAATTATGGCTAAAAATAGTTAATTTGTTTCAATTTTCCCTAAAACTATTTTGTAACCTGTGCATATTCTATTTCCCCCAAAATCAATTTTTGGTAATAACTTCTATTAACAATTATTCTGATTGATTTAAAACTATTCATCACTTCTTATATAGGTTTTCTGGTAGTATGTCATACTGATTGAAAGTAAAAATATAAGATATTTTTTGCAACTAGTATCTAAAGAACTAATTTTTTCCAAAGTCATTGATTTCACAATTTGTTAATTTGAAATTGAAATTGATTAAAAAAAATATTATTTAAGAAAAACCTATTTGGTAGAAGACATTGACGCTTCTTAACGTGTTCATTCGGATATTAGTCAGAATAATAAAATAATTTTCAAGTATTATCAATCAATCAATAAAATACTTAAGTAAACAAACTATGCTATTCGCAAAACTATGTTACTGTAATTTTAATTTTCTATTTCTTTATAAATTGGATTTTATTATTTTAGAAAATTATGTTATTTTTGGTAAAACTTGCTGTTTCATAAATAATGATCCTTGATATCATGATTTTGTTCCAATTGTAACTATTAAAAAGATGCAGACACTGAAAGATATATGTTTCTATTAAAACTATGTATGCAATTTGAAAACGATCGATCTTTACAAATAAATGTAAATAGCATTTTTTGGGACGACAAATAATGTTCGATTGTTTCATAATTTGAAAATATATAAGTTTTTTATAGATAACTTTCAAAAATCAAAAAAAAATCTGATAATGTTTACTTGAAAAGTTGTACATATTACATCACCTAAAAATTAGCTTTTTTGTAGATAATCCTAGTTCAAATACTAACTAAGTATCAATAGCTACTGGCCAAATTTTTTATTAATGTCCAAAAAATTGAGTATGTTTCTTTAAAATGAACATTCATGTTAAATTCAGTATATTATTCAATAATCTTGCAATGCCATTAAATGTATATTATAAATTCTACAGTTTATTAAAACATGCATATTGTAATACTTTATGTTGAAAATTGAATTCTAGGGTTATAAATATACATAATAAACTAGTATACGGTATACTAGAACTTATTTCAGTTAAAAGGATCAAAACAAACCTTTAAGGAGTACCTCTATGCTTAATTTATGTACATTAGCCTAAACTAAAGGCTCTACACTGTTAACTTGATTTAAAAGATATAAGGTATATTATGTTTGATTTGTAACACTTACGCTTGGATTAATGCATCTAAATTAGAATCGCCACTCTGATTTGTTGTCATAAACCTGGACATCCTACAAACATAATAGAAGTGAAATATAAAGTTGGTGTGAAGCATTACGATACTTAAAAGGGCTATGTAAAGTCTGGAATTGTGAGTAATGTAATGAAAACAATACTATGCATTTAATTTGATATTGTGGTATGGATGTGAATAATAACAATAACATGTATGATTAAGTACTTACAAACTTCTAAAATTACTATCACTCAGCATTTGTGTGGCCATATTTATTAGGTTGGGGTTATTAATAAATTGAGAAATATCTAAGGGTCGATGTTCAGGTGGAGCAGCACTTTCTGTAACAGAGTATTCTTATATTAATAACTAACTAATTGACAATAAAGATAGCATACCCATGGAGGCAAACATCTTTTCTTCAGCTAATTTAAAATTTGTTTCATACATGGGATTATTTGGATCATATTTCAATGCTTGTGCATATGCTTTACACGCATCTTCATACTTATTGAGATTGGAGTATGCAATTCCTAGACGGCCGTAAGCTTTTCCATAGCATGGATCTAACTGTATAGCTTTTTTACAATCATTTATGGCATCCATATGTTTTTCTAATCGACTGTAAGCTGCTGCTCGATTACAATAGTATACAGCATTATGTGGATTCAATCTTATTGCACTAAAAATAAGATATGAATTATAATTTTAATAGATTAATACATTTCCTTCTTATATGTTTAGTTACCATACCATTTTTGATCTTTCTCACAAAATTTTTAAAATTACCTAAAATTGTTATTCATATAATATACAAAGTACTGGAGAAAAAGTACCCCATGAATTGAAATGTCAATAAAAATAATAATTCTGTTAACATGGTTATCTCTATGTGGTTTAAGAAAATATCACGTTTCAAATGATTTCATTCGTCCCATAAACACATGAATTTCAATCTATTCTTTTTGCCAAATTTCCATGTCTTGATTACAAGAACTACTTATTATTAAAGTATTTAAATAATTTTCACCAAAGGCTGTATTCTGTACTAAGTACTTATTTATTTAGATCTACATACTTTGTATATTCTATTATCGCTTGTTCATACTCAGAATTCTTCATATGTGAGTTTCCATCATTCTTAAATCCTTCAGCTTCTTTAATTTGTTCTTCCGTAATCTCATCCTAAAGAAAATATGTTCATGTTTGGAGTGAATAAACATTAGTTTTAGTTTGGAATTAGAAAATTGTGGAAAAATATGGAATTGTTGCTTATATTTAAGTTCAAAAGTAAATTTCAATAAATGACAAACTATATGATACTAGCACTATTGTAAATACTCATTATTATTTATCAATTCTCTAACTGTAGGACACAATCCCAGCAGGGTGCCATGAATTAACATCCAGCTCCAAATGGACAATGTATTTTGTACAAAAAAAGTTTTACTACTACTTTTTACGGCTTTATGTCTCTCTTCCAATGAAAAATCCCGTATAAAATCCACAGTGTAAAAAACATTTGACAGTTTTATTAACTGCACTGCACTTTTTTCAAAAATAGACTAATCAAAAATCGTTTGAATTGTATTTCTCTGTGCCTGTTTTAATTTGTTTGGTTTTATCTACCTGCAGACTTTCAAACAAATATGGTGCCAAAATGTATATTAATCACTTATTTCAAACCTATAATCTGATATGTAGGTAGGTACACTATCATATTTCTTGTTCAATTTTTAATGGCCTGAACCTGTTGATATATAATTATCCTTCTCAATTTTTCTCATACTTTAAATCATAACAATGCACCAGACTTAACGTTTCTTATGTAACAGTAATGAAAACATTGATATAACTAACAAATACAAATCCACAATAAAAAAAACAGTAAGCTTTCATGTCAGATATAAACTTTTCTATACCATATCTGGCACATATTACCTAGTGTAATTTGAATTTATAATAATTGGCTTTTAGCTCACACTGAATGAGGCACAACATTATTGGAGTAAAAATGCAAAACATTGTTGTAATGACAGTTAATGTTTGTGGTAGTTCCTTTCCCATCATGTTCATTTAAATATGTATTTACATTTAAATAGTAATCAGTAGTCTCAAATAGTATAAGGAGTTTAACCAGTAAATTATTATATTTTAATATTCAATATCTTATGAATTTAGAAAAAAAATATGGGCTAAACTTTAGTATGCCTCTGGTAGAGTTCTGGGTTCATATATTTTACAGATAGAACAAGAAATGTTTATACCAAGACAGAAGTTGCGGAAGCAAATACTTTTCGAGATATAAATTTTCAAAGTTATTAAAATTCACGTGAAGGGTTCGTTCGATTTTACGGATGTACGAGTTTAAAAAAAACTTGTATTTACTATTTATAGTACAAGAGTTATATATCACAATAATGAAAAAAAAATGCGATTATCCACGTTTAAGCCAGAAATTTAATTTTGAAATTTCGACTAAATCGTAGGTGCAGTAGAAAATCGAAATTCATTTTTCATATAGACACACCTCGTATTTTATGGTGTCTATATGAAAAATGAATATCGATTTTCTACTGCATCTACGATTTAGTCGAAATTTCAAAATTAAATTTCTGAATCGCGTTGGAATTTTGAAATTTCTCGAAGTTTCGGCTTCCACTTTGAAGCCATTATCAAGAGGGGGGTGGGTTAAGTTATTCGTTCATTAATCTAGGAAGTGATCCGATTCCGTAGTCTCAATCTGCCTACTCTACGCAACGGCTAATTCCAAGGCCTCAATCTGCCTACTCCATGGAATTTCACTGAAAAAGGACATAACAATAAAATAAATAAATAAAATACAAATAATAAAAATTGCTTACCAGTTAAATAACCGTAAAACACTAACATTAACACTCACTACTGGCTTGAAGCCGACTGACCGATAAGTTGTCTGGACCGTGTATTTATGGAGGACCTATTGGCGGGTATGGTATTTTTGGCGCGCGCGGTGCGTGTGCTGCTGGCGGGAGTAGTAATAGATATGGGACGTTCGTTATCCTGCGATATTTGAGGAGGGTAATTGTTATTCTTGGCGCAGGCCATGGTGGAAGACGGTGAGGTGGTATCGAAACGCAGCGGGTGGAGATGTTTCCAGGTTGATGGCAATCTCTGGCTGTCGTCCCTGGTATTTAAACAGTTTGGACGTATTTCTATTTCGATAGCTTCTCGAATTATTCTGGACTTAAAGGAGCGAGTTGGGACGATAGTTATGGTTTTATCGAAATTGATTGTGTGGCTTGTTTGGGCACGATGTTGGGCCAAGGTGGAAGAAGGATCGGAATTTCTGACAGACAATGAGTGTTCTTTTGCTCTAACGGAGATACGTCGGTTGGTCTGACCTATGTAGGTGCGGGGACAATCTAAGCAAGGGATTTCATATACTTCATGCTGTTCATTGGGAATTTTATCCTTGACAGATCTGATTAGGTGGAAGATTTTCTGTTGGGATTTGGAGATTGTTCGAATACCGTGGGGTTTAAAGATTTTACAGATTCTGTCTGTCACTCCTTTTATGTAAGGAAGGGATATTTTTAATTGACTGTCTAAGTCGATGGTGGAAGGTGATGGAGTTGAAAATTTCTGAATGCTCCTGTTGATTTGAGATTCTTTGTAACCATTTTGAATTAGAGTTTGTTTTAGGAAATTGATTTCCGATGGTCGATTGGATTCGTCAGATAGAGATATGGATCGGGATACGAGTGTATTGATGACAGAATTAAGTTGGGCCGGATGGTGATGGGAGTGGGCATTGAGAAAACGGTTGGTGTGAGTGGGTTTGCGATAGATGGAGTGTGAGAAACCATTTGGTGAAAGTTTTTTAATCATGACATCAAGAAATGGTAGAGATGAGTTATCTTCCACTTCCATCGTGAATTGTATATAGGGATGTACGCTGTTCAGGTGGGAGTAGGAAGGAACTCAAAGTATCTCTTCCATGGGGCCAAATGACGAAAGTGTCATCAACATATCGTAACTAACAGCTTGGTCGGAGGGGAGAGGAAGATAGTGCCGAATTTTGCGAAGTGTTCCATGAAAATGTTGGCCATAACCGGAGAGATAGGAGATCCCATAGGAGCACCTTTCAGTTGTCTGTAGAAGTTACTTTGGAATATGAAGTAGGTGTTGGACAAACAGTGTTTGATTAAGGAAAGACAATCTGAGGTGATGTGGTATTTAGTATCTAAGATGAGGTGATGTGGTATTTAGTATCTAAGATAGACAAAGTTTCATCGATAGGGATGTTGGTAAATAAGGAGACAATAGCTGACAAGGATATCTGTGGAAAAAATATCAAATCCTTTGAGTAGGTCAATGAAATGGCGAGAATTTTTGACATAAGATTGGGACCGTTCAGCAATTGGTTGAAGGGTTTCAGCTAGATGTTTAGCCCAAGAGTTGGGTGTGGCAGTTAAATGCACTGACAATGGTTCGTAGTGGGATATCGGGTTTGTGGATTTTTGGAAGACTGTATATTCGAGGAATACGGGATGATTTCTCTCTTGGGATGAGCTTAGCTTTTATGTCGGAAGGAAGTTGGGACTTATTAATGCAAGTTTTTGTTGTCTTTTCCAGATATGTGGTAGGGTCATTAGGGACGATTTTATAGTCGGAAGTGTTGAGAAGATTATTCATTTTATTCAGATAAAAAGAGGTACTGAGAACGACCGTAGCATTGCCTTTATCGGCTGGGGGGACTACAATATTTGGTTTGTTGTGAATATCTTTGAGAGCCTGTCTTTCTTTGTAGGTAAGGTTAGAAGGAGGAGGTTTTGATGTTCGGAGGACCTGAGCAACATCTTGCCTAATAATTTCGGCTTGATTGGAAGAGAGGTGAGAGATAGTTTCCTCAGTTTGGCAAATGATCGTTTCTATTGGAATGGATTTGGGTGTGACAGCGTAATTAAAGCCTTTGGCAAGAGCCTGTTTGGCGTGTTCCGAAATAGGCGTGTCGGAGTAACTGTGGACAAGAGAGTAAATGTCAAGGGTTTGTGGAGGAGGCTTTTGAAGTGAGATAAGTTGAGATAGCTTGTTTTTTGTGTTTGGGTTTTTTGGTCAGATATGTATTGGGCTTTTTGGTAGATAGGCGGTCGAAAGTATCCCATAATAGTGGATGAACTCGAAAGGAGTGGATTTGATGAAAAGTATTGAGAAGACGGAGATTGATGGTGTGAAGATGTTGTCTGGTGGTATGTATGGAATTTCTAAGAGAGAAGCTGGCTTTGCTGAGGATACGAGATAGTGATTATGATTTGGTGTGATGTTTGAGTTGAAGAGATTTGGGTATGACGTTATGGTCGAGACATGCTTTAAGGAATGTAAGGTCACCGAGTAGACGATATTTTCGAAGTAGGAGTGTACTACAGGATTTGGTTAGAGAAAGAAAATCCTCCCCGTAGAGGCGTATGAAATGTTCCCAAATGTGCCCGAACAGGACACACAATCAATTTCGATAAAACTATAACTATCGCCCCAACTCGCTCCTTTAAGTCCAGAATAATTCGAGAAGCTATCGAAATAGAAAAACGTCCAAACTGTTTAAATACCAGGGACGACAGCCAGAGATTGCCATCAACCTGGAAACATCTTCTCCACCTGTCCCATTCCGATACCACCTCACTGCCTTTTACCATGGCCTGCGCCAAGAATAACAATTACCCTCCTCAAATATCGCAGGATAACGAACGTCCCATAACCATTACTACTCCCGCCAGCAGCACAGGCATCGCGCGCGCCAAAAAGAGCATACCCGCCCCCCATAAATACACGGTCCAGACAACTTATCGGTCAGTCGGCTTCAAGCCAGTAGTGAGTGTTATTGTTATTGTTTTACGGTGATTTAACTGGTAAGCAATTTTTATTATTATTTCATTTAATTTATTTATTTTATTGTTATGTCCTTTTTCGGTAAAATTCCAAGGAGTAGGCAGATTGAGGCCTTGGAATTAGCCGAAGGGGGTGATTCGTTGCGTAAAGTAGGCAGATTGAGACTACGGAATCGGATCACTTCCTAGATTAATGAACGAATAACTTAACCCCCCCCCCTCATGATAATGGCTTCATAGTGGAAGCCGAAACGTCGAGAAATTTCATATTTCCCATTAAATTAATTTTAATATCTATTTCGAAAGCATTTTTCAATTTGTACTGTGTGTATTTACCTAAAGAATTCGTTTCTCATTTGAAAACAAACATAAACAGTAAACGAAAAAAAATGACAAAAAATCCAAACACTAACTCACTTCTACGACCTCTTTGCACGTTGCAGAATCTCAAAAAAGTAGTTTTTAACCATTTTCATACTGAAAAGACTAAAGCAATTATCAGCAGTACAATTGGATGCAACCTTTTCAAAAAATATTTTGTTCACATATGAATTGACTTTTCCCATACATGGTGCACATAATTCATCCATTATTCTATATTGGTCCAAGGCAAACCTACATAAACACTACAATCGTAGAACTCAATATCCCTAAAAGTTAAATGTTTCGGCTGGAATTTTAGGTAAACATTTAATTATACCATTGATGGCAATTTAACCGGACAAAAATATATGAATATGCCGCAAAGCCAAATTACTCTCCTGCCCTTATACAATTAGGTGTCAACTTCCATGATATTTAGTACCAACGTGACGGTTGTGCATCGTATAATTATTGATTAGCAATACATTTTATGAATACACAGTTTTCCAATTGGATAATATCCATGAATGGTAACAGTAAATTGCCTGCTAGATCTCCGGATTTGGCAACCACCTATTTCTTTTTCTGGGGTTATGTGAAATCGAGAAATTATGGAATCCGGGAGAAGTTCTCTGATTGAACTTAGGGAACAAATTCTATAAGCCTCTATGGAAATAACGCTTCAAATACTGATACATGTTAGTCATGAATTTTATAACCGGATCGGTTACTGTTTAGCTGAAAATGGGGGTTTATTCGAACATAGTATATAGTACAGCATAATACATATGGTTTACATAGTATTACTGCAATCAATGTTTGAACAGAAAATGCTGAATATTGTGGAATTAATCCACAAGTCTTTTAACAAAATATTTCTGATGGATTGGTCTCGTTTTAATCTAGGATCAATATTGTGATAATAGAGCATTCAAATAAAAAATTTCCAAAGCCCCAATCATTTTCATGTTCGAAAAGTTATCATCTTTCTCTATTTTTTCACAGAATACATTTTTATTCGTGTAAACAATAAAATAACATAGTTGTCGTTTTGTTATGTGTTTTGTTATCTAACATCGTAATTATAACAATTTTTAGATTACAATAGAAAATCTAATACCCAAGGTCATCAATTATTTCTTTGGTTTATGTAACTTCTCTATGAACTAACAGCACAACTAGCCCATTAAGCCTCACTTGTGCAGTAATATTTCTTAAATACGTTTTTATAGGTTATAAGGAACATTAGGATAGGTAAACTTCTAAACAGGCCAGTGCAACAAAATAATAAATCGAGATCCAAAACTCCCGATGTTCTAGCACAAGATTGACCTTGCATAATACAGTTTTTGGGAGAACACAATCACAATGTTTTTTTGTGCAATTGCACTTATCCAACGTCCGATAGGTGAAAGCACTAAAGAAGAATTACTAGATACTTTAGGAGGATCCTGTTTTGAAAATAAACGCATCTATAAAACGCCCTATCATAAAATTGGTCACTTGTTTACACTTCGGAGGCTGTATCGTGCTAACAAACTGAAAATTTTCCAAAAATGTAATATATCTGGATATATAGGACCTATTGTACTGACTTTAGTGAGCTGAAAATCAATAGGATTCATCTGTGAGACGCCTTGAACAATATCCAATCATAAAATTGATCACTTGTACACACTTCGGAGTCTGTATTGTGCTAACAAGCCGACATTTCTCCAAAACTGAAAAAAATGTAGTATATCTGGATTTAAAGGATCCATTCTACTGGCTCTGGTGAGCTGAAAATCAATAGGGCACATCTGTGAGACACCCTGAACAATATCAATCATAAAATTGATCACTTGTAAATACCCTGGAGGCTGTATCATGCTAACAACCCAAAATTTCTCCAAAAATGTGGTACATTAATTACCATAGCACCCGTTGCACTGGCTCTGGTGAGCAGAAACTCAGTAAGGTTCAACTGTGAAACGCCTTGAACAATATTCAATCATAGAATTGGTTACTCGTATACTCTCTGGAGGCTCTATCTTACCAACAAACTGACATTTCTTCAAAAATGACAAAGATGTGTTACTTCAAGTACCATAGCACCCGTTGTTTGGGCTCTAGTGAGCTGAAAATCAATAAGATTCATCTGAGAGATGTCCTGAACAGTATTCAATCAAATGTTGCACTCTGGAGGATGTATCGTGCTAACAAGACATGTTACGAAAAGTGGCCGACGATAACGACGACATACTCACAGGTTTTTTTTCCTTGTAAAAACCATTTTATCTAGTTTATCTTGATCAGAAACGAGAAAATAACTCAAAAACCCAAAATTCCACGTTTTTTGCGGTAAATCAATACTTTTCTCGCATATTAGATAGGGTTGGTCGAAAAAGTAAAAAATCTAAAAATGTAGGAATGGGGAGAAGAATACAATACGTTATCAATGATCGTCACTATTTTCACAATAAAACAGATTTACAAAATTTATGGGTAAAACTTTTTAAACATAACTATGGCTACAGAACAGAAATTTTTAAATTGGAGAAATTATTTTTTCTTGTAAAAATTAAGATCACTAAAGCTCACACTATACTTTGTATTATGTGTCAGCTAATTTACAAATATGGTAATCATCTAGGGTACTACTTCACGTACAGTATCGCCAAATTACTTGCGACCATGAACATAGTTTATAAAATGTGTTTAGTTAAAACCAAACTGTGATACGCTACGTTGGATATGAAGATGTGTCAGTTTACGCGGTTAGGCTAGTACCACACAATGACCCATGACGTGGAATCGTTAAAGACATTCAAACATAATAAGAGATTCCTGAGTTTTTCTGGACAGACAAAATGTAAATTCATGTCTTTCTAAGAGCATATAATAAAAAATGGAAATGGAAAAAATATATTTTTGGCACTGATCCCAACGACCCAGATTTGCCCCGGTATCATACATTGGTATACCCAGATAAAAAAGACCCTGTGGCAACACTGAAACTACGTTTTTTTTTCAATTTCAAGATATATTTAATGAAAATATACAAGTAACACTGTTTTTTTATTTCCACACCCAAGGTGAGTCATAATTCATATTATTTGAACCAAAAACAAAGCAAATTAACTAAATTTATGGTATCTGTAAAGTTGAACAGAACCCTGAATTTTACTAATTTTGAAAATTTATATCTTGAAAAGTATTTCTTTCCGCAACTTGTGACTTGGTATAATATAAACCTTTCTCATAATAAGACCTATCTGTAAAAAAGATATGAACCTAAAAATCCACCACAGGCATTCTGAAGCTGAGCCAAAATTTGAGAAAAAAACAAAAGAACTTGCGTATATTCCCCTAGTTTGCCCTTAATGGACCAATTTTGAAAAACTGAGAGTAATTAGGAAATATCATTATACTACTAAATTTATTAAATCTCATAAATACTTGCCTTATTAGTTGGAGGAATAAGGGAAAGGAGGTCTACTTTGTCTATTTCAATTTTGGTTTTGATATCCATGTCAATTTCGTATGCTGTTTCAAGGCACTGTATTGCAACTTCAACTGATTCTTTTTTTTCACTATTCATGTTGCTATTCAATAAATCATCTTGTAAAAAATTAATCACACAAGCTATGAGATTTTGTTTTTTAATTCCCGAATTTAAATTCATGATCTAAAACATAAGCATAAGATTTTCCAAAAAATCCATCTAGTCAACAAAAATGAAGTTAACTCAATTCAGAGGTTATGTATCCCTTTACATAAAGTGATTCCTTTTTTGATGAAACATACCTACATTAATTTCAACTCAACTTCGTGAGAATTATTGCTTAGTATATAAACTGTGAAATTAACTTAAATAATAACTCGAATGTATATGGAAACAATGTTGCACTGTTTAGTTTTTAGTTCGTTTTATAAAGCTATGAGCTAGTAGGCGCAATTTTAGACAATAGACAATTTTGACACAGAACTGATGTTTAACGTCTAGCGTCCCACTGTAAAAATTTGTATAAAAATTTTTAAAAAAGATTTTATAAAAATTACGTAACATAAAAACTATTTATAAAAATGGATTCTTGTGTCCCACTGTATAAAAATTCCATAATAGTATTTTATGCAACGATCTTCTAATGATAGCCATTAATAAACGAACATGTTGTAGGATGCGAAACACTAACCGCAGGCGAGTTTCGTATATAGCATGCGAGCGTATCATTAGTCATTACATGCAAGTTGCATACATCATTTTTTCTACTCCCATTAATAAGTATTATTTTATAATTAATTGCCTAATATTACAAAAAAACAGAACATTTACGAGAAATTCAACAAATAAATTTAAAACTTTTGATCACAATACATAATTCTTTAATTTTCTTTGTTTATGTATACCTACATTATTTATTGTACAATTTGTAAAATTTATTTGGGACGCTGATCTAAAAAAAGATAGGATATGGGGGTAGGGATCAATGATCTAATATTATTATTAGATCATGGTAGGGATCGAACCCTGGCCATAAAACTACATACCTAACTTTCATAACCTGCCGTTTACACCATTGTGCTACGGCTTCTCGCGAACTTGAGATTAAAATTGCATTTAAAATTTAAAATGATTTGTCTATATAAAATTTCTTTCTAAAAATGTAAATTCCCTAATTTCTATTAATGTTCAGATTCCTCCTCTAAAAATCTCCTAGTTTGATCTGGTAAAAATATTTTATGCGACATATTAGGTACTTTTAGCTTGTCTTAAATTTCTCACGTATACGTATCCGTAACGAACTGCGCATGTATAGACCCGTTACGGCTCAGCCGATAAACGATGCGTTAAACGGATCGTTACGTCCCTTCACCGTATACGTAAACGTATCCGTATCCCGACCAAAATCAGCATTCTATGCTGATAGTGATATTTTACAAGTCTTCTTCTATATTGGTTGGTTTGATTATAACCACAAAGTTTCTTTTAAGTTTTATTTTCCATTATTTTTTTACTTTTACCAAAGAATAGTACTTTGACTGGTTTAGCACGAAACGATACGTTATCTACTAAAAAGGTTTTATGACAACTTATTTACGTCAACGTAACTCCAATACGGATACGTGTAAAGACTTATGACAAGCTAAAAGTGTCTAAAGGGATATTTTTCCGATCCAGCGTCTTTAAGCGGATTAACAGTGTCGCTTAAGCGTGACGTCATAACGGTGACGTCACGCTTAATTTCGCAAAAATGGAAATATGTAGCGATATTTTCTGGTATATGACAATGACATTTCTCTCATGACACATATACATACTTTACGTTTATTTTTTGTTTCTGAAATTGTGAATCTGTAGTAAGCAAAACAATATTAAAATACCTAAATAAAATAATATTGCTTTTGTTGAAATGTGTGATCTTAGAATTTAGAAAGAAAAGGGGGAGATATTTAATGGTGCTGCTCAGTGAGGATACATCTTTTTCGGTGGTCCTTTTAATGAGAAATCAGCTCTCAAAAAGAATAAAAAGTTTGCAAATAATGTTTTCAATTCTAAAAGACCATCACATCGGTCGATTTATGAGGAAGAATGGATAAGCCGTTATCTAAATTATGACTTTTATATTTTATTTCGAATGTCTAAAGACCTCGCAGCAGAGATATAAATGTTGTTTGGGAAAAATAATGTCAAACAAAATTTTTCGTTATCTATGAGTTTGTTGATAAATTCAAATTGTTGCCTACTAATAACAAAGAAAAAACAGCCACACCATTGGTCCACTGTTCACTCTCTACCAATTTATTCTGTCAATGTTATCAACAACAGCTGAACCGCTTCAAAGTTTTCTGGCGCACTCTCGACCACGCCAGTTTCCGCTTCAAGCGTTTTAAAGCGTGACGTGATTACTTACTCGCGAAAATGAATCGCTTTAATCCGCTAGATCGCAAAAATATCACCTTACATGCTCAATGTTTGATAAGTCTCGACAAGTGCTTGTATATTATATTATCTTATCTATGACAAGTGCCCACCTAGGGATGTTCCGATATTATACGCGAGATTAGTGTGACGTCACAATTAGCTGTATCCAAACAAAACTTGTTGCCATAAGAATTTCCATTTAAGTGTAGATTTTTTATTATTTAAGCGTTTCATACATGTTTTTGACATAAATAAATTGTTAATAAGTAAGTAATCGTATCTACTCAATATAAAAAATAATAGTTATGATAATGTAAAGTATCCGGCAATCCGTATTTTTGATTTTAAAAGCTATGTTTCCTGGATTATTTGATTAATGTGAAAATATAAGATAAATAATAGTGATTGTTTGCTCTAGTGTCATCAAAACATGTTTCCACATTCTCTTGAAACCTTTTTTAATGATAATATGGGTTTGTTAGTGAAAAATGCTTAATTGAAGTGTCCTTTCAAGTATCCGAATGAAGAAAAATTGAAACCGTTCTCAAAAGACAAGAATTACATAATTCATTTTTATGAAAATATATTGTGATAATTGAAAAATATAACTATTATCAACAGATACAAGGTGCATTACATATTGCATGAGAGGACATGTGCTATTTAATATTATGAATAACAAGTGACATCATTGTGGGAATTGCTAGACATCAAGAATGAAAGTGAAATTTACATATTTTAAAAACATTCTACCTTTAGAAATTTGTACCGTTTGTATTAACATAATAAAATGTTTTCATAATTATAAATTTTTGTTTGTTTCGTGCTAAGAAAATTAAATTGAGGAAAAGTTGCAAATTTACATGATTGAAAATAAGCCATTTAGGGCCACTTGTACCGTAGTTGTTAACTATGGTTTACGACCTAAACCAAGTTTTAAGTAAATGATTATCTTGCACCGTCACTAATTGCCTTAACTAGCTGTTAAATTAAATCTCCCAAATTCGAGGGATTATTCAACGTTTAAGCCTTAAACCTACATTTTATGTGTGTCTACGCCTACGCTACCTACAAGTGGTATTTTTTGTATAAAAATAAGGATTATTTGGAATTGGAAGAAGAAATTTTCTTAGAGGATTTTTTAGATACTTTGGAAATTAATTAACGATTTCGGCTTTCGTAGGCGTATTTATGAAAGGTCAAATTATTTTGATGACTTCGATGAATTGAGTTTTTTTTGAAGATTAAGATTATTAAGAGGGACAGCTATAACTTCTGGAAATAATAGAAGATCAAGTAGAGAATATCCCCATGATTTGTAAGTTAATCATAGAATCATTATTTTTTGTTTAGTGATAAGAAAAGGAAAAAAGTAAGTAGTAAGGTAGAAGGGGGGTGTAGGCGGTAAGACCGCGCGTAAACAAAAATCAATAAATTAAAAATTTCGTCGGTCTCTCAGACATGAAGCGCCCGCTGTAGGGTTAATAATTAAAAAACATATATTAGGTGTTTAATTAACACATTTCGGAATTTTAAATGGTCTTTTTGACTAAACCCTGTTTTCCCATGTACAGGGTCATGATTTATGTCATTGCTCGGCATACAATTATAATAAATTATCGACAGTAGATTTTAGAATCCTAGAATGACTGCACAAACTAAATACTCCCACAAAAAACACTCACACAGAAAACGGACCCTATCTTCTGAACACTCATTTGTTGGCCAAACAAGTATAATCTAGGTTAAGAATTATGCAAGTGAAGATAGTCACAGTACCAACTTATAGAAAAATTACCAGAGCTGTGGCTTAATTTTAATCTAGTTTAAATAAATGACGGTGCAAGCCAAACAGTTAATCTAAGTTTTAATAAGTTAAACCTGGTTTTGTTAACAGAAGCTTTGCACTAGTACGGTGCAAGTGGCCCTTACGATTCCAAATGTACCACAAACAAATAGTGCTGGCTGTGGGGTTTATATTCCATCCATAGAGTACAGGTTTGCAACAAGATTACATAATTTCACTCAAATATGCACAGCAGAAATTATAGCAATAAATAAAGCGGTGGAGGTATGCATTGAAAAGGAACTAAACGATGTGTTAATTTTTACAGACTCACAAAGCGCAATCAAAAAAATTGAAAATAATAAACTTGGTAGCGATAGCCACTTGGCATTGCAAACAAAAAGTCTTATACTTGAGGCCAAGAAGGCAAAATGTAATATAATCTTAGCATAGATACCGGGTCATAAGGGGGTTTTGGGGAATACAGAGGCAGACAAATTGGCCAAAGTAGGTAGAACATTAAATGTACCTGCTGATATAAAATTAAATAAATATGATTATCTACCATACTTAAAATCAAGGATTAAAGAGAAACATGATGAGGAATGGAAGCGAACATTTGAAGTCAAAGGGAAATGGTATCATTCTTGTCAAAATGATTTTCCCCATAAACCTTGGTTTACCAAATTTTCATATATTGACAGAAGGCACATCACAACTATAGTTAGATTAAGAACTGGACATTGTCTGAGCCCAGAACACTTTTATAAAATTGGATGTAGTGAAGATTTTATGTGTGAATGTGGGCAGGTAGGAAATTTACAACACATTTTTCTGGAATGTCCCATAAATCAAACATATTACTATAGTTCATATAATGAACTAGTTCGATTGAATTATCCAACTCCCATATCATTACCCTGCATTTTAAGCAATTTAAATTATGAATGTATTAAGGTGTTAATGAAATTTATTTGCACTTTTCAAATTAAAATATAGACTCCAGTTATAATTACACAATTTGCAAATAAATATATCAATCTCTCAACTTCAGTTAATACACTAAAGGTACAATTTCACGTGACGCCCGAAGCTCAAATTTTGACGCTCAAACCGGTGATCACATGACTAAATATGCAGTTTTAGCTTCGCTTTAGGAAGTTCGTTTTAAACCAACTTTCAGCGTCGATTTTCAGCGTGAACCAGTGTTGCCAGGCGAAAAATATTTACATCATCAACCATCTTATCAAAACCTAACCGCGATTTAAAAGTTCCCAACATATTAAATTAAATGTAACAAAATTTGTACAAATAAACTTTTTATTATAAAATGTATAAAATTATATAAAATCAAGATACAATTTTTTTAATGCACATAACAACTTCAAAATAAGAACAGTCTTCTATATCTCATCACAAATAAACAGAATATGACTTGGTACCTTACTTAATGAAAAGTAAGCAAATTTACTAGGTTCTCACTTTCTACCAATAAAATTTAAAATCCCTAGTAATTTCGTCCCTACGTTAAAAAATCCCAATTTGAGGAAAAATCGACACCTTTGGCAACAGTGGTTTGAACTGTGTTACTCAATAGACAAATCGAATAAGTATTATTTGCTCTATGGTTTATTAATATGTTAACAAAGAGTATATAAATGTTGAGTACAATGAATGAAGAATTGGAATCTATGGTTTATATTGAGTCCTTACACTTGTGCTAAATATTGTATATTCCGATTATACCATTCAGTATATTTTTGATGATATTCGGCAACATATTTTCCATGTCGATCTTTATTTGACATTTTTACACTTGCTTATCAATATAATTATTGACAGGAACAATTAAATTTAGGTTTTATATCTATTTTATTCGCAAGACGCTCCAATTTTGACGCTGGAATACCTTTTTCATGGAAGCTACAAATTTGAGCGTTCCATTTAGACATGTGACAGCTTTTGGAGCTCATTTTTGAGCTTCCAGCGTCACGTGAAAATGTACCTTAATAGAATATGGCAATATGTGTATAATCTTCTTTTTGGTCCTAAAATCTATACCTGTCCTATATCCCTACCGAGGCAACTCTCAATGTGTGCAAATGCTCGGTTGTTGCCCCCGAGCGAGAAAAGTCTTAAACCTTTGTTGTTTTGTCTTTATAACATGTTTACAGCCAGAAGAAAAAGAGGGAAGATGGGAGCAGTCACTCCCAGACGCTTGCAAGAGCATTCCCAATAGATACATGAACCTGCGCTGGCCATATGTCATAACGGCGGAGGCCAAAAAACCAAAAGAAGAAGAAGATTTGTGACAGCGTCAGGAGCAGAGATCATCTCTGGTCAGAAGTGGCATCAGGTCCAGAGATAAGTAATCCCTAGATATCCCACGTACGTTACCCAAGATCAAACTAAAAACTTAATTCGGAGGACAGACCTGTAGGCGTCGCTAGCTGTGCTCTTCTTCTTTTTTGTCATCGGTTGCCTACTTTGACTTCGGCGGAAAATTTAAGACTGGATCCGGCGGGAAATTTAAATTCTATACTTTCACTGGACTTGCATGCGAAAAAAGCAAATTTGAATTGCACCAAAAGTACCTATTTCCAATTCAAAAAATTACGTAAAAACCCTACTACTTTTTACAAAAGATAATGTCAAAATCGTAATTTCTGCTAAATTTTCAACATATTGTCATTCACAAAATTTGAAGTTGCCATATTAACAATATTATTCTTAGATTGTTTTCTTGAATCAGAATAGTAGTCCGTAACACATTGTAAATATATTTAGAAGTCGTTAAACTTGGGAGAAATTACAAAATTTATTCTGGAAAATGTAGTAGGGATTTTGCAAATTTATTGAATTGCTTATTGAAAATAGGTACTTTTTGAGTGCAACTCAAATTTTCCTAAAATTTGAAAATCTTATTTAAATGACTCTATCACTTGAATAATTAAAATATTAGTCTAAAATCAGAAGAAACCACAATATTGGCGTGGCAATTACTACTTCAATATCAATTTTATTTCATGGATGTTCTTTGATTTCGAGTACATGGGATAAATAAAAGTTCAACATTGCTGTTAAATTAATTTATTAATAGAAAAATGTAGATGGGTTAAAAACATATTTATCTGAATTTAGCAAGGAAATAGAATGTGTCATTTTAACACAAACCAGAAAAATTGAAAATATAAATGATTTATATCTTTCAAGCTATGATGTATAGTATGATGGTGGAGGAGTTGATATTTGTGATGGTGCTAGTGTACATTAAAAATTGTCCAGAATATAACTATGAAATCGTAAAAATAGGTTCTAAAATTACCTGTTCCAATCTTATACCGTAAAATAATTATTTCTGCTTTATATAGATCTCATGATATGGAGGTCAAAACATTTATTAAATATTTTCAACAATATTTGGAACAGCTCTTCAATGTAAATTGTGATTTTAATATTAACATTAAGGTAGTGAAAGTCGCAAAAGAACTTTTATAAAACTAAATGTGAAGAAATTGAAAATTATAACAAAAACATGACAGCTTTAATGTACATAGAAAGGTCAAAGAACTAGCAGGGCTACAAAGGGGAAATCGACTCAATACATTATATGACACAGACGGTAAAATAATAACAAATATAGCAGAAAAACTGCAGGTAATGAACGGCGGACCATCTATCTAAACAAGGCTCTAAAGGTGACTTCATAGGTCCGGAACCGTTCTGTGGAATCACAAACATAAGAGGGGAAATCCGGAACTGGCTAGACATGGAACACCAAATCAAATGGAGGTTGACAGAAGGTCACCTTCTCACAAAAAGCTTACTGGAAAATGTAAACAAAAAACTCTCAATCAGTTTACTGACAATGAGCGCAAGAGACATTTAAAGACAGTTGCCGATTTGGTTACTGGACACTGCACCCTAAGGAAACATTTATACAAAATGGGAAAGTCAGTGAACCTATCTGTAGGAAATGCGAACTAAGGGATGAAACACCTATTCATATACTCTGCTTATGTAAGAACTTACAAGGACTCAGGCGGAAGCATTTGGGAAAGGAAACAATACAACCATCAAACTACTAAAAATCACCCCAAATAAGCTAGCGGCCAATATCGAAGACACGAAACTTTTGGAGCGGAAGTAGATAATATTGAGAACAGTACAATGACTTAGATCAAGTGCCTGGGCTGTTGAGCAAAACCCAAACGAATAAATGAATGAGTGTCAAGATTACTGCACTATAAGTCTGATGGGACACGCGCTGAAGACATTCTTGAAGGCGATATATGCCAGAATATACAGAAAACTAGAAGATATCAGGGATACGTAATTTGGATTTCGAAATGGTCTGGGCACTCGTGAAGCGTTATTCACACTTAATGTTATGTTCCAGAGATGCCTAGACATGAACCAGGACATGTATTTTTGCTTCATTGTCTACACTAAAGCCTTCAATAAAGTTAGTCATGACCATCTTTTAAAACTCTTACGAAGGTGGCACTTGAAGAAGAAGTGACGAAGGAGCTGATTACTTAAATGAGATGTATGAGAACGGTTTCCACTCGTATATGTTACGTAATCTGATAGTGGTACATGTTTGGATCATATTTTACTCAAGAAAAGATATGATAGCAGCCATAATAGAAATAAGAATCATGGATCATTACATGACACATCGCTATGGAAATAAACAAAACAGATACCAACACCCCAAACAAAGTAAATCCCAAGAAAATTGATAATTACACAAAATAAAAAAACGAACTAAAAAATTATGATTGGTCAGAACTTTGTTTCAATAAATGATATTGTTAGTTCTGAGAAGATAATTGAATATGGGTATGATTATATCTTTAATAGATTATGCAATTTTTTGCCAATAGAAATACGGGAAATAAAACAAATGTACAAATTTAAAAAATGTGTTAAAATATTTTTACTATCCATAACAAGAAAAAAAATAAGCAATCTGATTGGGTCATGAGTTTTAATTTTTTTATGTAAATTTTTAATTTTTTTTACATAATTTGTTAAATTTTGCTCATCTCCATTTTTATAAGAATTTACTTCTAAATTTCTTATTTTTAATTGGAAGATTACAAGAATTATGGAAGTACTGTAATAGTATACATTAAACATAATTATAATTTATCCATTCACTGACCCCATGGACAGCCCTTGCCTTTATGGAGTGCTAGATTGTTAATATTGCATGAATACTACATCTATATATGTATTGTTATTCTATCCCATTGTATTTTGTATTGTATTCTATTGAACACTATTTTGAATAAATTATTATTATATAGGTAGTAAGTAATATTTAAATATTGGGTGCAGCAACATGTGAAGGTTTTTTCACATTTTGCCTTTTCAATCGATTTTTATAAATTCGTGATGCCTGTAATTTCACAAAATTGCTTCCTGTATATTGCGATTTACCACATAGTATATTATTCACACTTCTACACCAAATGTGAACAATAGTTTTTATTGAGAACTGTATTGTTAAATCTATAACCTGTTGGCAATGTTCTGACTCGCATATCAAAAAATCGAATCGAAGTGTCTTTTATAAATTTGACCATTGACAGTGTTAGACAACTACTGTGTGGCTCTTTATTTAAAAATAAATAAATTATTTTTACAATTTGATTAAATGTAACTGCAAATGGCACAGTTGGGTAATTCAACCTTTTTGCACAACTACCACCATATTCTCTGGCAGAGATTAATGCATGGTGCTGGGCTGGAGCAACTGTACAAAATAGAGTTGACTGGCATCTTGCACATTTAATTTTTTGTTTAATTTTTTTTTAAAATAAAACCTGCCACATAATTGGCCGCCAACTCCTGTAATATTGTGGACAATGTTTGTTCTGTTGGTTCCTGTGGGAGGTCAACACTTACAATATTATCCACATTTTCTAACACTGCCTCCGGTCTAAACAAATTTGTTAATGAGACAAACATAGTTTTGCACTGGTCATTTTCACAGTTGAAAGTACGTTTGAAAACTGATACTGTTGTTTGAAAGAACAATGTTTTAAAAATTCCTACAAACTGTGCACTTGAAGGGTGTGTATTTAGTGCACCAAAACTTCTGAGTTGGCCAAATGAATTCTCAAGGGGATCTTGGTTTAAACGCCTGGGCAATAGATAATCAAACCCATTTTGTTTTAATACACCCCAGATGGCCTTAATATTATTGATGTTGAATGCCCAATTTTTTAGACTTGGGGGAACTTGTATGTACTTGGTTAATCTTTTAACAAATTTCATGGTACTCAGCAGCGGCAAGGCTTCTTCATTCCAGAAGCGACGGTGATCTGATGTCTCGCTTAAACCACACCTTAGAATCCCACACCTTAGAATCTTGCCCTGGTCATGATGTTTGTTTGACCCATTAAAAGAGTCAAACAAATGGTCAAAGAATGCTAGTAATTCTGCTGTGTCCTCTATTCTATCGCCAATGACCTTTTGTGAATCTGTAAATAGATTACATATGTATAAAAATGCATCCGTGAACAATATGTGAATACGGACAATAAAAATATCAAATTAAAATAAAGTGCAGTTATTTCTTCTCTACAGTATATTACATGGAGTTAACTTGGTTAGGTGGTTACATGGTAGCTTTTTAAAATTGATCAAACTGTTGTACTATCTTTACTAATATATCTAAACAGTTTATTATTTATATTATTTTGAATTATTATAGGTCTAAGGATTGAAATAGCTTAGGGCAATCAATAAAAAAAATCTTACCAATTCTGCTTACTAATTGAAGAGTAGCAGCAACTCGTTGACTGAATATTTGAACGGCATTCCTAACCTTCATTTTCTTAATTTTGTTTTTATATACATGTTCCTCATTGATGTGGGGCAAAACTCTCAAGCCATCAGAGGCAAGACTATCGTATTCATATAATTTTTGAATATGCCCCCATTTAGCAGTCTTCATAACATTTCTTCTAACATATGTTAGATCCTTGTTTATGAGATTATTTCTTATCCCTTTTATTAAATGAGGGGGATCAAAAATGGGATATACTCTCCAATCATTTATTTCAAATGATCCTTCTCTATAGTTTGGTATACTATTCCTGAGGTATTTTTGCCTGGTCTCTGTCATCAACCCATTTATGACAGCTGCGTTATTCTGATCACAAATAACAGTTACAGGCTTCAAATTTATTCCCAGAATTTCAGTAACCACCTGCTGTAACAACTGCTTGATTTGTGATGTTTTTGCACCACCTCTACCTGCTAGATGAAAAGATATGGGAGCTTTCCATGGCTTTTTAATTCCTCTTGCCATAAACACCAAAGCATGGTCTGCAAGATGACTCTCCCTTATGCCATCTCCCATATCTTCGAATCCTTCTATAAGTCCAAGGTGTTCATTATAATGTAAACCGGGCATAACTGCCATCTCATCGAACAATATAGCAACATATTTTTCACTGTCATCCATGTTATTAGTTACTTCCCGCAGTGAGTCAAAAATCATTTTATGGATACCTGGACCACCAACAATTTTTTCAAGCAGTCTAGTTAGTGTTGTCTTGCTTGGCAATACAAAGAATGTTGCAAGAAAAGAGTATGATTTGGGACTCTGTTTAAACAGGGACAGTGACAAAAGTTTTTCCTCTAAAGTGAATCTTCGTAAATTTTTGTACTTTCCTGTCTCCCTCAATTGACAGTTAATCAGTATAGCTGCCATATGATTTAACTGATCAATTTTTTTTTCCAAATTGTGTGTTTTTTTAAATGCCTCTGCTTCAAACAATATTCTTTTTACAGTTTTGTGACTGGCTTTCACTTGATTGTACTTTTTGTACATATGCTTCATTACAGAGTACATTTTTTTCTTTTTAGGTGACATCATATTTCTACTAATCCCCACTCCTTGAATACTTTTAAATGGGGAAAGTGAAACACCATGCATACTGCCTGAAAAAAACATGAAGTATTACTAGTTATTCATGGTAACATTATATGGCTAAGCTTAACAATTTAACACAAGTGATGTGTCATCAGAGCAAAAAAGGGCCAGTGATATTGATAAAACTAATAATGAGAGGGACAGTGTAAATGTGGTCAAATAACTGTAAAATATAGGTATCTTATTTTGTATATTCATTTCAAATATATTCATTGAAAATATTTTTCAAACAAAAAAATACGAAACACCACAAACAAGTAATAGTTGGGCATGCATGTAGTTGTGCATAATCCCATCATGGATCATATTTAGTCTTTCAGTTAGAAGAAGTTGGTTTCAATTGTAATATCACTTCATATTGTTTCTAATCGATACATCTTATCTTATTTCACATGTTATCCATAATAACAATCTAAACTTTATATTATTGAAGAGGTGCATTGCAATTTTTTATAGGCTTTATGTAAGAATATTTGTCTCTGACATAATTTAAGTTGACTATAGGTGGGTTTAGTCAGCTAATAGTGCATAGTCAATAATTTTAATTCATAATTCACAATTGATAATGAATAATGCGTAATTCAGACAAAAGTATGTTTAGACAACTAATAGTGTATAATCGACAATTCATAATTCATGGTACATAATTATTGAAACTCAACATTTCAATACAACCGTTTACCCAGCTCATAGTGGATAGTACATAATTCAGTGTATAGTGCTTAATTATAAAGTTGACAACTTTTATCTTTATGCATTATGATTGTGAAGAAAACTTTTAAAACATAAACGCAATCTTATTGATTTTTGTAAAATGTTTCATGATTTCAGCTGATCTTTAGTCATATAAAAAGTATATATATGTTGAATATATATACTTTTTCTATGGTTCTATGGTTTTAGTTAGGATAACCCCAAAATTTATTGTTTTTTTTTCAATATTCTGTTGATTAAAGTTCAATTAAAATAAATTAGAAAAAACATTAATTTATATGAAGGCATTTTAGTAGAAACCGTGCAAAATTATTTAAAAATAATTATCAACTATTCAAAGCTGTCAATTCACTTCCAGATGCCAAAAATTAAATGCTGGATAAACACCAATTTTTCTCTTTATGAATTGAATATTATGAATTATCAATGATGCACTATTTGCTGTCTAAACTTGGGTTATCTGTGGTCTAACCATGTATTTATAATTTTTATCCATTGACAGCTTTGATAATTGAAAATTATTTTATCATTTTCTTTTGTTTCCTTTAACTAACTCCATTTTTTGGTTCGATCATCTCTGTTTTAATTGTTCTAAAGTGTTTTTTGATTTTTTTTTGGATTTTAAATCATTTCATCAAGAAAATTTCGCTAGAAACAACAAATTTTACAAATCAAAAGATTGCACCTGCGTGCTAACATTTTGTGTACAATCAGAATGCTCAAAGTTGATAACTTTATGAATTACACACTATGCACTAAATTACGTACTATCCACTATTAGCTGGATAAACATGTCTAATTAAATGTTAAGATTCAATAATTATGAATGGAATTTCATTAAACTAATATATACTTACGATTAGATATGGTCGGTGTAGAAGAATCTACGGTTGGTGGCAAACATGGATCTTCCAATGACATACTACAAGATGTTGGTGGTATACTAGCTGATGTTGATGGTATACCACTAAATGTAGATTTTATATTGATATTGACTGCTTCATCTGAAACATAGCATTGAAAGATCTAACTTTTTATTATCAAAAAGCAGCCTTACCATGCAAATACATCGTAGGAATCGCATTTCTGTGTAATCTATGGGACATAGTCGAAGCATATATGGGGTCAAAATGTCGATGACAAATTCTTTTTGATTTAAATATTACTAAAGGATCCATCTCACTCAGCGTAGCATCGTTTATATTTTCCAGCCATTTGTTAAATCGTTGCATATCCATTATGGGGTTTGGAAATGTGTGGCGGTTTTTAGATGTTTCAATACACCCAGGGATACAACAATGACTATGAAAAGGCATTGTGTTCAATCACCGTTGTTCGGTATAACTTTTAAAAACAATAAAAAACAATAATCTACAACTAAAACTAACTACACCACGAATGTTCCGACTAAAACTACACTTTGAAAATCCAGAATAATGTTAAAAACACAGAAATAATAAAAAAGCGAAAACAATAGGGCGCGTATTCTGTATCGTCTCGTAGAAAGAAATTTCTTTCTATGAGTATAGAGAGGAAATTTCTTTCTATTTCGTGAACCTATTCTGTACGATTCTTTCTATATCTATTCGGTAATGCTCGGCTATAGAGAACTGATAATTATTGGATGTAAAAACATTGACCTGTTTTTAGGGGAATTTGGGATATCTCTTGATTAAGTCTGCAACAATAGCAACATTTGTTTGTTTATTTCTCAGGAGGATAATAATAATTACGAGAATTTTTTATTATTTCATTGTGGGAGTCAATTATTATTATAACTGTTATTATAGTGTGTGGTGTAAATATTATAAACTATAGCATAGCATATTATCTGTTGTTAGTTTTCGTTTTTTAATCTTTATTGCGAGTACATTATAAAGTTTGGAAACAATTCATTTGCTACAAGTAGAAGATGAAGTAGGTACGACAAAACCAATTACGTTTGGAGAGAAGAATTTATTAATCCTTAAAATCGCCAATGTTAAATATATTGAACTTCTTAAGAATTGGATTAACGACAAAAATTAAGAAGTTTAGTATTTAATTTTACACAACGTTCAACACAGAAATATTTCACATTTACAGGTAACACCGTAAATGGCCATAAATACGTATTATTTAGGTACCCTTTTCAGTTGTTTACATATTAAATTGCAATAATATTAATAATACGTAATTATCCAAAAATTATTTTTCCAGCATATATAAACTTGTATATATAAACCACAAAACACCATAATCATAACATAAAGATATGCACCTTTCCTTTGAAAAATGTAAACATGCCAACAAAGATAAATCTAAATGATTGTGTGTTAAAAAGAGACAGGTATCATAGAAAGACCTAAAATGGTCTTTCTATACCTTTCTACCGAACGAAGCGTTCGTGAAGCACGACCACTGCCGATGTTGCTTACAGAATAAGGTAAAGTGGTATAGAGAATTTATAGAAAGAAATTTCCTCTATGACGATACAGAATACGCGCTCAGAATTCAATAAAAATAAAATCAGCTGAACTTATTATGCTAAAACCTGCATAGAAAATGGCGACTACTAAAAAATAAAAAATGATAACAAAAGCAGAAAACCGATGACAAAAAAGAAGAAGAGCATATCTGGCGACACCTACAGGTCTGTCCTCCGAATTAAGTTTTGGTTTGACTTGGGTAACCTGCGTGGAATATCTAGGGATTACTTATCTCTGATCAGGTCACATTTCACAATTTTCGAATTTTCGCATTGTATTTTATTGAGCGCAAGTTTGATATTTGTGTGTTAACTTTTGGATTATATTCGTGTTTATTGCAAATTAATAGTGGTTAATTACATTTTATAAGTAGTGTTATTTTAGTAAGGTACTTAATAGTATAGTGTTATTTCTAAGATCTAGAACTGTAGGAGACTAGCTATAAACTGCTAAAACGCCTTCCTGTTTTGTACGAGGTTGCTCTAACGCTACTTACATTTCTCGTTTGAAAGAGGGTGTAACATTTCATAAGTAAGTTATATGATTTTTTTTGTATGTAAGTTAATTTACATTTTCCTTTTTCTCCAATTTGTAGATTTCCCAGTGACAATACGCTTAAAAGGTCCTGGTTGGTAGCACTTGGAAAAGATCCAGCTTATAATATTGCCTATGAAAGGGTGTGCTCCGAACATTTTGGACAAACAAATTTTGAAGTCGCAGGCGAACGGAAACGTTTAAGAATAGGGTCAATTCCAACCCTAAAACTACCTCAATGTTTTGAAGTAGATCACATGGAGAAAAGTTATTTACCTAGCTCACCTCCACCTACATGGTATGTTAATTTTCACTTAGTACTCACTCACAAAGAATCAAAAAATATTTTTTAATCGTAGCAGCAAGCTGGAAAGTGTTGATTCACCTCAAAGTAGTTCAGCAAAATCGCCGACATAACTTTCTCCAATAAAACGGAGTGATTCAGACTCGTCTCCATCTGCTCATTCTTCTGATATAGTACGGATGGTTCAATTCTTTCATCCGTATAGGTAAGTTTAATATCAAATTTTCTTTAAAATCAAAATGTAATATGTATTTTATTTATATAAATTTTACGTAGCATTTATATAATGCCTTATTACCAAAGTTTAACTAGTCTAAAGAAATGTTCTATTTTCAGCAAACCTTCCACAGAAGATACCAATGTAAAATTGAGAGAGAAGATTCGCTTTTTGAAGAGGCAATTAAGAGTATGCAGAAACAAACTAAAAATTTGCAGAAAAACAAGCAGGAGGCGAAAACTACGATTTTAATCGTACAAATTATGAAGCAATGTGCCTTTCCTTGGAATCAATTGACTGAGATGGTGTCCATATTTTACGATATAATGTACAGTATAATAAATTGCTTTGTTCCGCTGAAAAAGGTTTGCAAGAAGAGGTTTCCATGTTCGTATACTCCGGAGTTGAAGAGGCATTTGTGCGAGAAAGAAGTGGCTCACAAAATTACTAGGTGTCCTGTAAACTAAATGGAATTTAGTAGATTAAGGGCTCAGTGTAAACTTTTATCACAAGAGTGCTACCGAAATTATGTAAAATATACTGAAATTGTGTTACAGATAATGTTAAGTTTTTTGGAAGTGTGTAAACAGTAGGAGGGTGAATAACACTATACCTTCTGAAATGACTCTTGGGGACCTTAATGCTGGTAACGGGAATGATATTGCAAATCTATTTGCTAAACATTTCTCATCAGTTTATTCAAATCAACCTCTGGCTTCGAACATCTATGCAAAGTTATCTAAACTCGATATTAAAAAACGCCCCGGTCCTGACGGATTACCTTCCATTCTTAGGGAATTTAGCTTCCTTTTATCTCGTCCGCTCTTTCATATATAAGTCTCTTGTTACAGGCGAATTTCCAGATCATTGGAAAACTTCATACGTCACATCAGTGTATAAATTGGGTAGAAAATCAGACATCTATTATTTTAATTATCTCACCTATGACTGTTCGAGTATTATGACATCACAACAATTTGGCTTCACTTCTAAAAGGTCTGCAGAATTGGGTTTACTCACATATGTTGACATTTTGTCTGATGGTTAGGAAGGGGGTCTGCAAATTGATTCTGTGTGCACTGATTTCTCTAAAGCTTTTGACAGGGTTAATCATGAGCTCTTGCTACATAAACTTTTTCATTATGGTGTTGACGGTCTTGTATTACAATTGCTAAGTGATTATCTTACGAATAGTTTACAAATGGTCAGAGTTACTCATAAATATTCTCATACTTTTCCAGTAACCTCTGGAGTTCCCCAAGGTCTCATTTAGGACCATTATTATTTAACATATTTATTAATGATATAATGCATTGTTTTCAACGTACCAAAGCCTTGTTATTTGCTGATGACCACCTGACATGTTTTAGTGTGATTAGTGGCATGGATGATGCTCTAATATTACAATCTGATTTAGATAGTCTATCAAATTGGTGTACACTTAATGGTGTGTATACACCACCCAATAGCTTTTGATTACAATATTAATAATGAAACTCTAAAATGTGCTTCTCAAACTAAGGGCTTGGATGTTATATTGGACTCCACACTTAATTATGTCATGTTACCGCCCTCATTATATTACATGAAGCTGTTCAGCACAATTTTTTAAGATACATTGCTTTTAAGATGCACATTTACCTTTGTAATGATTTCTTAGAACGTTTTTTAAACATTCCTACTCTGGTGGTTCGCTGAAGGCAAAGGGATCTGATACAGCTGTTCAACATAGTAAATGGTATTTGTGATAGTCCCAAGCTTCTCTCTAAAATATATTTAGTTGTCCCTTCTCGTCTTTCTAGGCAGGTACAAACGTTTCATGTCGCATTTCATAGGTACAACTATGCAATGAATAGTTTTCTACCTAGGGCACTTAGATTAGCAAATTCTGTCGATGGAATTTTAATTTTTGATGTGTCCACTTTCAAGTTTAAAAAACATTTGCTGGAGCTTCCACTTTAGAGCGTACATCTTTTATTGCTGGTTTGATGTGTTATCACTCCTCTTACTTTATTTGCTTTTTTCTTGTGATTTATACTATACTTTAGGTTTTTCCTTTTGTTTTATAGATAAGTTTAATGCATGTGTCAATTGTTCTATCTTGTTCTAGTTTTATATATTTTTCTTTTTTTGTTATCGTAGCATTTTTTTATATTTCCATATTGTATTAATGTGAATTGGGATTGACCGTGATTAAATTAAAATTAACGGTTATTTTATTTATTTCCTGATTAATTGAATTTGAATATATAATAATATAATTTATAAATAAACACTTCTTAAAATGTATCAAGATGTTTTCCATAATCCCAACTTAGGTAGATACACAATACGCATTAGCTAGTATAAATAATAAAGTAGGTATACTTTTTTCTCTCATCGTTTCGTATTTTCCTATCTTAGAGAGAGAGAGAGAGAAGTTCGTGTGAGATTTCTGTTGGGTGGAGTGTTTTTGGGTGAAGTTGAACTTTTCTTGTGGTGCCCTGGTGTAGGATTGGTTTCCTCTTCAGGGCTGGGATGGGGGTGCATTGGGTGGTTTTGTACGCGTTGACCGAGAAACTGAGTCTGGGGGAAAAAAGGTGTCTAGTAAGATTTATTTAAGAGGTGTCTAGAAAATGTATTTTTAAAAGGTGTCTGGAATTTTGAGGGAATTGAATGGGCTTTTTGCTAGAAAATAACCGGAGGGTTGTTTGTGTTGGGGTGTGTAGGGGGATGATGTTTGGAAGCAGCGAAGCTCAAAATGGTGTGAGAAAAGGTGTCTGGATTGGAGCTTGGGTGTTGAAGACGAACCATGTATCGTTGCCGATACATAGATTTATGAGTTGGTCTGGCTAGGTGTCGGAATTATTGAAGTTATTTAATGTAAAAGGGTGTTGTTAACTGAATTTGAAATGTCTCTGATATTGAGGAGGAATATAATAGGAATTTACGAAAGAAAAGTGTATAGGAGACATTTTTCAAAAGTGTATAGAATATGATGAATTTGTTGAGATTTGTAAAAAGTTGCGGTAACGTGCCTTCGGTGGTTCGGGGACTATTTAAGGTGGTCGGCGGTATAATAACAATCTCAAATCTAAAAATGCGGGTGCGTCGATCGTCGGTCCATTTGGCTAGTGAATGAATTCACTATCTTATAAATGATTTCTGATTTATTGTTTGAACCGGTCCTGTACGAATCACGTGACTCAGGCCGGCCAACTTAAAATTAGCACCACATGGCGACCGCCGTAGAGGAGTCAAACCGAATATTCAATTAGTAGTCCATGGATCCTAAGTCCGTGTTGGCGGGTGAACTCCAAAGATTACGGAACGATTGTCAAATGTCAATGGTCAGCTGCCTTAAAATTTGTAATTTCGTATCTAGCCACAAACCAGTGGTATCAGCCTCAGATAAACAAATAAGTGTTTCATTATTTATTCTTTTTTATTCCACTGTTGGTATATTCTATCAAAACCCATTTTTTTAGAAGAATGAACGAGGCAGCTGCTTATTTCTTTTCGAGTTCTAGCAGTAGTGAGGATGAGTTTTTTTGCTAGAGGACCTATGGGTAAGTAGATTATTTTTTATAACAATACTTTAATTTAAAAAGCATGAAATAATAATGAAAGTATAGGTGTAACGATTGAAGTCTATCTTTGTTTAAGAATATCGTCCAAGAATAAGAAACTATGTGGAAGAAGTAGTGAATGAATATAGTGATGACGAATTTATTCAAAATTTTAGAATGAATAGGTATACATTTAACCACATATTAGCATTAATTGAGGAGAATATAACAACTGGTATATTAGACAGGGGTCGCCATACAATTAGTGCAAAAGAACAATTTCTAATTGCACTTTGGTATTTTGGAAGTCCTGACAGTTATAGGTATGAATTATTTTCTTCAGAAGAATGTATGTAAATCATTATTGATCATATTTTTAGATCTATTTGTGGTCGCTTCAACATTGGTCGAGCAACTGCTCTGAGAAGTGTTCGACGAGTTACAAATTCTCTACTGGCTATTTGCCCAAATATCATTGTTTGGCCAACTGGAAATTATTTCAATGAAGTTAAGAATGGTTTCTCATTAATGGGCATGAGAGACACAATAGGGTGTATCGACGGTATGCATGTCCCAATACCTAAACCGAAAGAACATGGTCAGTCATACATAAATAGGAAAAAAATTGCTAGTCTTGTGTTACAGGTATTATTTCAAAGCACTTATTTGATATTCTTTACCTATGATCTTCAAAATTAATCCTTAAATGTTTTCATTATAAATATAACCTTTTTTAGGGTGTTTGTGACCACACATTAAAATTTACACATTGCTATGCTGGGCAAGTAGGATCAACTCATGATAGCAATATTTTAAGGCGAAGTGAAGTGTGGGAATTTCTCAATAAACAATCATTTCAATCATGTCTGTCGATAAGTTTGGACATCGCCGCAATCATGCTAATGAGCGGTTTAAGCCGTATATGCCGAAAGTATCGTATCCACATACTCCTGACGGTAATATTGATGCAGAAAATGTAAAAATTTGTAATGTAAAGATGCCGACTGCAAATAGCGATGTTGCTAACAAACTATATGTCGATGAGCAATTGCAAGTGTATCATAATGAGCTCGACACACTTCAAAAAACAATCCCCACATTACAAACGCAGTTGGTATCTCATCAAAATAAAATCAAAGAAATTGATGCATTTATTTCTAGAAATCCTCCTGTCAGAGCTCGAGATATGGCAACTAAAATATATGTCGACGAGGGAATTGTTAGGGACAAGGAATTTTTGAGAAATGAGTTTAAGAGTTTTAAACAAGAAATACAGGATAAAGTGTCGAAAAGTAATACTCTAATCCATGATAAGATCGATATGTATAATTAAATACGTTCATAGAGCGTTCATGTCATGTTTTGGTTAGGTTTATCGATGTATGATAGAGTGATCGCAGTACTGAACGTTCTTGCGGGGCTCAAACCACAACCAATTCGAAAATCTCCATCTGTACAATACTCTGTGTACAATAAGTAGTGGTTTTCCTGTTTGGCTGCCATTTCATACACTTGTAAAATATGATCTAATTGTGTGTCATAATTAACATGACTTTGTGTAGCACTAAAATAGCCGCTGTCTTGAGAACTCATATTGATGACTGAGAATCTACAGCTCTCTCCTCTATTTATACCCATTCACATCTCCTACTACAAAACAATGTATTCATGCGTAGTGAAGCGAAGTAATTACGTGACTACATCTGTGTTTTCTATCCAATTGTTGTGTTTTTTGTCTAAACCCAACCATTTAACAAACATCTTGTTGCCTTTTCTTTTAAGCACTTTTTCCACCAAGTAAATGTGTGGATTTGATGTTTTCTGTAGCTCTTCTTCGTAAAACCCTCCACTGATTGGGATACCTTGCAAGTCTTCGAGCAAATATGTGGTGGGATTGGTTATTTTAACTTTAATGATTTTGAATAGTTCAGTCGTCCAATTGGGTGTGTATCCCTTTTCAAAGACATGTTTCGATTTGCTTATCCGTACAATATCACCAACTTTAAATTTATGAAGTCCGGCAATCTTTGGATGTGTATAGGTTTTGTTTAAAATATCTTTTTCGTTGGATTTATTGACATTGGAAGGTTTATATTTGGTTGTTGAATGTTTTGTGTTATTGTAATCTCGTGTAATTTTAGGGAGAATGTCAATCCATATATAGGTACCATTTAAACTGAAATGTTTGTAAAGCTTTAAATACAATGTTTTAATAACTCTTTCTGCCATAGAAGCTTTTTTCGTGCTAAATACACTATAATGATTAAGTTGTTGAAACTTGTTGTTGTAAAATCCCGTTCCTTGGTCTGATTGGAGATTTTTAGGAACTCTTTTTGTGTTGGTGAGAATGTCTGAGAATGCACGAGTTAACTCTTCACCGGTTTTTGTCTTTAATGGACGTGTCCATAAAAACTTTGAAAAGCAATCGATGACGACTAGTATCATTTTGTGATTTTTATTTTTATTAGCGTAAGGTCGCATTTCTGCCAAATCCATTTGCCATAAATCATCTATGCCTTTGACAATTGTACGTCTGCGTGGATAATTTCTACGTATTGGTTTGTGGAGTTCGTTAACAAGCTGGACTTTGGATGACGTGTTTCGTAAGCGCATGCACTTTCTAAACTGATGATGATCCATTACTCGTATTCTTCTTCTCATCTATTTTCTTCTTTTGTTTAATTTCATGCTTCTTCAAGTCCCCCTCCAAAACATGACACGAACGCTCTATGAACGTATTATACATATCGATCTTATCATGGATTAGAGTATTACTTTTCGACACTTTATCCTGTATTTCTTGTTTAAAACTCTTAAACTCATTTCTCAAAAATTCCTTGTCCCTAACAATTCCCTCGTCGACATATATTTTAGTTGCCATATCTCGAGCTCTGACAGGAGGATTTCTAGAAATAAATGCATCAATTTCTTTGATTTTATTTTGATGAGATACCAACTGCGTTTGTAATGTGAGGATTGTTTTTTGAAGTGTGTTGAGCTCATTATGATACACTTGCAATTGCTCATCGACATATAGTTTGTTAGCAACATCGCTATTTGCAGTCGGCATCTTTACATTACAAATTTTTACATTTTCTGCATCAATATTACCGTCAGGAGTATATGGATACGATACTTTCGGCATATACGGCTTAAACCGCTCATTAGCATGATTGCGGCGATGTCCAAACTTATCGACAGACATGATTGAAATGATTATGTTTTTCGTTTGTTATTCAATTATATTGACTTCTATAAGCTCATTAATTATTGCAATTATCTCGTTGTTGTGTGAGGATGTGTTACCCGCCTCCTTAGATGCAATAAGTAATTTTAAACGGTCACACAGCTCATTGGGATCATCCCAATAAATGTATTCCATCGGTTTTTCGCTGTATGACAAAAGAAGACCTTTTCCCGCATTGCTATATGATGAATTTTGAATGGGTTGTTTCTTTAATATTCGAGTTGATGGAGGTCTGGTTACACTACTACTACTAGTTGATGAGCCTGATACAGTTTTAAACAATGGTTTAATTATGTTGCGATACTTTTGGGTAGCGGAACTTCTCAGACGACTGAGTACATTGAGATGAGCTTTTGTTATTGTTAGCAGAGCTTTGTAATTTTTGAAATCTTCATCAGAGTAATCATTGGGATGATTGTAAAACATAAGCTGATACAACCCCGGAGTCCCAGGCATATTTTCTTCTCCCTCATCCTTCTCCCGTAATATGTTTATGTTACCGTTTCTTTTATCGAACGCAATTCTACGTTTGCCCAACATCCATCCAATTTCATCATTATATATTGGTCCATAATTTCTATCAATTTCATCATCTTTGTGAAAGTAATCTTCCAGATACTGTCGACTAATTGTGGGATACTGATCTAAATAATCTTCTATGACTTCACGTGAAATGTTGGGGTGTATTCTCACATCATAATCATCATAATAATAATTGTCTTCATCATCATCATCATCATCATCATTATAACGCATAATATTTCCTGATTCATCCGTCTCAGCTATGGGTTTTGTATCAAGAAATGATGTAGATTTGACACTGTTCTCATCTTCTTCTTCTTTTGTTATTTCTTCTTCTTTTGGGGAGGTAAATTTTGAAACTATGGTTTGTTGTAATGACTTTGAGGATTTGACCATTTCTTTTAGCGGTACAGATATCGGTTTAAATAGCTTATTTAGAGATGTATCATGTTCTGATTTTCCTAATTTTAACGCTTAATATTTCTTGCGAATACATCTCGCCAATTCACTAACTTTTTTCTTACGCAAGGCAATAGCAACCTTATCGTTGGACATGGTGATGAGGAGTGAGGATAATGTCTAGTGCTCTATAAATTTATCGAATCCTTTACGGTACCTACCATTATTTAAAGCAAAATCTTTTACAATCACCAATGTTCCATAGCGGTCAGACGACGAACATTCTGAGCAAATCTTTTTAAATTCTTCAAATGTCATGTCTGGTGACACATGTTCCTCAAATATATGTTTTAGATTAATTTCATCCTGCTTGAATAAAACAATCATATTACAATTGTCACGTATGAGCTGTTTTGGTATTTTCGAATATGTTTGACATAAGTAGGCAGCGTCAATGAGCTTATGCCTACACATTTAATAATATTCACGAATTTTCTGTTGTCCATCGCAGGCAACATCATCAAATATGAATATTGAGTTTGATTGCGCTTTATCGGGACTAATAATTTCCTCATTGTCTTTAAATGGAAAATAACCAACACCTTTAACTTTTCCTAAGACTTCTTGCAACAATTTATATTTTGGTTGAAATAACGACTTGGAATAAACGTAAACATTTTTAATTTAGCACCATTTGAATTGAATAAAAGCGACAACATGACATTTGTCTTTCCACACCCACTGGGACCACAGATGATGGCACGAAAAGAATTTGGTAGTAGTTTACCACGTTTACCAACAGATGAAGTATTAGAGGTAAAGTCCAAGTTTTCAATGGGTAGCGTCTGCTCTTGTTGAACGATCTTCATCTTGTGAGGATTTTTAGTGTTATCCTATAAATATATATGGATGTCGTCACCATACATCAGTCTTAATGTTGATGTTTGAGGGAGAAGGTCTTTTGAATTCTCTTATAAATAAACTACCATTCGAACTTCACTTACCCACCTACAATTATTGTGGACGTAAGTGATTGAATATAACTTTTTTTGTCTGTTACATACTATCTACATTTATAGCTGGAACAAAACTACAAAAGCGACTTGCACGTGGTGACGTGGGCATTAATCCTTTAGACGACGCTTGGAAACAACACGATATTGCTTATTCACAAAATAAAGCTCTTGAAGAACGTCACAAAGCAGATAAGGAGTTGGAAGATAAAGTTTGGGCTCGAGTAAAATCAAAAGAGGGAACTTTTGGTGAAAAGGCTGCCGCATTACTTGTTACGGGTACCATGAAAATGAAACGAAAGTTGGGAATGGGAAGTCGCCCAAAGAAACAACGACGTTCCTTTCATCGAGACGTAGTGCTAAAGGTGGGAAAATCAATGAAGAGAAGAGCATATTTAAAAGAAAGCGCCTTGTTTGCCTTACGAGCAGCCAAATCACTTATTAAACAATTTGGAGGATCGAAGAAAATTGTTGTTCCTCGAGTGATACCAGTAAAATCTGGAGGTTTTCTACCTCTTATACCTCTGTTTGCTGGGCTCTCAGCACTTGGAGCACTATCGGGTGGAGCTGCTGGGATCGCAAAGACTGTCATTGATGCTAATAATGCTCGAAAGAAATTGGAAGAAGATTACCGTCATAATAAGGCTATGGAACAAGTTGGAAATGGTTTATATCTGAAAAAGTATGGAAGAGGATTTGGATTGTATTTAAAAAAAATGTCAAAAAACTCGC
Organism: Galeruca laticollis; assembly: GCA_963921935.1. Lineage (NCBI taxonomy): Eukaryota > Metazoa > Arthropoda > Insecta > Coleoptera > Chrysomelidae > Galeruca > Galeruca laticollis. The sequence goes on from OY998180.1 coordinate 125,034,322, forward strand.
GATAAAGCTACCCAATCGTCCACTGTATGACATTGATATTGTCCGTTATGCAAAATTATATAAAATAGCACATTTTCGAGGTGTTTTTATGCGTGACACTCTACCTAAATCTGGCCCTCGACAACAAGAGTGTGCGGTGGTTAACTTGGACTCTTCCAAAAACGGTGGAACACATTGGGTAGCATGTATAAAGAAAAACAATGTCGTCGATTATTTCGATTCATTTGGTAATTTGAAACCACCCAAAGAACTTGTAAAGTATCTAGGAGGAAGAAATATTTCTAATAACAATAATCAGTATCAAAACTACGATCAGATCAATTGTGGACATTTGTGTTTGAAATTTCTACTTCAACATCCATGGAACAATGGAGGAGGACATTAAATCATTATTAATGCAACACCAAAAACCGCATCTACGAAGTTTTACTGCTGAAGAACTGAAAAAAGTTCCCATTCAATATGTGATAAGGAATGTCGGTCCGTCTGAATTGTTAGATATATGGCATAAACTACCTAATGAATACAAATCAAATTTTGAGCTACAAATTCGTCTACCATGCTTTGTTCACTACAACCACCCCGATTGGACAACGCATTGGGATGGTCCGGCATATTCTCAAGCATCTTGTTTTCTATGTCAAAGTGTATTAAATAAATCTTAAACCGAGTTCTGTGTATTATTTAAAGCACCTTCATCCCTTGACTTTCATCAGTCATCATGTCGCAGTTGTTGAGAGTGAATAGCACAAATCACATATTTACCTTCCAACCTCCTACTCCTATTGTACTATATCCGGAGAAAGATTATGAGTAAGCGCTACGTTCCTTTCACTCATATCACAGTATACCAAACATTAAAAATCGCAAATTTTACTACTACGATGACCACAACACGATGCAAAGTTTTGATATACCAACAGGATGTTATGAAATCGCCGATATTGAAACGTTTATACTAGACAAGTTAGGAGGTGGCAGCAGCAATCCATTTGAAACTGTATTTGCGTTAAAACCCAATAATAATACGTTACAATGTATGATTTTCAGTAAATATATGATTCGTGCACATACAGTGAGAGTACAAGAGAAATGGAAACAGTTCGAGATCCTGGAATAGTGAGCGCTGTACGTGCTATGACGTGCTACAATCAAGAAGATTCCAATCATATGGCTATAGCTGGCTGGAATTATCCTAAAGACCCCATCCTCAATGCCGCCGATAAATCATTTAACCTACAAATTCCTCTCAAGCATATTTTCAACATTTTCAATGACTATCCTATGATTACATGTGGACGACAAACAATACGTTTGGTTCGAGCTCGAAACGATAATGATTGTGTATATATCACAGAAAAAAACGTTGCTGGTGTTACTTCCACTACAACTGTTAACATAAATATTACCAACATCGAATTGAAAATCAAGCATATCTATCCTAATGATGATATTAAGTTGGAACTTATGAAGGCTGTTCAAAAGGATCAGCCTATAGTTATTCCATTCAGAAAGTGGGAGATACATGAACTACCAGCCATCACCAGAAATGCTAGACGTGAAGTATGGGCTGTTAAAACTACAACTTCAGTCGAACGACCTCGTTATGTTTTGGTTTTCTTTCAAACCAACAAATGTGACAACAGCACAGCCGACCCAACTTTATTCGACAACGCTGACATTCAAAGTATACGACTATCGCTAAATGGGGAATATTATCCTAATGAAAGAATGCAGTTGGACTTTACTAAGAATGATTACAATGAGGCCTATTTCAACTATACAGAATTTTATCCTAGTTATATGAATTCACCACAGAAGCATCCTCTGTTGGATTATTCCTCTTTCAAGAAGTATGCATGGTTTGTTATCGATTGCTCGAAACAAGAAGAAAGCATGAAGGCATCTACAGTTGATGTAAAACTCGACATTGAAGCAAACATTGGTTTCCCCGAAAATACCAAAGTATATTGTGTCATAATATACGACTGTGTAATGGAGTATTTTCCCCTCACCGAAATTGTTAAGAATTTAAATTAGAACGTACTGCTGCACTGCACGTTAGTATTCTAGCAATCATCATCATGAGAGTTGCATTCGTGGACATCCAAGGATTCGTTGTAGATGGACGCTTTGTTCCCAAAGAACTCACCATCGAGATTGGTTTTAAGCAAAGTCACTACATGTTTTTGCCACCTAAATCGTTTGATACATTAAGTCAGCGTGATAAGAAAACTGTGAAATATCTGGAAAAAAATGTGCATGGCATTCGATACTCTTCAGGTGACATCGAGTATACCAAAATAAATGAAATATTGGAAACTAAGCTGTTGTATGCTGCAGACTTCATTTACGTACGCGGACAGCAAAAGGCTGAATTTCTACAAAAGAAATGTCACATTTTTAGTGTCTTTCCCATCATTATTGACGTCTGCAAGCAGGGGCGGCTCTAGCTCACCTGCCGCTGGGGTGCAAACTCTTGTGTGCCGCCCCTTCTGGGCGATAAGTTGAAGGAGGTTACAGCCTAGAAAATAAGACTTATTTCCTATATACCGTGAAGAAGGTGAACGACATAAGGGAAGCTAGATAGGTAGAGAACTATTCTTAAAATAAACCAAACAATTTTATTTATTTAGTTATATCACAATTTAATAACATCAGATATATATTTAATTAAATGAAAAGTAAGTCATATGTATATACATATTATGTACCAGATGTAAAAACAAATTATAAAAAATTACGTACTTACCTATATCCGAATACATACTTATGATAATAATACACATCTTGAAATAGGTAGGTATTATCTAATGTTTGACCATATTTTTCAAAAGCTAAAATCAATTTTTCTAGATTTTCGGATAGCAAATTCTTTTATAATGTCATTAATATCTATGTCAACATCATTTTCAATGCTTATTATAGCTAGATTTGAAAGCCTTTCTTGTGTCATACTAGACCTTAAATAGTTTTTTATAATCTTTAATTTGGAAAATGATCTTTCACCCTCAGCAACAGTAACCGGTAATGTTAAATAAATACGTAAAGCAATCGACAAATTTGGAAATGTGCTAATCAAGTTATTTTTAAATAAATATCCTAAAATATCAATTGCAGAGGAGGTAGATTTTAAATAGGTCGGTAAAATTTCAATTTCATTCAGCAAATCGACTGCATTTATATCAGAATGCTTAGTTTGAAAATCTGTCAATTTATTTTGCAAATCCGCGCAATACTTTAATTTATCATTTGAATTTAAATTTTTAAAAGCATCAAGGTTGTGTAAAAACGAAAAACAGTTGTTGTGATCACTTAACAATTCGAACCTTTCATCTAATTTAGTTATGGCAGTGTAATAAAAAAAAGTAAAAATTTACTTTAAAGTGTAACTCTGGATTTTGTATAGCGTCATCTCTTCCTTCATAATTAAACATAGGTCTTCGTTTTCTAGGTCGTACAGTGCCAACTGCTGGAAAACTAATTTCGCAGTCTAATTCTTCAGCAATAATTTTTGATTCATTAAGCATTTCTTTATAAGCTAAGTCTGTACGACATTCAGTTAAATATTTTTTTACTTCTTCTAACATTTTAGCAGCCTCTGGAAGTATCACAGTAGATTTCTGCATAATTTTGCTTACAGTATTAATTTTTAATAAAATATTATACCAAGTTACCAAGGAACAAACAAATTTGTACGACTTTATTTTTGAAATCAAAGAATATGCCAAATTTTTTGTGTCGTTATCTTTATTTGAATCACTATAAATAAAGAACAAAGCATCATAAATTTTTTCTAAATTAAAACGAAGGGCTTTCACAGCATCAATGCGGCTTTCCCATCGTGTATCGGAAAGTGATTTTAGAGTTAAAGTAGGCAGTTCTTTTTTTAAGACTTGCCAGCGCGATGTTGATGCCGAAAAAAATACATATAATTCTTGGACAATGGCAAAGAAATTTGTAACTTCCAAAGAACATTTTGCAGCATCATTTACAACTAAATTAAGACTATGCGCTGCACATGGTACATAAAATGCTCTAGGATTTATATCGAAAATTTTTTTTTGTAAGCCAATTTTCTTGCCTTTCATATTGGCACCATTGTCGTAGCCTTGGCCGCGCATGTCATTAATATCAATATTTAAGCCTCCCAAAAAATTCAATAAAAACGTCATTAATCCTTGTCCAGTTGTGTCAGTAACAGAGCAAAATCCAAGAAAATGCTCTCTTATCTCAACATTTTTTGTTAAGGGGTTAAGATAAACAAATCTAAAAATTATTGTAATTTGCTCTTCATGACTTATGTCAGGTGTACAATCTGAAATTATAGAATAATATTTACAATGTTTCAGTGTGTTAACAATGGTGTTTTTGATATTTTCTCCTATTACAGTTATCAGTTCATTTTGAATGTTATGACCAAGATAATGAGGCATATTGCGGTGTTCAGCTTTTTCAATGCGATTAATGTGCTCTGCTAAAACATTGTCAAATTTTGAAACACTTTCTATTAGTTTTAAAAAGTTTCCATTATCATTTTGAAATATCTTATCTGTATGCCCTCTAAAAGCCAAATTTTGTCTAGCCAAAAACTGAATAATGTATATAATTCTTTCAATAACTGCCATCCACCTTTTTTTTTCACGGTCCATTTGGGCCTGATTAATCGAATCTACAGTTCTTCCTTTCATTATATTTTGTTTTAAATCAACATATTGTCTCACACTTTGAAAATGTGCTACACTTTTTTCATGTCGTTCTATATTTCTCGATAAATGACGCCAATCTTTGTAACCTATTTTATCATTAAAAGCATTTATTGCACTGCTGAATAGTTTACAGTAAAAACAAAACACAGAATCACTAGATTTAGAATAAACGAGCCAGTCCCGTATAACCGTTTCATTATTTCCTAGTTTCTTAAGAAAATACGTAGTTGAAAATGATCGATTAGAATCATCTAATGGAAATGTAAAATTTTTTATTTGTACCGGACCTATTTCAAGTAGTGAGAGCTTGACAGTATCTGAAATACTTTGTGGCCAAAGGGCAGGATCTGTCAATGAATCGATGATATTCGCATTCATTACTGAACTCGAATTATTACTGATATGATCAGAAAATGCAGTAGTTGTTACCGAGGCTGCTGCGGTCGGTGATAATGTTGCTTCCGATGCTGACGCTGCTGGAATTTCTTCCATCGGAGTATCAGTAGAAGTTTCAGTAACACCCATCATTGTATCTTCAACAGTTTTTTCGAAAACTGGATTCATATCTGAACTTGTTGATGGTCCTGGTTGAACTTTCTGAAGAAACTTGCTAATAGAACTCGTGCATTTTTTCACTTTTTCTTCTTTTTCCAGTTTCCGTTTCCGATATTGGAAACCAGAAAGTTTTTTTCTTCCATCAGCCATCTGCAATAATTTAAAAAAATAAATAAAAATACTACAACCCTCTAGCCAGACGTGAGTTTCATTAATGTACAAAAAGAATTGTTTTACAGTCCTCGTTTAATAGGTAGTAACTTTAATAACATTCTTACCTTGAGTTTGACGATGCTGTATCTCTATGGGCACTTCTGCGTTTTTTCAAAACTCACGACACTGTACTATTTAATCAAGTAAAGTTAAAATAACGTAAAGCAGGAACTCAAGAAGTCATTGGTTTAAATTCAAATTTCAGATAGAAACTAAAAATTTTTTAAGAAAACCGATTTTTATAAACTTTGAAAGGCGGTCCTTTCCCCATTAAACCAATGGGACTCCTATTTCTTTAATTGTTAAAATGTCTCCTCCCATCTAAAGGGTTCCTAATTTTCGTAGAGAGAAAATATATCAACGTCATCTATTCTACGTAAATAGATATTTAATACAAAAGATTTTTTACCATTTTTCAAAGGTTTACCGAGAAGGATTGACCTTTTTTTGGTAACAACTTCCGCTCGAACACATTTAAGATTTATTTTTTTATGAACAACTCATATCCTAAATCCTAATAACAATAAATTTAATTGCTCCAGTCATAAACCCATCTTTTCATCTTAAGCCATTATTCGGAAATTTTAACTACAATACAATGCAGCGGACAATGCAAGGGTCCAAAAATCGCCCGGGTAAATTTATTTTATTGTGGGCTACTACTTTGACCCACATCGAACTTGAAGTTCTACGAATCTGTCAAACAAAACTACCCTTCGCGTGCAAGTGCAAGTTTCTTTAATAACAAAAATGTCCTTTTGTTACATTATTGAAACTTTTGCGATCAGGGTTACTCAACGTATACCTACTTAAATTGTTTTAATAGCCTTAATAAATACAAATACCAAAATACCAGCATATCATAAATAATGCAATTGATCTTTTATTTTACCGTCGATTAATAGATACCTAGTACAATAATAGTCCTTGAAATATGTACTACTATAATATACCTACCTACCTCTCCAAACATTCTTAAATATTTGTTTTGGTCAAACGTATCTCGTATCTCACACGCAAGAAACAGTCGTGTGATGCTATTCTGCATTCGACATTATTCACATCTGGTTCACATTCACAGACGCCCCCCTGTTGATTCAGTTCTAAGAAGCTTCCTAAATTGAGTATTTTCTAAAAACTTTCAGATTTGTTCACGCCGAGACAGTGGCGTACACTTTAAAGTAGGCTATATAATATACAGCATATTAAGTGTAGGTAGGTACATCTTAGTAAAAAAGCGTTTGTGCATATGCGTATGTAAACATGGAACTTGTCATTCGTTATGATTCAGCTGCCGCCCCTATAACCTGCCGCCCGGGTGCCGTGCACCCCTTGTACCCCCGCTTAAGACGCTACTGTCTGCAAGTTTGATGGTACATCATTAGCAACTGGAAACTTTGAACGTGATTCCTGTCACACCACTGGAGGATCCTGCAGAAATGTACAATGTCTTCGACAATGGTTTTTAAATATTGCATTACCTTTGTAATTATTATATCAATAATAAATGATTTTTTTTCAAGTGGATTTTTTTACACACCATATGAAATTTAAACGTCCCACTCAACAAACTAAATATGTTTTTTAACAAGAAACGTATAAGAAACAACCCCTGTATACATTTCATGACAAAGAATCATAGACACTTTTGATTTCACTCGTATGCTGTGAATTCAGGACATCGATCTTGGAATATTAATTCGTAAAGCGCAACTTTCAAAATTACGTGGGTCACTGACACCCAACGGAAGGTACTAAAAACCAAATAAGAAATTTATACATATAACATTCATAGCGCAACGGTTAGGGACTGTGATAGGAACGAGAAAGGCGCTGTGTGTGTCGTGAGTTCGAATATCACGGTCGACCATTTTTTCAATTTTATAAATTGGATGATTTTTTTAAGTGGATTTTTTTACACACACACCATATGAAATTTAGACGTCCCACTCAACAAACTAAATATCTTTTTTAACAAGAGCGCAAATTTCAAAAGTATCTGGGGTCACTGACACCCAACGGATGATGGTAAAACCCAAATAAGAAATTTATACATATAACCTCCATAGCGCAACGGTTAGGGACTATGTTAGGAACGAGAAAGGCGTTGTGTGTCGTGAGTTCGAATCTCACGGTCGACCATTTTTTCAATTTTATAAATTGGAAGTGTTACGTCACACATGTGGTGGACCACGATTGACGTCACAGAAGATGGATGCCGTCACAGTCGCGACATTAAAATCACCCGCCAACGACACACCCCACCAAATTGGAAGTGCTACGTCACACATGTGGTAGGTGGATGGACCACGATTGACGTCACAGAAGATGGATGCCGTAGAACGGGGTCGCGCGCCGCATTCGAATCACCCGCCAACGACCCGCCATTGACACAAGATGGATACGACACACGTCACACCAACACGTCCGCCATTGACACAAGATGGATGCCACTTCCGGTGCGCGCGCACAGTCAACGAAATCCAACATGGCCGACTTCCGTCCCAGAACCGGCTTAGTATATCTACGGCGCACTGTCTACATGGGCGCACATGCGCACCCTCTGCATGATATAGAATAGCACACAATATAAATGTATTACTACTCAACAGCCTCCACCGTGTTTTCATCCATAAAAGTGACCACTCTCCATGCAGACATTGCGAAATTGACATGTGATCAACAGAAAGCATTAACAAAATTAGATAGAAAACACCCACAAAAAAATTAATTATAATACATTTTCAGTCACCAAATACGTATTTCCAATACAAAAGTGTCTGCCAGAAAATCCAAGGAAAAATCTCATCTCACTATCTAGTTTTAATTATTTCTAGTTCAAAATTTTAAAATGTAGTTTTTTATCAAAGAATAATTCATACTCACAGAACATAAAAATATTTCAACAACATTAAACCCGTACTTACAGTGTTGAAACCAACAGATAAATCCATTATACCATATTATTTATCATTGTGAAAAATATATAAAACAAGTAGTTATTCTTCAAAATTGTTATCTATTTGATGATTATCACGAATCATGTAAATATGGAAATACAATATATCAATGATTGTGGGGTAACGCTACCATTTTTCTCAAAATATTATCCAAATGCAGTACTACTAATTCACCTTCTTTGCTCACAAAATATTGTAACGGCAGGAAAATGAAACGATTCGTTTTACTTGCAAGTGTGTTTTATTCTGGTCCAAGAAATATCTTTTGACAAAAATGTTTTTAAGATTAAAGTTTCCCTTTCTTTTACTATACAAACATAAGTAATAAATCTGGTACCTGAATCGACCCTCGTGGTTTTTAGAAGCTTAAAAAGGGGGCGCACACTCTCCCTTCTAAAGAAATATTTATACAGCTAGAAGAAATATTATATATTACAAGTGACTAAATAACAAAACATAGGATTTCATCACATTCGGCCATCCTGACGATTACTCGTCTCTTTTCATTGACTTTTTGATTCAGAGACCTTCAACCAAAACAAAATCAAGTAGTTGAAGCTTAGTGCAAATTACGTTTTTATTGCTGCCTTTTTTATTATAGGCTGTCCTCTAGAAAGCAAGTCTGCTGGGTTTTGTCCTGATCGGACGTGCCGCCAATGGAAATCTTTTGTGATTTCTTAAATTTGAGAAACTATGTTGCTGACGTAAACTGACCAACGCGATGGATGTCCTTTTACCCATGACAGAGCAATGTGAGAATCTGACCATAAGTTTACCGATTTGAATTCTAAACAATTTTCAAAAATGATTAAAACTTTCTTTATTACAAGTGATAAAAGAGTCATTGCTGCTAATTCCAATTATGGAATAGTTAAAATTTTACTTATAGGCGCAACTCTAGATTTTGATGGTAATAAAGTACAGTGAATTGATTTGTCAGAATAGACTGACCGTAAATAAACGTTACATCCGTACGCCACTGAACTGGCGTCGCAAATAGCATGGAGTTCAACATGTGATAATTTTTTGATTAGTATTAGCTGTGTAGGTATTGTTAAATTTTTTAAAATAGATAAGTTGTTACAACATTCTGTCGAGTCTTTTAAAAATTTTGGATCTGTTATTTTCATCCTAATTTAATCTTTGTAACCAAATATGTTGCATCATTAATTTACCGTGTGCTAAAAGACGGCTAACCAAACCTAATGGGTCAAAGCAACTTGATATGGCCGATAAGATGATTCTTTTTGTTACTTGTTGTGTTGGAAGTGATGATGGAACTGATATTTGAAATCGATCTGAGTTAGGATTCCACTTTAATCCTAATATTTTACAAGGTGAGTTTTCTAAATTCATGTCTTTTAGATCTGGTAGTTGATTTGAGTTTTGCATTTTAACATTAGAGAAAAATGTATTAGTGACCAATTACAGTGATAATAAAGAATGTTGAGTTGTCCTCCTAATTTTTAATCAAGTAAACAATCCAGCACCTTGAGCAGTTGTACTTGTATCAAACAATTTTACAGCTAATTCTCTAATATTGTTTTGAGGTAAGTCAAATAGACAACCACTCCGTTCCAGTTAAAATTCAAACTAGTCACAGTAGTATGTGTAGTCAAGCCAGTGAGTCAAATTTGTCAGTTAAACGAAATGAATTGTTACATCAAATTAAAACACAATATGTAAATGTTTTTAAAGATGAACCAAACAGTAGTATTAGGCATCATCAAGTAGAGCTAAAAACTAACAGAGTAGTAAAGCTATCTTTCACAGAGCGTATGACATGCCTTTTAGTCTCAAACCATCTGTTGAACAAGAACTCTTAAGAACGGTAGAGTCAGGTATAATATCAAAAGTTGATTTTAGTAGTTGGACCAGTCCCATAGTTGTAGTACCTAAGAAAATTAGTTCAGAAATTAGGATCTGTGTAGATTTCAAAAAAACACCGTTATTGATAGAGATCACTGTGTGTTGCCTAATCCTAGTGATATATTTGAAAGTCTAAGCGGTAGTATATTTTTTACAGTAATAGGTGTAAAAGGAGTATACCAGCCGTTAGAACTCGCTGACAATTCAAAAGAACTATGTACAGAACCACAGATTACAGAACAACAAAAGTAGTTTGGCGGGCGAAGGTCGTGTGCGCACTAGCAAAATCCGCTGTACGTACGTTTTAAATCATTTTTCTCGCAACTCTTGTCGTGTTCACTTCGAAAGTACAATCCGACACATTTTAGTGGTTTTTGTTATTTTAGTGTTTTACGTGTTATATTTTAATTAGAGTTTATAGTTTGTGACCTTCGACCGCCAAGCTACTTCTGTTGCACTGTACCATTCTACCATTAATACACATCTAGGATTATTTAAATTCAACAGGCTAACTTATGGTATCAGTTCTGCCTCTGGAATTTTTCAATCAATTATGGAGTCTATTTCGGCAAATTTACCCAAAACCAAATGTTATCTTTATGACATTTTAGTTCATGGTAATAGTCCGGAGGAATGTCATCAAAATGATTTAAATGTTATGTCGAGGTTGGAACATTTTAATGTTAAAGTTAATAATAAAAAGTGTCTTTTATAAAAATAGTGTAAATTTTTTGGAACTTCGAATAGATCATGAGGGAATACACCCTATCGCAAATAGTTGGGTCTTTTGAATTATTATGGGAAATGTATTCCAATGTTATCAGCCAAATTAAAACCACTTTATGAGTTGTGTTGCAAATCAGATTTTATATGGACAGATGCATTGGAGAGAGTTTTTCAGGATAGTAAAAAGTTACTCACTTCCAATAATATTTTAACTCATTATGATCCACAATCACCTATTGTCATTTCATGTGATAGCAGTAGCTATTGAGTAGGGGCTGTTTTAAGTTACATAATAGAAGGAAGTGAACGTCCAGTTCTTTTTGCATCAAGCACCTTGTCTAACACAGAAAAAAAATATACACAGAACGAGAAAGTCTAGCCATTATTTTCGCTTTAAAGAAATTCCACAAATATATTTATGGAAGAAAATTCACTATAATATGCGACCATTAACCTCTAAAATTTATCTTTGACAAAAAAGGGAATACCAGTAACAGCATCAGCACGTATAGTACGGTGGGGTATAACCTTGTCTGCATATAATTATGACTTCACTTCAAGTTCTGCATTCGTTCAATTTCACAACTGATAGTCCATTGAATTCTTTTGATATTGTTTCTTCAACAAAAAAAGATTTGTTAATAACCAAGGTAATAGAATACACATTATCAGGATGGCCAAATGAAATAACGGATGTCAGATTGAAACCTTACTTTAATAAATGACTAGAACTTTCAGTAGAAAATGGGTGTCTGTTGTGGGGAAATAAAGTAGTAATACCAAATTCACTACAACAAAATATACTTAGCCTCTTTCATGAACAACATTTATAGGAATGGTAAGGACAAAAATGTTAACTCGTGCATATTGTTGGTGGACTAGTCTAAATGATAGCATAGAAAAGTTTATTGGTTTATGTCAAATTTGTCAAGAAACACAGAATTTCTCAAATAAAGGTGTTCTGTTGCCATGGTCGACAGCACCAAATTAATCTCAGTGTCCTTATTGATTTTTTCCATAAAACCAATTTCGCATTCCTTCTCTTAGTTGATACTAAGTCAATTTATAGATGTGAAATTAATGGACTAAGGAACGAATGCAAAAGAAACAATCCAAAAATAGAAAGAAATTTTTGCAATTTTTGGAATTTCCGTTGAACTATCTAGCGACCATGGACCGTCGTTTAATTCCTCTGAATTCATATCGTTTTGTACAGCCAATGGTATTGAGCCAATGAAATCGCCCCCTTACCACCCACAGTCAAATGGTACCGCAGAAAGGAGCGTACAAACTGTGAAGAAAGGCCTAAAAAGCACTGTTTCTTGAGAAAGGGGAAGGAGTCGGTAAAAACCTAATTTTATATAAATTATATATAACCCCATCAAATGTAACTGGAGTATATCTCCATCTCAGAGCATACTAAAAATGAGACCTAGGACTAGATTTGATTCAATTAAACCTTCTTTTAATAAAAACAAAACACAAACTAAGTTTTTAAATAAAAATATTGTTTACACAATTAATGAAGAAGTTATATTAAAAACATCCAATCAAAACTCTGGGAAAAAGCAAAAGTTGTAAAAGTTATTAGTTTGTACATATTTAGTTATGGCCAACAATAATGTGAAATTTATACACGTCAATGATATGCGTTCCACACAGAAAGTATCTAGTGAAATAGTGCCGCGTAGTGGTAACACTTAGAGTGATAGTGGCAAGCATAAAGTGGTTAATGAAAATGTACAAAACCCAAGTGTACCTACAGTATGCACTAAATCTTTACCAAATAGCTCAATAGTCTCTAAAACCCCCGAATTGTCTGTTTCAGAAAAAAGAGCTTTGCATGTTGAAGGTGATTCAGAAAATACCCATAACTCGGATATTACTGTTGTCAATAACACCCTGTCAACGCCCAAAGCACTTAAAACTACTAGATCTGGGAGAACAATAAACCCACCTCCTAGATTAGACTGTATATTAAAATGTAACGCCAAAAACTGCCTTGACATCTGGCGCATTTCAAAGGACTTCCCTTGTCAAGGATTTTGGTGGCACATGGGATCTGATGTCGATTCACATTCCACGTTTTTGTGTAATATTCCTTTTCAATCAAGTATAAAACCAAAAGTGCCCATTTATTGAATGCCACTGTATATAGACAGCAGGAACAATCCATGAATGTTCGCAACATTTCACGAATATTCCATGAATATTTCAAAGAATATTCTACAATATGACAATTTCACACCTTATGAGAATGTTTGTGCTCTCTGAGGATGGATATATAGCACTTTTTATTAATGATGTACATTTTGTACGATGCTGCCGCATAATAGTATATTATACACCAAGGTGGTGAAGACTATTATTATCAACCGAGCAATAAAATTATTTCGCGAGGGGCTTTGCCCCGAGCGGAATAAGGTGCGAAGTTTATAACCCAAGCAACCATATGACGTCAGGTGACGTTTATGTAACGTCCCGTTTAGGTCAATTATTTACGTCATTAACACTAACGTTTAATATACGTCTATTATTGGTGGCTACGGTGCTGCTACGTCTGATTACTGTCATTTTCAAATGGAAAAATAAAGGAGAAGATGATTCTAACCTCCAATTTTAAAAAACCGCGAATATGTATACACACACCAGAAATTGATGAGTCGACTGCGAATGAGTGAAGCCATGTTATTTTTTTATAATCCATATGCTTTGTGAATAAATTTTGTCTTCACCACCGTGGTGTATATACATTTTTTTCCACTACTAGCCAAATTCAAGACAAAAATTAAAAATAAAAAAATGTCTTATAAAAATCATGTAGGTATAATTTAATCACATATCAATAGAATACCATTATTCCTATAGTTCATAATCACCAATATTAAGTGCAACGAATTAACGAAACCAATTATACAATCACATCCAAAAATTTCACAAAACGTGGTTTACGTTTTACTTTGAACAATTACAGCGGTAGTGCGTTCACAACTCTTGGGTACAAAGTGAGCGTTCATAAAACATTTAACATATGCTTCACCATAGAGAAAGTAATATATTATTTGTCTATGTGGGTCAAGGTTAGCTATCAGTTTCTATCACAGAAGTTTTTCAAATTCCACTGGTGATAATGTTTGGTAAAAACATTCCTCGATCCTCGTTTTTCTAAAATTAACGGAAAATAAACAACACATTTCAATGCCAAATTTTGATAGTGTCGATCTACAAATCGTTCAAACTGATTTCTCCCTAGGCGTCTGACTGACACTGTTTTCTCTCCTCACCTCACCCATATATTATGAACGCACTCCTTATGTCATCAGAAATTTTTGGTTGAGCGCGAATTTTAAACAGTTTTATTGAAATAATTTTATCTTGTTAGGTAATTTCAAGCAGTAAATATGTTAAACACAATCTCCTGGGTATACAAAATTATGTTGCACTAGTTTTTGTTAAGCTATTATTCCTGAATTCTCAAAACATTTGAATTTGTCCATTATTGACCTAGGTTAACAATAGAAAAAATTATTAACCACTAATAGAGAAATTCAACATCTCAGTTCGCTAGATGACACAATAATTGTCAACTTCACAGCTAGTAGTGGAAAAAATTATTTTTCGACGTTATTTTTAAATTAGTTAACAATTCACCTAAATCGTCCACAGATGTAATCAATCAATGACAAGCTATATGAGCAGCTATCATAAGATCTTTGATTTTGGCTTCAGATGACATAACACTTTGTTATTTGATGTTCTGATCTTACATTTTGGAACATTCACTTAAATGAAGTTTCGACTTGGAGTGATGAATTAAATCAGTTTTGTTGGCTCTAATTGTACTTTTGCATATTCTACAAAAGGCTCCTCCAGCTTTAGATTGACTTGAATTGCTTGAATTAACAATAAGCCAACCTTAAAGTTAAATTAATATTAACGATTATTTAACAGAATTTAAATGCCTTGCCTTTGGACCCAAGATTCAGTCAACCAATTATTATTAAATTTTCGGATTTTTGTAAACCGCTTTAACCACTAATAGAACTGTTACAGAAGTGAGAACTACAGAAAAAGAAATAAATTAAATTTTATATATAATTGTCAGCTGTCCCTGGTGAACATGCACGTCACTTATGTCAGCAGCTGTCTTATCGCCTGTAGTTCTTTTTTTAACATCAACAGATTTTTACCATGTTGTCGGTCTGGAGTCTGGGATTGACTTTGTAACTTGCTAAACTCTTTGACTATTCGCTATTCGGGTTAAGATTGCAGCGCCGCGGACGGTGACAGTTGAAATCTAGCTATGGGCCATTATATTTGTTTTTTTAACTGTGCTTGCGTGTGTTGATCTAGTTAATTTTTGGAATTGTGTTGATTTTTATTTGAGAAATATTTCCTGTGGATTGACTTGATTCGGATTGTGTTCATATATCAACATAATACATAATTAGACATGAAGCTGAGCATAGTAGAGTACATGAAATATATAAGTGGTTCCAAACATTCCAAATGTGTAGTGGAAGGAGAAAATGTGCTGGATGCAGGGCATCTTATATTGGCCGGAAAAATTAAGGAGACTTCTTGTTCTGATTATATAGATGTTTATGGGTTATGTTTACAGTCAAGTGCGTTAGACTCCAATCCCCATGAAATCACAGGAAAATTGTCTATTACTGCTAAATACCTCAAGATTACCAGCATGATATGTTCATGTAAAGCTGGAAACAGTGGGAAATGTAAACATGTTTCAGCTTTCCTTATTAGATGTATAAGGTATTTTGAAGTCTCAAGTATTTTCATGGAAATATTGCACTACTTAACTGCCGATATATTTTTAACTCCTGTTCTTTTTTTAGGGAAGATGTAGAGACATTGGGTTCCATTTCACAAACCGAAAAAAAGTGTATATGGACAACTCAAAAAAATTTGACCAAAGATAAATATCGGCCAGTAGCTGTGGATGAAATGATATGTATTAAAAATAAAATTTTAAAATGCAACATCAATATAAACAGCAATGATATATTTGATTTTTGCTGTAGTAAATTGCCTACTTCAGCAATTACTAAGCACAGGTACGTTCTTCTTTTTATTAGATGAATATGATTCAACTTTTTATTTTGTAGGGAAATATCAACTTAAAAAAAAGCACAAATATTACAGCCAAGTACAGATGGGGATGGCAGTGTTGAATTTATCAAAAACCTACTTTGTTATATATGCTTCTTTTGATGATAGTGTTATCATAATGGATGTTGACTTCGATTATGATTTCACATGCAACATGTTGACTGATGTCAAGCAAAAATATTTTAAAAAAATGATACACCACTGTTGTAAATAATATTTATTTTAATCTTAATGTACATACATATTTATTTATACATGTAACACCCATTTTAAATACAATATTACAATAAACACATAATTATTGTAGATCATTGTTTCTATAAAAAAAATTAAAAATAATAAATCAATCATATCGAAATTTTGATTCCTCATTTTGATAAAAATCTGGTGTCTGCCAAAATAGGTGAAGATAAATTTGTAATAGCAGAAATTATTATGAAGATATCTTCAATCAATGGAACTAGAGCCCAATTTAACTTACCACTAAGAATTTTGAAAATTTTCAATCTTTGATTTGAACGTTCAATATGAACCCTGGCAGATGCAATTTTGGCATTTAAGATAGATTCTTCTGCAGAAAGTTGTGATTTACTACGCAAAAAAGGTGGCCTAATAAGTTTTATTTTGTATACATTACAAATGTCATCTATTAAAAACCCTTTATCAGTCATAACAGCATCTCTGTTAGGATCTAATAATGATATAATTTGGCTTTCTTCAAATATTACCTTATCGGATGCTCTACCCCCATATGGCTTACTGATATATGTGATTAGGCCACCAGGTGAAACTCCTGTCATAAATTTCACAGTTTGGTTAGATTTATATTGTGAATAAAATCTAATTCTACAACATAAACACTTTGGAGACTGCACAAAAATTTCTGTACAATCCAATATGATCCTTACATCCTGAAATTCCTTGAAACAAATTGGCATGTTTTTCATAATTTCAGTCTTTGAAGGAAAAATAATTAGTGCTTTTAAAATTCTTGACAGGTCTGGAATTATTTCATATATATAGGTTTTAGTCAAATCTGGGGTAATTCCAAATAGTGAGCTCAATGTAACATATGTTAAACTAGTTTTAAATTTAGTTAATACCAACATAATTCTTTGTCTAATGTTCAACCTCCTAACACGCTTATCACTATAATATTTTTCAAATATTTCAACTACACAATTGAAGATTTCGAAGTTATTTACACCAGTAAAGTTTTTCAATTTTTCATCACTATTTATGAGTTCACATAGAGTTAAAACTTTTGCCGTATTCACCTGAACTGCACTATCTCTTTTGCTAGGTCCTGGAAGGGCAATTTCTTCAGTGTTTAGGGAATTGCGTAAACCTAATAAGGTCATTGCAGCTTCTCTGTCTTCTGGATCTTCAACTTCACCATCATCCTCACATACAGGAAATATATCAGATGCCTCATTTTCTTTTGGCCTTGCTTCATTAATAGTACAAGTAGGTGTTTTAATTTGTCTAGTTCTGGTAATTCTAGAAGATGGTCCTGGATCTGCTTGATGAGAAATTTTTTGAAGGAACGGCTTTAGACTTCAATGTCCTACGTTTAACTCTTTCTGAAATAATGAAAAAAAATTAATCAAAACTACTAAGTGATAATATTTTTATGGGGAACATACCTTTCTGAAGAAAATCACTTTCAGCAAAATGTAAGGAACAAACTCTCATGTGAATAGATGCTTTTTTACCAATTTTTAGCAATCTGATCCACATTTCTCTCTTATCCACAAGCTCCTTATTTCCCAACTTTGTTTCTACAACAATCTTTTCTTTTCCTGCTCTTGGAAACGTATGAAAACTTAATTCGGGGTTTTTCTTCACCCAGGATGAGCACTGGGGAACACAACAGTAATGATTCATTGTCAAATAATGATATTTCAGCAAATAATACGAAAACTTACTGGTATACGAGTAACAACTCTTAAAAAGCAATGAAATACACGACAAATGACTGATGATAATGGCCCATAGCTCGGTTACCTAAATGTCCGGTAGGGGTCGTATCGCTTACGCCGATTAAGGTATATAGTCAAAGTTAAACTGCACGATTAAGTTCAAATTTTAAAACGCCACTCTTGGCGCCGTGGCGCATTTACCAAAATGTAAAAGACCATTTTAATTTTAAATGCGTCACACCTGGCAACACTGCAAATTATACTCTATCAACTTTCAGTTGAGGGTAATTTATTGCTTGTAACATTAAAAGGCTTCCTTGGATACTAGGGTATAATTTCGAAACTACGATTGATACAGTTTATTGTGCAATTTATCAATAGTAACATTGACAATATAGGCCGATATACAAGCGAGCACGTGATAGGTAATGTGTCACCTTAAACTGAAAGCTGGAGTATAGTAAAAAACAAAAAAAAAATCTAAACCTATTTGCTTAATAATTTAGTCATCGCAATAATAAATTTAGAAACAACATGAGATTATTTATTTTGTGCCATAAGAATGAAAAACAAATGGAAATTACAAAAAGTAAAGAATCAAATATCGTATTTCTAAAAAATGTAATTTCAACAAAATTAAGGTACACTACTATACTACTATAAAATACAGAATTTCAACAAAACAAAATTACGGAATAAATCAAATTAAAATATTTACATTAAAAGTTGAGCTGGAAGTAGACAACACAGGATTTTTAGCATGATTAAAATACTTGACGATGAGCAATAACTTATTTTTGACAGATTTTGTATATACTGTGGCCAATTTACAGTCGCATGTTGCTAATTTCATTATAAATGAAGTATCCTTGATAACATCGAGAGTTCCTAATTTCGTTAAGTTATTTTGATCTATCTATACTATTTTCCTAGAAATTTTAATTAGTTTATTCTATTAAGTTACTAGTATCAATTTGTCTGTTATCCACACACTACATAGGTATATCTTAGACACTTTCTAATTTAGCTTCATAGGCCTTTTTGTGGAAGCCACATAATTCAATAGCCAATGACTGGATATTATCTTATTTACCACGGTATATCTCTATTATCCTATCTTGATCAACGTACTCAAAGATATGTGGAGCATCCATTAGGATACCTACAGTTCCTGCCGTAGTTACTATAAAAAACATGTACAGCTGAAGTCTGTCTATCACCATCGCTACGTATTTCCAATCTTCCCTTGTCTAAAAAATTTAAAAATGATAACAGCGTATAGTTAGTATGAAATAATGAATATTTCTTCATTAGCTACCGTTTATACAGTACTAGGAATATTCTTTTGCAACATGGGCACAGAGTCCATAGGCGACAATATGTTTGAAAGACACAACGATTTTAAGTTATACGTTGCCGGCTTTCGATTGTACATTTATATTAATTGTAAAATGCATTGCTCTAACACGTGAACACGTTATAAGAAGCTTTTAATTATGATAATTAATTCGAGAAGTTGTAACACATCAAGATAATTAATCCGATCTATTTGTTGAACATTTCATTGTAATGCTGGAAATTGTTCTAGTTTTCAGAATGAAAGCGGTTAAAACCTTTACTTTTTTGAGATTAGGCAATGCGGAAATATGTTTTTGTATTAATAAAAATGGTTTCACTGTTTCTACGTTGGTTTTCAAATGAGAAACGAATTCTTTGTGGAAATCGACACAATACAAGTTAAAAAACGCTTTCGATAATAAACTTAATCGAAATCGAATTCTAATGAAAATACCTATTATTGTTAAATAAAAGTAATATTCTGATAAGTAATAGATTAAAAAATAAACTTCTTAATTCTTCAATGAATTTAAATCAAATGTTCGAATAAACCCTCGTTTTGAGCTAAACAGTAACCGAGCCGGTTATAAAATTTTTGACGAACATGTATGAACATTTGAGGTGTTATTTCCATACAAAACTTGTAAAATTTGTTCCCTAAGTTCATTCAGAGAAGTGGCTCTGTTTTCTTGGAATCCATAAATTCTCGATTTCCCATAACCCCAGAAAAAGAAATCGTTGGGTGCAATATCTGGAAATCTAGCAGGTCATCTAAGGTTACCATTCGTGGAGATTATCCGATTGGGAAATTGTGTATTTAAAAAATTTATTGCAAATCGATAATGATGCGCTGCACAACCGTCATGTTGGTAGCAATTATCATTGAAGTTGACACTTAATTGAATGAGGACAGGAGTAATTTGGTTTTGCAGCATATTCAAATATTGTCCGGTTATATTGCCGTCAATGAAAAATGGTCCAATTAAATGATCACCTAATATTCCAGCCAAAACATTTACCTTTTGGGGATATTGAGTTCTACTATTGTAGTGTTTGTGTAGGTTTGTCCTGGACCGATATCGCATAATGGTTGAATTATGTGCAGCGTGTATGAGAAAGGTCGATTCATCTGTGAACAAAATATTTTTTGAAAAGTTTGCACCCAATTGTATTTTTTTCATAACTATATCACAAAATTCCATTCTACGAAGTTGATCGTCTGGAAATATGTCATGGCTCTTTTTCAGTTTAAAACTAGGATAGCGATTTTTTTAATACCGTCTGAATCGTTTTCGGATCAACATCAAAATCCTTGGCTAAATGAGTGGACGACCGTAGAGAATTATCTCCCCCACTTGGACATATTAAAATATCCCTTTCTTCTTTTTCGGGTTGGATTTGACGATTTTGTATACGCGGTCCATATTTTGTAGGAGTGACAGATACAAAAATGTGTATAACCGTTCTCACTTGTTTCTTGCTAATTGGTTGGGTATGCAACAATAAACACATTTTCTGATATTTCTCGGCATGAATTACCCTGGTAATACCATTTTACAATTTGCACTTTTGGTGTATCTGCATGCCCATTTTATAAGATTTACAAAGGTCGTTTGTCATTCGGAAACAAACAGGTAGTGACGTACAGTTAAACGTCCGAACTATAGCTGGACAGAAGTACTGCCCTCGAGAGGCGCACACGCGATTCGTATTCGTATATTCTAGTATCCTTATTTTAACTGTAATAATCTACGCCGACTTTAGATTGTCTATCTCACCATGTCTCTCTCTAACACACTGGTAATGCCATGTTTATCTTACATTTTCCCGTTGACTATGAGGCGATTATTGTTTTACGTTAGAATGAAATGAGGAATGATTTCTGTTATTACCCAGCAAACATGTTACACGTGGGCCTCTAGAGGCACTTTAAAAACAACCGACGGACAACATAAGTGGGCCACAATCATGATACGTCGATGGCCTGGATAGCCCGTGTCGCGTTGGCAACCAGTAGGCCTCCAGACTACCACCCGCTTCGTTACATAGCGGGACTTCAGCGGATTGACTAAGATAGAGTGAACTGATATTGCATTGTACAGATTATGGCGTGATTGCGGGTATCGTACTAATCAACCGCCGGCATCCCACTACTGGGTCCGGGCTCACTATCAACACAAAGATTATTACTTCTACGAGATATATCGTCTATTATAACCTCAGCCTCTACAGTGGAGACTATACCCTTAACAGCATTTTTGACGAGTGCTCTTTGAGATATTATGCAGGGGTTTTCTAGAGGAAACATATTATGGTATGTGATGCAACAAATGATGTGACTTACTTTTCTGTGTTTCCGGACATATCTGCTCGTTCCTTTGCTCCGAATAGATTGGATACAACACATAAATCTAATAAAATTGTCGCTATAGTGATTAATTATTAATTACACCACAACACAACTAGGTTAGGTTGATTTTCAACACGTGCTCAACACAACGGCTAGCAAATCAGCAGTAGTGCCAACTGCCAAGGTGATATTCAGTAATGCCAATGTTTTATTTTCATTACAGGCCGCATGCTGGCATGCATACTGTGTCAAAACGACATCGGCGCGACTATCGCAAATTTTCAACGGGTAATTTGTGGCTAGATTACAAACATCCACCATAAATATGCGTATGTTCAGCCAAGGCGGCAAAACTGATATCATTCCAATTATTTACCGACATCGCTGTGCTGCTGCCGACATCTAACCGCAGTTAACAGCTATGGCCCGTCTATTTACCGCTCATTCATGTTTGCTGGGTATTAAAAAGGAATATTGTATTAGCACTTATATTTTCAACGTGTAGATTGAAAATGAAGAGAGGGGAAAGACAAAAATAGAAGAATTATGACTCTAGACGAAACAGCGTAGGAATTACAGGTGGTTTACACTCCACAGGTCAGGGAAAAAGTTTTAGGAAAAAATAGATGTTCAAAAACTAATCATTCAGAATTGAATATTTGCCCTTCTATAATATGGACAGTATTTAATTATTGAGTTTTAATAATAAACTATTTCACAAAGTAGCCTATTCAATATCACTATCGTCGATTTATTGTTTTTCTTATTATAACCTTTAAAATTATTAAATTCAACCTATTTATAGAATCTTTATAATAATTGGAGTGATTTTTGAAAAATAATTTAGCAGTTTGTACAACGATTTACTACAGAGGCGTGCTTCGATTTGGAAAGTCCACAAGAACAATGATAAATGTAACAACAAAATAATGTATATCTCTTTTATAAATAAACATACAAAGCTGAATCTTTGCTGAAGGATGTAGAATTTTTTGCCAATATAAAGGGGTGAAAAAATTCCCATTATTTTTCATAAAACCCCCTAAACGCACAGGAATTTTTTGGCAAATCGAAATAATTGATAAGGGTAACAATACATATCATTTGCGATATGCTGCATATTATTACCCCTAACTCCCTACCAACTTCTGAACTAAGCGACTTTTCCCTTGACGTGGCCTATACTACATACTCAAAGCAATTATCGCATATTTGGAGAACCCTGTACAAAATATCAACATTAAAATCCTTGGCTAAATGAGTAGACGACTGTAGAGCATTATTTTCCACTCTTGCACGGATTAAATATTCCTTTTTCTTTTTCTGGTTAGATTTGTCGATTCTGCGTACGTGCTCCATGCTTTGTAGAAGTGACACATCCATGTTCCTCAAATTTTTTATAACCGTTCTCCCCGTCTCGTGGTAATTGGTTGAGTATTTTCAAATGCTTCAATAAAGAAATGTTCTGCTATTTCTCGATATGAATTACCATGGTAATACCATTTTACAATTTGCACTTTTTGGTGTATCTGCAGACTACTCATTTCAAGATTTACAAACATTCATCATTCAAAAACAAATTCAGTCCGTCATTGTCATTCATCCGCTCCTAATAAAACGATTTCATACAGAACCGTAATTCTTCGATTTTCATTTAACCCCTTTCTTCATTTTCATTCTATATGTTAGAATTGCTAGTGCCCACAAAATATCCCGTATTGACAGAATTAAGTCCCCTTTTAATTTTAACGTAAAACGATAATCGCTTTATAGTCAAAGGGAAAATGCATAAGGCACATAGTGTTATCAGTGTGTAGCGATGTTACTATTTTTCGTTCCCGACATCCCATAGTATATATTTTAGTTTCTCATTTTATGAGTATTATTAAGTTAAAAAAATGTAATAAATGCCTTCACTTTCATTTATTAATTTTTATTACACACCCCTCTTTTATAGCAAGCTGTAAATTTAGTTATTATTAATAATTTCAGAATATATGTATTACTTTTGAAACATCCGGTATATTGTATATGTATTACTTACTGTACCATTCGCGCAAATCAGTCTGCGCCGCTCTTAAGATTGTTAAGTAGGGGACTTCCTGAGTGGGGTCGAGAGAAAAATAAATAGAACCAGGAAGCGGAACTGGATAGTTCTCTTACTATCTGCCGTGCTTTCCGCTATCTTCCGCCGTCTCCGAAATTGTGACTGACGAGGCAAGCGAATTTAAACATTATTTTGTAAATCATTCCTTCTGTGAGAAATTCATTTGCTCCTAGCGTCTTTTGTAGTTATACTAATAGAATTTATTTTTGCTTACTGCTTGTTTGATTTGAGTGATTTTCTGTGTATTTGTGTACAATTCGGAAGTAAAATTTGATCTGTTGGTTTTATTAGGGAAAAGAAATATAGTTGGGAAACTTCCAAGCATTATCGTTGCCATAGCAGATAGATTATTGGGGGATTTTCAAAGTATTTTGGGAATCCCGATTCGGGTATAGAAAATTAGGGAAAAGAAACATAGTTGGGAAACTTCCAAGCATCATCGCTGCCATAGCAGGTAGATTCTTGGGGGATATTCAAAGTATTTCGGCAATCCCGATTCCGTTATAGAAAATTAGGGAAAAGAAATATAGTTGGGAAACTTCCAAGCATCATCGCTGCCATAGCAGGTAGATTCTTGGGGGATTTTCAAAGTATTTCAGGAATCGTTTAATCTAGTACCATAGGCCTTGGTAGCGTGACTATAAAACTAGACTATTTGATAATAGGCAACTTGGAGGTGCCTCGCCCGTGTACGTTGCCATCGCAGGTGCACCCTTCGAGGGGTTTCCAAGGCATGAAATGAAATAATCTCGCGAGCGTTTGCTGCCATAGGAGGATCGCCAGGGAGAGGTTTTCGGATTCTGCCGGCTAACTGTTCTTTAAGTGATTGATTTAGCACCAGCGGCCGGGGTAATATCCGTACAAAAATTGGGGTACGTCAACCGTGATAACCTGGAATAATCCCGCACCCGTACGCTGCCATAGCAGGTACAAAGTTCGGGAGGTTTCCAGGCTGATTGATACAAATTCCGTTTTCTGGAGTACTCATTAAGCATAGTATCGGTAACCGAGGGTAATTAATTAGTTACCGCTGTCTTATTTTAAGCCGTACACAAATACTAAGAAACGCTCCCATAAAATATCGCTAGTGTCTTAATAACGCTTTCTCTGTGTAATTTTCATCTTACTGCTAGTCAATTTGCATTGATTTTCACCTGCAACCGCATAAACTAGTAAAGCATTGCACGTTAGCTTTTGTGATTGTAGAATATTTATTGTTTGGTATAATGCTTTGGGTCTGAGTAATAACTTAACTAGATAGTGTAGATACCGAAGGATTTTAATCAACATTTAGTTATTTTAAATATATAACTCCTTGGTTCGTTTTATTTCTCCTTTCCAAATTATTTCGAGGTCGAAATAAAGTTTATACTATTATCAAGCACCGGTAGTTTCATTTTTCGGATAGTGGTAAACAATTAAAGCCTGTTTCCCACTTCACTCGGCATAGAGGTCAAGAACAACAGACCCCTGGAATTACTTAACCTCCATCTGTTGCTACCTTGGTAACTCTTGACGCTACATTTTCGAGAGTTCGGTGGAGTAAACCATCCCAAAAATCTGGCGCCCGAGAAAATATGGTAGATATTAAAGCCGCGGGTGGCATAGTGACGTCCGTTATATTTTGCAGAAAGAAAGAGAACGTCACAGGTGTGTTTGAGAGAGACATGGAGAGATAGACAATACAAGTCTTAGCGTAGATTATTACAGTTATAATATGTTATGATACCCTGTTAAATAAAATAAGTGATACACTGAATATATTTGTTTCTTTCTAACGCATTGTCGCTTATGGACTCTATGTTAAACTCCCTGTGACTAAAGAATATTCCTATACTAGAGTTCGTAAATTCTGTGCAGTAAATTCTAGGAACTGCGGGAGCGTCTAATAGACATTCCATAAATGTGTATATGTAGATTCTAGGGTACTTAATGTAACTACAAAATTATTTGTTACTTTCTATCATTGATGATTTTGAAAATAACATTAAATAAAAATAAAATAACATACAATTTATTGTATAGGTTAGGTTAGAAGTTAATTTCCTGAAAAACATATAAAAAAATTAGTTTGCGGCTCTGAAAAGGGCCATTTATTGATGGTATTTTTATACTACCGATACTTTGGTCGAAATTTACTTTGCAAATTGGCAATCATTATAATGTACTTTTATTTGGTTATCAGTTCGGCGGCACCTTTTGCTTTATATATAGATATATGAGCAAACGTTATTATTTCATTCCTAATGTTTTCAACCCTTACTCTATGCAATTCCATATTATTTAGAACAAATTCTATTCGAAATAAAACTGGAGTTTTATTTCTAATAGAATTTATTCTAGATTTCATTTACAATATATTTAATATATTGGGACTTGTGTTGCCTTACAATATTTGAACTTTCAGCATTTGGGGATCACGTGGTATATTTTTTTGGGAAAGCGATTCAATTATTTGTGTTTTCCGCCAAACAGTTGTTGGTAAAGCTGTCTGTTGTGGTATAGAGCGTTATCCATTATCACAACAGATACTGGCTCGAGCTTGCTGTGATCGTTATTTTTTTCAATATGGCATAAACAGTTTTAACGGATACTTTAGTCAAATCACTACACAACCTTAGTAAATCGGTTTTCTCCGTCAGAGAAGTTTTTACGCCTACGTTTAGATACAACGCCTTCCACAATAAACGAAATGATAACAAAAAACATTTGTTTATATTTTCACAACGTAATTCGTACTCTAGACCTACACGCACGTCTATGTAAGAATGAAGCGTGGTAAGTGTTTATTCAATAACATGTTGTAACTGTGACTATATCGTGAGCTACAGGAAAATCAATCGACGATGCCAGATCGTAATCCACACCGACTGTACGAATTCAAGACAAGCTTAAATTCTTCCTGTGAATCATACATTAATTACATTTATATTCCACCCCTGTATAATAATCATTACACATTTCTATACCTACACACATAGTTTCTGCTTAAAATTCGTTCATAATATCTATTTATCACTTCAAAATCCTCAAACATCAATTTTAACCTTATCTCCCCATACAAAAAACTAGCTTAAAAAACCTTCCTTATCCATAACGAGAACAACCTTTTCATGACAAAAAACGACCCTAGCATACACAAAACTCAACCGTCGTTTATGACGGTTAGATTTTAAAATCATACCACCCATTGGCCAATTCCCTACATGATCTCCCCCGCTTACACCTATTCTGAGCGCCACATAAATACGGCCCCAACCGTACAATTCACACACTTACCAGTCACTCATCTTCAGCCGGCGAATTTACCGGTATAATTAAAACTACAATAAGCATTGAATACAATCAAATAATGTAATCATATTAAACCTCATAACTAGTAACCAGTGCTACATTCTTAATTGTTCCGCAACCGAACAACACTTATATTAAAATATGAATAAAAAACAGTGAAAGTGCAAACGCATTTAATTTATCCGATCATATGAACTCAGCTTAGCAAAAACAACTTTTGCTACATCAAAGTGGCTGGTCCTTCGAGATATGTATAACTATTCGTACCGCATTGCAAACTCGTACTAAAAACAAAGTAAGATTGTGAAACACCGACGATGCGCCCGATTTCATCTTACATTTACAAACTATATAGTTGCAATTTCAAGTGGACATTTGGCAATCACGCTTCTGTTATTAGGCTCGAGCAATTCTTGGAATTTACTGCATAGAATTTACGAATTGGAGTAGGTATAGTTAGTGTTAAGAAATGTTTGCTGATTCCAAATAAAAATATTTATAAATAATTTTTTTTTAGTGAAATCAATATGATTAACAGATACTCAAATACAGTGGCAATAAAATATAAGTACACAACACGATGCTAAACAGTTGAATTAATATAAACTTAGACTTTTGAGGTAACATTAATGTTTTTTTCAATATTCAAGAACTTTGTTTTGGCGTGGTCCAGTTAGTTGAGATTTTCGGTCCAGGTGCTTGAAAGTCCAAATTGATTTTTTTAACGAATATTTTTAACCTTTAATAAGTAGGTGTTTGACAGATGAGACGCAATTTCATTAATGACAAAAAAGGAGGAGGTTCTGTGGCTGTGTGTGAGATTTATGTTACAGTAAATACCCGAAATCTATTATTATGCTTAATAGCTAGTAAGAACCCGAAATAACTAGAAGTATCGGTAATTTCCCGTACTTACTATATAGTAAGAACGCGTAATTACTACGATGTTTAGGAAAATATCGAGCTTTTATTAAGTTATTTACTGAAATTTTTAGTTAGAATGCGTTCTTTCTAAGCATACAACAGTAATTAACCGAATATTAAAATTTATTAATTCCTAGCATTAATATTGTAGGTGAGTAAATGAGAATAAAGTAAGATTGTTTTTAATTAATTTATTGTACAGAAAAATTACATTTTACGTAACAAATTAAACATTGAACAAGTGAAATTTTAAACATAAGTGAACAAAAATAATTTAACTCTCATTATTGCAAGGGGTGCTAATATATCATTTGAAATAACAAATTACATATTTTTTGCATTTGCATAATTTACTTCGACAGTTTTTAGTGCATTTGCTCATAAAAAACCCTAGCTAGAACCAAAATTAGATGACGCTGCTTGACGTAAAGAAATTTGTTCATATTAGGTGCGTTTTTTTTGACTGAGATCTCAGTTAATCTCAGCTCACATCAGTAATGTGAGCGTTCTTTTTGTTTTACTCACTTTAAGTGAGCTGAGATTTTTCCTCCCCCTTCACCGATGCTGAATGTGTTGTAAGGGGGTATCAGTTGGAATTGAGTCGGAAATAAAGTGGAGGGGATGAAGAAATATTTGATTTGCTTGGTTTATATGTAGTTTTAACCAAGGTTATCTAAGGTTTTAACCATTGACATATAAATAATAAATACACATAATCTATTTTTCTTTTGTTACAAATTATGGATACATTAATTAACATTATTAGATGCTGATACGAATCTGTCCTATAGTTTAAATCTATCGACAGATCGCGCGCTTCAATTGAGATGTCGTTCTTTTTGGTGCTTGCTCACATCACTTTATCTCAGATCACCTTAACTGAAGTGATCTGAGATCTCCGTCAACAAGAACGAACTAATTGTAACGCGAAAAAGCGCCCGTCCGTCGATAATTTAATATTGGTATGCCTGCCGACGTGGACGGATGAGAGACGGTGCCATCGAGAAGCGGTACAGTTCTCCTTAGGTAGTCATTGTAAACACTGGGAAGTCTTTTAACAAAATTCGGAGGTGCTCTGGAGCCATAACGTTGGAAAAATACAATAATTCTGCGTAGGGAAAGAAAATACCGTCTAATACGGTATCTGGAAGGTCTGACCCGATTATTTGCTGAGCC
Source organism: Galeruca laticollis (assembly GCA_963921935.1). NCBI lineage: Eukaryota > Metazoa > Arthropoda > Insecta > Coleoptera > Chrysomelidae > Galeruca > Galeruca laticollis. Next base: position 125,063,595 of record OY998180.1, read on the forward strand.
GGCGTGTGTCGATGGCCAGTGAGTAGCAGTAAATTTGTTGGAATTGAAATCACATGGAGATTTCAGTTGACAGCCTCGTGAGAAGGACTCGTTATAAAGGGGGGTTTTAAATTTTGGATTTTATTCACTGATTGAAGCCTGCGAAGTCAGCCAGGCCAGTAACCAGGAGGGCTGGAATATTTTGAAGCGACTTCAACTGCTGTTCTGAAGAAGGAAAAATCACTCGTAACAGTCATTTTCCTATTATTTTTTTTATGCATTTAAATTCCGTCCATTCACATTATCAGTCAAATTTCACAAAAATTTTACGTATGGTTTTTATTTTCTCTTTTTTTGCGGCAATTAATATAAATCCATTCTCACTTATGTATATTGAATTGTAAACATATATTTATTTAAAATATTGAGTTGTTGGCTCTGAACGCCACGGTACGTACCGTGGTGCTACGCTATTTAGATATTTTTCGAACTTTGACGATTTTATGTAACTAATTTTGCACCGTACATAATTTCAATTTATTTATTTTTGCGCATCGCTAAGCTCGTTTGCTTATTTAATTACATGCATATGCATTTATATATTTTTATATTCGTATAGATTGCGGAGGTGTGAACCCATGTAACTGACACAGATTATAGTTTAGGTGATTTTCACTGTGATTGAGAAATTGTACATGAACCATTTGTTTTTCCTGTAATTGTAATCTGAGACAACGGTGTAGATTGGGGCCCTCAGCTCTTCTGCATCCTGAGTTAGTAGCCTTCAGCTCTACTCAGGTATTATAGAACCTGCTTGTCAGTTATTTAAATTGTAACTTTAAGTTTTCGCTTGTAACTGATAATTTAGTTGCGATATAAGTTTTTTGTAGATTTCGAAATTTTTGAAGAATCCACCCCTTCTTCGACTCGAAGCTAGTCGACTGGCGAGCATGAGTTGCACTACGTGAGACAACCCGCACATCTATAGCGAGCACTGAAGGTTAACTTTTTCTCGTTATAATATTTTATAATTAAGCGAATGTCAATAAATTTTTGTTTGGAAATATCATATTCGGATCTGATATAAAGATGATTTAGAACTCCATCTTTTGTACCTAATTTGTGCATGTTGTCGTCTGTCTTCAGTAACACAACTGCTTTTATAGTTCTGAAAGCAATTTCTGCTTTATCCACATCAGGAATAGACACCGTAACATTATCGCTAGTGTTTGCAAGGGGATGTGTTTTATCACTGTAACTTTCCATTTTTTTGCCTGGAGAATAAGATTCCTTCTGACCTTGCTGCATTTATATTGTCTTCTGTTTTATAATTCAAACAGAAGTCTCTCGATCAATGGTAGCAGGTAAAATCGCACCACATTTATTGCAAAAGCGTTCTTGTTTTATATCTGCTTCTAGATCTTTTTCATGAATGTCGCCTTCTGAATTTCAATCTTCTCCTTGAGTTTCTTACCCCGTAACCTCATTCGGCAAAGATAATGTAGTTAATCCAACTCTAGACTCGATGCCAAACATGGCCTTATCTGGAGTTTGCTTTATGCATGAATGAGAGGCACGATTTTTCATAAATTCCAACTTAATATCGCCATTAGGATATATATGTTTTATTTTTAATTCGATGTTGGTAATGGAAACTGCACCAGCAACGTTTTTTTCCGTGACATGTACACAATAATTATCGTTTCGAGCTCGAACCAAACGTATTGTTTGTCATCCGCATGTTATCATGGGATAGCCGTTGAAATATACTTTAGAGGAGTTTGTAGGCTAAATGATTTGTCGGCGGTATTAAGGATGGGACCTTTTGGGTAATTCCAGCCAGCTATAGCCATATGATTGGAATCTTCTTGAATGTAAATTGTAATTGCACGTACAGCGCTCACGATTCCAGGATCTCGAACCGCTTCTATTTTTCTTGCAGTTTCATTGTAGGTACACGAATCAAAAAGGAAAGCACCAATATTATTTGCTAGCTTTACATCACCAGCTCCATGGGTATCGATTGATCCTTTAATGCACATGAAAGTTTCACTTATTGCAAAGAACGAATCCACCTTGTTGATGCTAAACTCTACAATATCACAGAAACTGAACGATTTGACGAACGGAGCATATGTTCTGTACTCGGCATACTGAATCGATTCGTCGAACCTCGGCTTACGATACACAAACATTGGAGGCATAACGTTCATACGAGAACGTTTTCCATACATGGTCGTCATTATTGTTGTTTTTGGAATGAAAAGCCCAAAGATTGTAAGAACAATTTGTCAGCAAACGTAAGCTGCTGCTGCTGTCGCTTTGAAAGATGTTTAACTAACTGAAGTAATCTTTTCACCGCGAAAGTTTACAGGTTGTCCGTCTTGATCCAAAACTAACACTGTGACGTTGGTAATTTCTCGTTGTGGTATAATGGGT